>VDFB02193867.1:15250780-15850780 GCA_007258455.2 Sequoia sempervirens | reverse complement strand
ATAGGACTTTTAAAATAACCTCTCATATCTTCTTCTACTTTAAAGCAACTTCTCACAGCAATGGTGTTAGCAACCTCTTTAAAGTGGGGGCATACATCGACACTCATGTTTCACTATGTGATTTTCCTTATTCTTGCAATGCATCCTTTTATTGGTGGTTTCATTGGGTTTGATTTCATTTGAGAGCATGATATTTCTTTGATTGGTCCTCTCTTGGAGACATTAGGTACGATGTTCCCTAAGAAGAGACCTTAATATGTGAACTAAGAAAAATCCCTTTGAACATACCTTATATTGTTTTGCTTGTACAACATTTGTTATATGGCCACCTTGCATAACATAATTTGCTTGCCTATGGAGCCATCTTATTTATTCATGGGTGTCAAGCATATGAAGGTTTTCTTGATTCATGTATTCTATTGTCATGTTGGGTGGTGCCTTATCAAAGTAATCAAGAGGTATAGCTTTGGTATGGTTGTACATATGGGAGACAAACTAAGGAATGACTTTCCCATAGCCACTTGCTTGTTTGTGTGAGCACATGTTGGCTGCATGCATATCTATCTTAATGGGGGCTCACCTAGTGGATGGCCTGAGGTTCCACTAACCGTTATGAGTGTGTGTTGGTTTGCATAGCTGACATCATGTTCCACTAGTAAACATTCTTGGATAAACAACTTAGATCTAATCCACATCGTACAGGACAAATAGTCAAGGCTTGATTCACCTCTTTTTATTTTTTCTTGTTTTTCTTTTTCTTTCTTTGTCATTGACATTGTATGTTTGTGTATCTTGATGATGCATATCATACCTTGTGTGTTTCCCTTTGTGCTTATGTTGGTTTGACTTAGGATCTTGGATCCTAGGGGCTTGACCACCCCCTTGATCTTTCTCATTCTATACCATCCACATTGGTACACTTGGACCCCTCTTGAATGCCTACTTTAGTGTGAGTTTGAAGCAAGTTTGGAACTAAAGTGGGGGCTAAATGTAGTGTAGAAAAAAGTAATCATTTTTCACACTTATTTTGGAAAGGAATAATTTATAATAAAATAGACTTAAACAAGCCTTTCTTAGGGTGATGTAAATCATATCTTTACACTTTCACAAAAATTTAGGACTTTATTAATTCATTGGGCTTATTTATACTTTAAATTGGTCCTATTTTTTTTCCACAAGCCTTATTAATTCCATATTTTTGTGAATAATCCTGACACTTATCAAATAACCAATCAAAATTCAATGTTTTGGGTCATGTGTTATAGATCTAGTGATCTGGAACTCATACACCACCTTGGGCATATGAGTCCCACCTAGGTTTTGGGACCTAATTTAAAATTGCACATTAAACAAGACACTCCAAGAAATATGTCATTAGTTTTAACTACTGGGACTCAAACACCAAAATTGGTGTATGATTCCTACTTAAATAAGCAAAACCTATGTTGAATTCAATTTTTGGTGAGACTTTATTTTCCTAGATCTAATTTTGGCTTGGAGTATTGTAATTTCATGAAATTTGGCATAAATAAGTACAAATACAAGGTTATTTTACTTACTTTCATCCTAGAATTTCATAAGCAATCAAGAGCACTTTCACAATTCACAAGAGCATTCAAGAACATTCAATATCATTTCAAGAGCATTCAAAGGCATATTTGAAGAAGATCCTTTTAGTAATTTAAGATCCATCACCATGTCAAAGGCTTAAAGCATCAAGCATGTTGTTGAGCTAGTGTTGTGATGTAGCATTCAAGATCCAAGTTAAGCATTTTTCCACATCTAACTCAAGATCAAGATCTAAATTCTTCATGGCCACTTCATTTTAGACTATAGATTTACATTTCAAGATACCATTCAAGGTATCATTGTTCATGTTTCATTGTTTCATTATAAGGTTTAATTACCTAAACGGAGTTTGACCAAGCAAAAGCCCCATTTTCTATCAAAATATTACTTTTTCTCCCTCCTTATGTGATTGTAAGTTTATAGATTGAAGAAAAGGTGGATTTGAAGCCCTCTAAAGTATCAAAATGACAAAGTTGCAAAAGTTTTCAAAGAACTTTGTCATGAAAATTTGTCAAGGCTCATGAAAACTCAGATCTAGAGCAAGATATCCAGCCTATTTGCATGAAACCAATGGGAAAGTGCTTATTTAATCCATCTTCAAAGGCTCACAAAGTTTCACTTCAAAAAATTTCTCCTTTGACACTTTGTGACAAAATAGGAAACTTTGCAATAGTCTGAGCATACGAGTCCTAGTACTACCTTTCACTAGTTTCTAGAAGATTTTGACTAGTCACCTAGAGGTTGCAGATCCTACCTAAAAACCCTATACTATGACTAAATTGCCCAGCCTAGCATATGATTCCAAGTGAGCATCAAACAACATAATTTTATGGTTTTAGAGCTTGTTTTGAAAACATATTTCTTATAGGCACCCCTATGTTCATTCTTAGTTTATTGTCCTAATTTTTTAGTTTCATTTCCTAGGTCATTTAGTTGGGTTTGCATAATACTTTGGGTATGTGCAGGATCATGATGGGCCAAAAAGTGGCAATATGATGGGTATGTGTAGGGTATGTGGCTAACGACCTTTTTTCTACCCAAAATTAATGAAATGAAAAGGGTTTTTAAAGGAGATTCTAAGCTTTCCACCAATATAAATTATGCTTCACTTTGAATTTAATAAATAATTATTATTCACTCTCTATTTGCATTATAACTAAAGTCCTGATTTTATAGGTTGATTGAAAAACATCTATAGATTTCAAATGGTATCACATTTTTTGAATTCAAAACATGTGTCACATTCTATGATTCACATACTATAAGATTGAAAAAAAATGAATTTCATGAAGTTTTGACCAAGTTAAGGTGGTCAAACATATGAGTTTTTATATATTTTTTAAGTTGTAATAAAAAATTCATAATTAATTATTTACTTGGAAAAAAATTACAAAAAAATATGCATCACATTGGGACGTGAGTCCTCTACTTATATCTAAAATCTTATTAAAAAAAATATTATCATTTTATTGTGGTTAGGGTGGTCAAACAGACACCTACTTATTTTTCCCCTGAAATTTATGTACTACTGCATTGAAATTTCAAATTTTCACCAAATATATATATATATATATATAAACCTAATAGTTTAGAAACTACATTCAATTTACTATAGATTCTATTCTTACATATTTTTGAAATAATATAGATAACTTATTCAAATTTTTATGTCAAGTTTCCAAGTCGAAATTTGATTTTTCTGATTTTTTCGCCACTTAAAGGCCTATTTTTTCCATGATGATCATGTGCATACCCCTTTCATCTCTTTCTTTCTAATCCTTTTCATAGTGGTGTGTTAGGAATTGCATGCAAAAAATATCAATTAAATGCGAATAAAGAATAAACAAAGGAATGAAAAACACAAAATAATAACAAGAGACAATTTTTAACGTGGTTCACCCAAACTCAAGCTACATACACCAACAAAGAGTCCAATATTAGTATTTGCAAATCAAACTAATTACAACTAGTAATCCTTGCAACTCAATACTGCTACAAATGCTACAATACAATGTCAATAGAAACCCTAACCCTTAGCCTTTTATCAAGAATTATGTTGATTAAAAAATAGGGTTTTTTATGTTGACCAATAGAAAAATAATGTCCGAAACCTTTTATAAAATAGTAAAAAGTCATGAGGTTTCAAGGGCACTGCCCCCAAACCCCCGTTAAATAATTTAGGGGGAAACTGTGCCAATAAAAGTGGGGAAATTTTAACCTCTGAGTTTAATTAGGCTCCATACAACAACATGGTGAACCCCCTTTTTTACTTTAATCACACCCTTGGGACACCCTATTGCTGATCTCTTTTCCTAATTCCATCATTAGATTGAGATCTCTGAGGTTTTCTTTAATGAAACTTGAAGAAAATAGGTGGAGGAACCCTAATCCCCCTTTAGTTCTATCTCCCAAAACATAGAGTGACTATTTTCTATGTTTCAGATTCTAAAACTTATGGTATTCCATTTCTTTACATGGTTTGATCCATTTATGTAAAAAATTGAGGCATAAAATGATGAAAATAAGGTATCCCTATGTGTGTTAAATTTATTCTAAAATTGATACCTCGACAAATATACCACCTCTTCATAATAAACCATTTTTAAAAACTAAGGTCATAGATACACACGCATGCATAGATTGTGGCATAAATTTATAAAACTAGGAAAGAATAAACAAAACAAAAAATACTTATTTGATAACAAGAATCTAGATGAGTTTATGAAGTATGCTATCAAAATAATAAATAATATGTAAGGAATACAAGAATGAAAATAAAAAGAAATGGGGCCTCAATTCAAACCTAGTACTAATCCTAATTTTTAGCTATCATTTTGAAACACGACTTAGGTAGGACTGAAATTTCCCTACCTCACTTGGAAGGAGATGAATCTCCCTAAAATATATTTTATAATATTTACTTATATAAACTATATTTGTATGTTTTATTGATCCTATCAAATGGAAAATTGAACTAAGGAGAGTTATAAGAAGAAATATGTTTTGAATAAAAATTTAAATTGGAGAACGAAAATTTGTGAGTAGGCATGCATATATTTAGATAAAATCTAATATAATATTCTATAATACTTACCTACAGATCTTGAAAGTAAATATTTATATAGCATGGTGAGATAATATAATATTTAAATATATCGCATGGTGAGATATAATATTTAAATATATAGCACAAACCTTAACTAAATGTAAATAAAACCAATTATAAGTAAATAAGCTAGTCCTTTTCTATCAAATTTTTAAAAGGTGCAAAAGATGAGAGTGAGAGAGTCATTTAAAGGGGGAGGGTATGTGCAGGATCACGATGGGCCAAAAAGTGGTGATACGATGGGTATTTGTAGGGTGTGTGGCTAACAATTTTTTTTTTAATCCAAAATTGATGAAATGAAAAGGGTTTTTAAAGGAGATTTCCAGATTTCCACCAATATAAATTATTCTTTACTTTGAATTTAATAAGTAATTATTACTCATTTTCTATTTGAATTACAAGTAAAGTCCTAATTGATAGCTGATTGAAAAACATCTATAGCTTTCAAACGGTATCACATTTTTGGAATCCAAAATATGCATCACATTCTATGCTTCATATACTATAGGATTAAAAAAGAAAAATTGAATTTCATGAAGTTTAGACCAAGTTAAGGTGGTCAGACATATGAGTTTTATATTTTTTAAAAGCTGTAATAAAAAATTCATAATTAATTATTTACTTGGAAAAAAATTACAAAAAATATGCATCACATATGAACATGAGTCCTCTACTTTTTACTAAAATATTATAAAATTTAATATTATAATTTTTTGTTGTTAGGGTGTCAGACAGGACACCTGCTTCTTATTTTTTCCACAAATTTAAGTATCACTGCTTTGAAATTTCAAATTTTCACCAAATTGATTTTTTTTTTTTAAATAAACCTAGTAGTTTAGAAACTACATTAAATTTTCTGCAGATTCTATTCTTACATATTTTTAAAATAATATAGATAACTTATTCAAATTTTTACGTCAAGTTGCCTAACTCTGATTTTTTTGAATTTTTGGCCACTTAAGGGCATGTTTTTTCCATGATGATCCTGCACATACCTAGGAGAGTAAGGGAAGGAGGGTAGGAGGGAGAGAAACAGAGATGTTGCCATGTTTCAATATATTTATAATAGATAAATGTATATTAGCATCCCCATCCAAAGAGAGACTTTTTTTTTTGTATGTGGCAATGAATTTGTTGGGATTTCATGGTAATCAAATGCTAAGAAGAGTCCCACACTCCATTGAGTCCTTTCTTCATTGAATTCCACATTTGGAGGATTCTTGATAATATTTGGATTTTCAATCCAATTAATTCTCCCTTAAATAACAACTAAGTTTCTCAAATTATGTCTATTAATAGATATGTATCTGCGATGTTTCGTAAGGTCCTATATGATAATCTTGATAGAAATTTTCACCTTCCTAGAGTTAATGGCATAAATTTTCCTAAGTTAAATTAAACTATACATCATGAAAACACTACCCAACTACTTCTTCCTCAAGAAAAATACCAAATATTTTAAATTGCATCTATTACTTTATATATCTCTCATGTTACCATAGTATCCCACAACACAAAATTTATAGAAATTCTCAAACCCCCAATATTTAATCTCACATTAAAATTGAAATATAATTTAGATCTGCATTATAGTATAAGAATTTTTTTAACAAATCCCTTTTTTTTATCAATAATTACAATTTTTAATAATCAATCTTAAGTACAAACTTCAAGAAACTAGACATTTCAAGCAACAAGGGATCCAAATATGCATACCCCAAGAGCTTTCCATGTTAGTGCTAAGAAATTAATATTTGTCTAAACTAGACACTGGTCAACTTCTAAGTGTAAAACCTAGGATTGATTCCATTAACTTAATGTGATCTTCCACATAAAAGAGAAACATTAAAATTTAGGGGGAGTAAATAAGAGGAATAATTTAAGATTTTGAATATCAAATTTAGTCCAAATATAAGAAAAAGAGAACTCAATTCTAGTGCATTAATATATTCACTTTAATTTGGTCTTAAAGACTAAACCTCTCCCCTCTAGGATTAGTTTCTAATTGAAGTATTCCAAGTTCTCTATATTTTCCATTTAGCTTCATGACCTACGAATTGGATTAAAATATTGATACATAACTATTGTAGACACCTAAAATCATCCCACTCAATTTTTCTAATTCTTGTTATCATTTTTATATTAATTACATGAACTCATTGAATTAATCATTTTAATTCTACCACTAACATTAATTAAATTAATTATTTTAATAATATATCTAATATTTTTTCTAACATTATTTGGATGAATAAAGATTTTATTCAATTTAATTAATCCTTCTTCCAAGGTTTAACCTTGAATAAAGTAATTAAAAGAAATTATTTCAATTCATCATCCACATCAAATATATATATATATATATATATATATATATATATATATATTACTATATTCTTTTCATGATCCTGAACCTAATTAATTATTTTAAATTCTAAATATTTACACAAATTCAAAATTTATTTAATTTAATATCTAACCTAGTTACCCATAATATCATCCTATAAAATCCTAAACCTTTATTTTAAACTAGAAATTCTACACCATCCATACATCCCCATGTGATCTCATACACATGTGAGGAAAATTATCATATCTCTCTTTCCCATGTGATCTCTCACACATGTGTAAAACAAAACATTTTATAATTCCTCTTTCCTATGCAATCCTCACACATTACGAGCATACTTGTGAGAGGAAACATGCATCCACCTAAGATCATTTTGTAGTGTCAAAAATATTGTAGAGAACATTTTCACACTTGTTTGGGCCCTCCTTGTGAAATTGGGCTCAATTTTGCCTTGATTTAGTGTTGAAATGTAGTTGACACATTCACATTAGGTATTGGGCCCTTGTAAACTAATGAATTTAAATTATACCTTGCTAAAGTGTTGTGAAGTGTTGTAACACACTTTCACACTATTCTAAGGTTTTATCAATTAATAAACCCATTTTTAATTAAAATCAGCATTAATCTTGCCTTACTTGAAGTGTTGTGAAGTGTTGTAACACACTTTCACACTCCTCTAGGCTTGTTATTAATAATTGGGATTTCTTATGTTTTAATTGGCCTTATTTTACATCCGCAAGCCTCATTTATTGCATCTTTTTGAGGATAATCCCGATAGTAATCAATATCTAATCATAATTCAAGTGTTTCTAACTTGTGTGGCCTAGATTTAATTATTTGGGGCTCATTCACCACCTTCAGAAAATGGGTCCTGCCTAGGTATTTTGGTCCCTAACCATATTTCACACATTTCTAAGAACTTTTGATTTTTGGTTCCATACATTATGCCAAATGGGACTCATTCACCATCTTGGGCGAATGAGTCCTGTGTGGCCAAAAATTAAAATTAATTTAAATTTCTGGTGGGATTTTATTCTCCTAGATCTGGTGTCAGCTTGCAGTATTGTAATTTTAGGAATTCTTGCATAATAAAGCATAAATATAAGGTTATTTCACTCATATTTGCACCTAGAAATCTAATAAGCAATAAAGTCTTCAAAAGAGTATTCAAGAGCATTCAGATGTCTTCAAGAGTATATTTTCAAGCATTCTAGAGTACTATTCAAGTATCAATCATCATGTCAAAGATTTCATGCATCATGTTGTTTTAGAGCTAACAATTGTGGTGTGGGATTTTATGATTCAAGCAAGTGTTTCATTCAAGATCAACATCATTCAAGGAAGATTCAAAGTCTACATCCATTGGATCTATTGCATACATGTTTGCAATACCTTATTGCTAAGGTTTGGTGAGTTGCAACATTGTTATTTATTCATTCATCATCCTGCATTATTATTTGATTTCATTTCAAGGATTGACTTCCCAAGTTGGGTTTGGCCAAGGAAAGCCCCTATCCACTAACCCCACAACATTTTTTCCCTCTCCTTTGGGTGTGATTTGTATTCCTAGTTTGTAGATTTCCTAAGGAGTAAGATTGGAGAAAATTTTCAAGCCATTGAAAGTTTTCAAAGTTGTCATCGAGCCTTGGAGAATCTTGGAAAAGACCTATAGGTTGCAATTTGGAGATTTAGATCTAGAAATCACTCAAAAAGCACTTAGTAGATAGAGAAGAGCAAGATCAGCTTTTGAAGTTGCAAAAAATACCAACTAGACTAATTTTCCACTTCCACTCAATGAGTCCCAGTTGTAGTAAATTTTTAGTTTTTTTGGAGATTTGGATACCCTTTTCCTTGAAACCTATTCCTACACAGTTTCCCAAAAACTAGATTAGTTAACCCAGCTTACTGAATGAGTACCCACTAGTAGTAAAAGCATAATTTTCAATGATTCAGACCTCCATTCTACCATCTCTAGTTTCCTAGGTGCACACATTTTGTTTTCTAGCTTTTTGTGTTGATACATTCACATTTTGTTTTCTAAGTCATTTAGTGTTAGTTTGCATTCAATTATGGTTTAGTGTTACTTCTTGCATTTTATTTATCTTTCCAAGTTAAACTTGGTCATGAACCCCTTATTAGATCATATCCAACCCCTAGAACAACTGTCTTTCAAGATCTCTTTCTCTTTTGCATTGAGATCTCAAGGGTTTGTTTTTTAGTGAAAGTGAAAATTGCCCTTTTAGGTCCTAAACCCTAGAAGGGAACCAAACAATTTTCCACCTTTAAATTTCCACATAACCCAAATTGATAAATCAATGCAAAAAATTATTCAAAATCCATATGCAAAATAATATACAACATACCATCAAATATGACACAATATATACCCTAATAAAATCCTCAAGAGAAAAAAATCCAACCTCCAAAAGAATCTCGTGTATTATCCATCAATAGAAATTACAATACATCTTCAAAGTTCTCCATGAATACCTTTTAAACATAATATCTCTATAAGCACTCCATGTTAACAAGCATGCAACCACACATCCCATACCATGCTTCAAACCTCACAAATGATAAGAAAAGTTTCCCTTGAATCCTTATCCAAAATAACCAATTATCCAACTTGCAACAATGTACAACAACCCACTTGCTTTCTTTTATAAGCATAAGCTCACACAAAACCACCAAGTGGTATTACATAAAACCATGTGACTAATACCAAGAGCATACAAATCCATTAACACCCACATTTACCTTTTGGTACTCAGTTTTCCAAATATTAAATATTTACCAAATATGCAACCCCATATTAATTATTTATCACAATATTACATACAACACATAAAATGGTGCAAATAATGCTAACCCATGTATTCCACACATCCATAGATCCTATAGGTGCACCAAAAATGTTAAATATTGCATTAGAACATTATGAAAGGTTAAAAAAACATATTTTCCTAGCATTACCTCACTTTTTGTATACATTAAATAAGGAGTAAACAAGTAAAGCCAAACATGAACAATGGAACAATCCCTATAGTGGCATATACCATCAAGAAATAAAAAGTGATTAATGTGCTCCATCAAGATAGTTCCAACAAGAATCAAGGTGACCACCATCTCAAGCATGAATGATCTCATCCTCCAACATACCAATGCACAAATATAATAAACCATCTAAAGAGATACTACACTATCTATTACAAAAAAGCGTAAGTACTACCTCTGTCCAATATCCCAAAATATAAAAACCTAAAATAGATATATAACAAGTATGTATTATTATTTTTCAAGATATAATTACCATATATGAAATAGAACCCATAGAAAATGCTAACACATCCAACTATACATACCTAAAATGTATACAAATCATAACAAGTGAACCTCATTCCATCAACATATACAATGCATAACATGCAATCACAAACTCCAATTTTGAAAACTGTTAATAAAGAGCATATGCATCTAAGAACTCCCACTACATAGGTAATGTAAAATATGAAAATTATCAAGGCATCCAAAGACCCATCAATAATAGAATCAAATATAGAGTGTAACCAATTGATATCATGAAGTACCAAGGAATATACACAAAGATATGTAAATCTTGCAAACCCATATGTTGCAATACATCTCTCACCACTAGTCTCCATAGCTCTCCCAATTTATCCACACAAAACAAAGGAAGGAGATAAAGGAATATCCATGTCATCACCATAGAATAATGAAGACTACATGACCATAAATATAGTGATCACCATAGATCCACAAAAATACCTCAAATACAATGTCATGTGAATGCAAACATCTAAGAAGAATAAAAAGACCAAAGAGAGAAACTGTAAATCAAAACTTGAAGCATGCATTTCTATACACACCTCTAAATTATAAGTTGTGATAAGTATGATCTCCTCTCTAAAACCCAAAATAGAATAGAATTATCCACATCTAACCATAACCAATATGCATGCATCTCAAACTAAAATAAGATCAAACCAAATTCATTCCCAAACCAAGGGAATAAGCCTAATAATGTATCCTAAACTCAATTTCAATGAAATATAAAAGTTCTTAAGGAGATAAACATTTGAAACATCCCTCAAATGAACCCTCCAAAACCAAATGAGCTTAGGATCCATATGTATGAGAGGACAAAGCATAAATTGTAATGCATATAAAAATAATGATGGGAAATATGTCTTAAATGATAAAGCACCAAGTATTCCATGAATGAGGAATGATAATTATCCTTCAATATATCCAAGCCACAATGACTCATCTAAGAACAATAACATCATAGGTCCATGTTGAACTCGCATCTAAACAAGGTGTAATCTCCTCAAAATTTCCTACTAAAACCTCATCAATGAGTAACCACCTCACTAAATGTCTCTAATCCCAAGAGATCTCTTAGCCTCACCTTTGTCTCCAAGTATCCATGAGAACCTATAATCAATCAATCCATACCAAACTCCAAATGCAACATATCATCATCATGAACTTTTCAAGAAAATGATCAATGTACTCAATACCAAGAAAACCAACAAGATCAAAGTTAAAATCCCCAATATTTGAATTAGGTACTCATCAAGACATCATGATCTCACATCTCCTCAAAATAATATCATATGCTCCAATGAATATATCATGCACTTGTATCATTCCAACACTCTAAACTAGTAATCAAGAGTAGATCATGACACAATAACAAAATAATCCTATCAAACAACCTGGATCACATGTCAAATGAAAAATCATGACACCTAACCAAAGACTAAAGAGTCCTCCAAGGCTAACCAATATGTAAACATATCCAAACCACATGAATATAACCATATCCTATCAATGAAACCCAAGATGTCAAAGAACCCTCATTGCATAAGAAACAAAAAACAAGATTCCATCAAAACAGAAACACATATTGTAGAAGAACCACTACCAAGAGATGAATCCACAACATCATGAAAATATCCTACTAAACCATGATATTGATATCTCCATGGAATCATGGCAACCATAACCTAAAGTAAGATCCTCCATGGCCCAAATCCAATCAAGGAACTCAACATCAAGATCTCCCAAATGGAAGATTCAAATGATGATCTCTCAAACCAAGAGTATATAACACCACCAAACCATCACTATCATAAGCTCCCATTGAAAAGTGTTTAATCAATCTATCCATGACATTGTGATGACAATTTCATCAATGAAGATAAACCAAAGTCCCTCACATAATCAAATTACTCAACACCAAGATCTCCCAAAAAGAGAAGTAAAACCATAATCCTCAAACCAAGAAGATAAACTAGGTACACAAAAGCAAGAATCAATCCAACACCACCAACATTCCACCCGCATAAAAAATTATGCCATTCCAAAGTCTCTAAGGCACAAGGAATATCCATGACATCATGATCACCACCAAATGTGCCAACAAAAAACTCCCGCTGTGTTGAACACATGTCTGCATCACATAGTTAACAAGCATAGGTCCCACATCATGACTATACCTGGTAATACCATCCCTCCATCTCAACATGAAAAATAAAATAACAAAATAATTTACTAAACCAAGCCACCAATTTTATACATCAATATTGAAGAATCTATGGGCATAGACAACCAAAATCCAAGCCATTTATGCAACCTATAAGTATAGATAACCTTCAACACTACACAACTCATAGATCCAATAATGCAACATAGAAACTCAACAATAGAATAATAAATTTATGTCAAATGAGAGTAATCAAAGATGTGCATGTGAGTATATAATGACTCAAAAACAAAATAACCAAGGTCTAAATAGCCATAAGCTTATAAAATCACCATAGTGAACAAGAGCCCATAAAAATCTCATTTGGAAATATAAAAAAATAAATCATGCCAAAACATTTTCAAACTTATTACATTATTTAGTTCTCTGAACAATCTTTCCATTGACTATAAGAAGCCCAAAATTTGAATTTGCATGCACAAGGTAGGACCTCTCCGAATCAGAAAAGAACATCCAAATTCTAGCAAGAATTTCTCTGTCAAAGAAAAAAATTATGGAAAAAACACTAATACCAAAATGAAGTACATAGAACCACCTTTCCAAAAACTATAAGAAGCCAAAAATAAACACACTAGGTGAAATTTATGCCTCTTAGAAAATAAATTCCTAATTAGGCTTATTGTGGTAGTTGGTGGGTGGTGAGTCGATGGTCGACCCAAATTTAAAGTTAAGTTGGGTTTAATTTTCTATTTTTTAAAGTTTGGGAATATTTTTATGATCCTTGTAGGGCTTGGGCCATGTGTGCTTGACCGAGGGGAAAAATCAAGGGGCTTAAAGCCCCATTAGCCTAAATTTTGTAGTCTATAGTAGACCAGTTAGCTGATAGCACTAGTGATGATGATAGCACCATCTGACATGCTACATAAAACTAGCAAGGATACAAGGTGGGGGTTTGTGCACACCCCTACCCAACTTTATATATATATATATACATATATATATACATACATATATATATAGATATATACATATACATATATATATACATATATATATACATACATATATATATAGATATATATACATATACATATATATATGTATATATATATATGTGTGTGTGTGTAAACCAGCAAAAGTGGTTTACAATTCGAATGAGGAAGGAAAACTTGAAAAAATGACCCCATGCCAAAAAAAATCATTTTGGGGGTTCAAATGAACTAGTTGGTTCGAACGAACTAAAAGAGGGTTCACTAGAACTAGGGTTTGAGGGAACCCATTTAATGCATGTATGGACCAATAGGCCAAAAATAAAAATAAAAACATGTTTATGGAAGGAGGTTCAAATGAACCCTAGTTTTCTCAAACCCCAGGGGGTCTGCTCGAACCCCCTGGTTTGAGCGAACCCCCCCTTTCCCTGATTTTTTACCTTGTTTACAATAAAAAAACAAAAAATTTGCACTTCGAAGCTTGGGTTGAAGATGAAAATGGTGGAGACTTCAAAAACACAACTAGAATCAGGTAGTCCTTAGAACGAGCTATCCAATGAATCTAATTTTAATATGTTTCAAATGGTTTTATTATTTATTAGTTTTTTAGTTTTATTAAACATAGTTTTTTCACTAAAAATCAAGCTCTCTATTCTGCACATGTGGAAAAATAGTAGATTATAAAAAAATTGAAAAATATGAGTGCACTAAATATTGAAGTCCTTAATCCAAAAAAAAAAAGGAATTTCGATACATACAAAAAAAGTTACGCGTTATACGGTCGTGCTATGCTTGAATTGTAATTGGTTTGACTTTGAAACTTGATTAAAAAAAAATATTCAATAAAATACTATCTAACCAAGTTGAAGCACTAGATATCAGAGATACAAATCTAAATTCAAAATAATTAGAATTTTATCCTTCATGGAAAAAAATTTATGCATTATACAGTGAGCATCACTTTTTAAAAATGTTGCTTTCTGAAGAAAAAAAAAAAAAAAACAAACAAACAAACAAACAAACTAGTTTTTGAGGGAGATGGAAAATGAACTGCAATATGATTCCAAAATTTTTGGAAAAAATATATTTAGAATCTACAGAAAAAATGTCACAAAACTCTAGTTTGCATCATCTTCAAATTCCTCATGGTTTCCTCACTATAGGTTCTTGAAAGTGAAGATTTAATTAGAAAAAATTATTTAAGTGTCCATTTTGGCCAAAAATTGTAAACCACTATTGTGGGATCACCCATATATATATATATATACTTTTATTTAAATTTAGTTGAAAATTTTTAAACCACAAATTTATTGTTATTATTATTAAGAAAATTAACTTGCAACTTGTAGATATATTAACTAGTTGTACAATAGGGTTAGGAGGGAAAAAATTCCATTTTTGTGGTAATTAAAATTGAATAAATTTTATGTCAATCTTCATCTCTCAAGCCTCCTTGATCCAATGGTGAGGTCTATTTTATCCCATGTGGTCATCTGAAACATTTCCCTTACAAAACCATCATGGTGAACACCAAAATAATCATTTTCCAACAAAGATTTGTAAACCCATATCTACAAAAAAGAGCCATAGATCTAAAATGGGTCTAAAAAAACCAAATCTACAAAAGAAACCTATAAAAAACCATCACACCCTACAATGCATTCATTTTTTCTTTGTAAGCCCTAGATTCAACTATACATGAGATCTACTCAAAGTAAGGGTTATAAAAACTAAAACCATGGCTCTGATACCGAATGAAAGGAAATATACATCCACTTAGGATGATTTCCATAGAACCCTAATACATAAATCTATGAAAACAAGTATTTAGAAGCCTTATGCAAAATAATAGACAACATGCAATCAAAGATGACACAAGATATACCCTAGGAAATACCTCAAGAGGGAAAAAACTAGCCTTCAAAATTATTTATCACTCATGTATTATTCAACAATAAATATTACAATACATCTTTAGTGTTCTCCATGAATACCTTTGAAATACAAGCTCTTTTTAAGCACTCCATGTGAACAAGCATGTAACCACACATCCCATGCCATACTTCAAACCTCACAAATGATAATAAGAGATACCCTCAACCCCTTAACGAAAATAAAAATTTAGTCAACCTACCAACTGTAAAAGACCATACATGTGCTTTATTTTATAAAAATAAGCTCGCACAAAACCACCAAGTCCAATATGACATAAAACTACGTGACTAATGCAATGATCATACAAAACCATTAACCCCCACATTTTCCTTTCGGCACTAAGTTTTCCCAATATTTAATATTTCCCCAATGTGCAATCCCACATTAAATATTTATCATAATGTTACATACAACACATAAGATGGCCCCAAGAATGGTAACCCATTTGATATGTGCATCCCTAGATCCCCTATGTGCACCACAAATAATAAATTATTACATGATAACATTATGCAAGGTGGACAAAACATTTTTTCCTAATAATTTGTAATATCATCCTTCTTCATGACCATTCTCATATATGTTTTAGAAGTTTCAATCCTAACCATTTAATCAAAATAAGATCATATCAATCCTTTCCCACTCTAAGAGCACTTATCACGAGGTTCCATATGGAGGCCTCTCCTTACTCTAAATCTCACATGTTTCCCTAGCCCTTGATCCTAAAATTCAATCTCTCAAGACCACATTTTGACATGGCCCAACCTGCTTTTGAATAGATTATGATTTAGAAGGTAGGGATTATTCTTTTCAAATACAAAATGGAAAAGCTATTTGTAAATTTATTTAACGTTTTGTATTATTGTTGAGATGGGTTTAATAAATATAAGTTTATGAGTTCACTCTTTTGTAGAGTTTTTGGAGGAGGGAGTGGTTAGGTTTACTATTAATGTTTGGGAACTACTAATTTTATCTTATTCTAATAACAAATGTTGGTAAAAATGAATATTTTGTGGATGTGAAGGTAAAGGGATCTAATACTAATTAGTTTCCTTTAACAAGGAATTGGGTCAAAAATTGGAAATGCACAACCAATCTTAAGGTGCACATTCTAACATTTCAAGTTTCAACTAGCAATTGGCAGATCATTACTTCTTATAATGTTACTCCTTCTAATTTTTACTTTGGCTAGACCTTTGAAGGAAATCAATTCTAAAGCTTGAGACATTCTATTAAAAAACCTAGAGAAAGCATTCACCAGTGTGAAATCATATAGTTATAAATATATGGGTAGGTAATAAAGTGACTTTAGCATAGATGTGTTTAATGCAACCACCTGCTCATATAGCTTTCCTCCCTATTAAAAAATCTAGAGAAAACACTCACCAATGTGAAATCATATATGTTATAAATATATAGATATATAATAAGTGACTACAACGTAGGTACATGTTTAATGCAGGAACCTACTCATATAGCTTTCCTCCCTATACAAGTAGATTGTTCTTGATGTATTGGTAACTTTTTTCATAATATATCTATGAAGTTCTAAACAAACACCATGTTCTTTTTAAATTTCACAATTGTTGAAATTTGACAACTTCTACAATCATACTATTTTCCATTTATATCTTTAGATTTTATTAGAATCTACATTGATGATATGCATGTTTAAATCAAATCGTTGGTCGTCATATGGGATTAATAAATCCATAATTTTTAAAATAATTTCCCCTTCAACCCCTAAAATAGGACTCCTCTCAAAATTTGTAGGCTCCATTCTTAGGCATCAATAATTAGAAATAAAATATTTTTTATCTAGGATAATTATTTTATTTCTTTAGAGTAGTTGTAATACACCCATGTTGTTGATACTCTTTGCTACTATTTGCTACTCTTATGTGTTGGTTTGATACTAGTTTTTTATGGTGATTAGTTCTCTGACTTAGTTGTGTGTGGATTGATAGTTGGTTGTTTTGCTGCACTTGACATTATTATGATGATTTATGATACTTTATGTGGTGGTTAGATTATTTGATTATGCTATGGTTTTCTTTAATATTATATATATCGATGTTGTGATTCTATGATGCTATGTTTTCTAAGGTGGTTGTTAGTGAGTCTTGGTGAAAGGACGGAGTAGCATCACTCACTTGCGAGCGCCCTGCTACCCCAGAATTTCCTTTCACTATGTGTCTGCAATGGAGATTTACATGTTACTTGACGTTTCTTTGTATGCAGGAATTACAACAATAAAGTCTTGATTCCACCTATTTTGACAGGACAGGGCAAGCATTAAATTAACCCAACAAGTACAATGTTGAAAAATGGACTTGATAAGGAAGTGTCCCCATCCCAAGTTTGTCATCCCATTGTGAGTTTTGTTGTGTCATGATTTAGGGTTTGTCTGTGTCCTTGTATTGTTAAATTGTTGATTATTTATTTCATTTATGGTTAGTGGTTATTTAATTAATCTTTATTTTATAAGATTAATTAATGTTGTTTGGTTGCTATGATTAATTGTAATGTAGTAAAATGTTGAATTTTAAATATATTGTAAATTAAAAGTTATTTAATTAATTAAAAGCATAAGTAATTAATTTAAATAACTAATGATGGTGATAATTATATATTATCTTTTTCCTAATATTAAATTAGAAAATCAGAAGAGAATATCTTGTGAAGATAAAATCATGAGAAAATAATTTATTTTTAATTAAATTGTGAGATAAATGTGAGCTTTTAAAAGAAAGAAAAGAACCAATGAATGTTAAGGATTTTTGAGGAAAAAGATGAAGAGCTTTATTTATTATAATTTATTTTTATTGTGAAGGGGTTTTTACACACACAATGGGTTTTTTGGTTTTTGTTTGAAAAAGAACAGAAAAATAAGTTTTTTGTGCTGCTTGGTAAAAATTGTTCTGTAAGAAAAGAAGAAAAGGTTTGGTTCAAAAGGGAGTTGAAGGTAGGAAATTGAGAAGAAGCTACAGAGGGGATTCTACTTGCAAAGAGGAAGAAAGCTATTGTGTTTGGATTCTACATCGAACGAAGGACTCTAGGTTCCCTAAAACTTATTGTTTTCTTCTTTTTGATTCTATAAACAAAATCTTGTCTCCCATGTTTGAAAATTAAATACTCTATGTTTTGAAAGAGGTTTTATGTGATTGAAAATTTGTGTTGTTTAACCTTTGAATTTTCTGTTGAAAATTATAGTTAAATCTTCTATAGTTTGTCAATAAAATTTGGTTAAGAAATTATTGTTTTGGAAATGAAAATCATTTTTATTATTGGGTTCATTTTGCATGCCCAAATTAAATTGTGTCTAATATAAAACCTATTGTTCTTTTTATTTGATTATAATTTATGGATATATATATATATATACACACATACTTATGTACATATATATATATACATTTACAGAAGCAAATATATCTATGAATATCTAAATGTATATAAAATATATATATACATATTCTATTTTGTAAATTCTCAATATTCTGATTCCTTTGAAAGAAATTAAATTATATTTAAATTTTTGAATTTCATGTTTTTATGATAGTTTAAAATCTATATATATTAAATAAAATAAAAATAAAATAAAAAGTGATTTGTGTTCTTTTTCATTTTCTATGATTGGAAAATAACTAAAAGAAAATTATATAAAATTTATTTATGGGGGTGGGGGTCATCCAAGGCCGTACCACCCACGGCCCCCACTGTGGTCGGTTGTACACAACCACCACAGGTTGCGCACAACAGCTAAGGCTGTTGGTTGCAGCCTGTGGGGGTTACGACCTCCACAGACTGTGGTACATAGTACCACAATCTATGGATGGTGTGGATATTTAAAGCTTCCTTTGTTTATTATAAGATGGATTAATTACATGATTTTTTTTAATGATTTGTTAGTTATATATATATCTACATATCTAGTTATTTATATGTTGTGATTATGGAAAAAATATATAAATTTGTAATGCTATAGTGCAATTGTGCAAGTTGGAATAAACTGTGTTTTTAATTAAATTGAATTTTCTCGAGTAATTGATTTATAAAGTTGGTGAAATTTAATGTACATTGTAATTTGTTTTCTGGCATTATTTTATGTTTTTTTACTCTCAAGATTATTCATTTAGCCAATTGTGGGTTTCTTTTATTTGGGTTTATGTCTTGCAGGAAAACCCTAGAGTTAGTTTATCCTGCTATAGGAACTTAAGTTGTTGATTAGGAACTTCCAAAGGTGGGGATACTGATGTTTATTTTGATCTATTATTCTAATGTTTGGCCTATGTTTTTACTATGGTTGTGATTGAGTTACGCGTGGATTGTACCATTTATGGATGTGTTGCAGATGTTCCATTTGTTGGTTCAGTATTTCTTGTTGGTACAATCCTTTTGTGTTGGATATTTTGTGTTTGGGTGTCTAGGGAGAGTGGCTCTAAGTGGGGGTCGACACACAAAGGGTCTATCAAGGCAACCCACATAGAGTTAGAGTAATCAGTGATAACCTAAGTAATTAATTAGGGGTTGGGTAGTTAAACATTAAACAAGATAATTATGATACCTTGTCCACCTGTTAGTGCTATCACAGACTAAAGGGGACCGAGAAGGTTGTGGTTGGCATGGTCATTGCCTCATCCTCACGAGAGGTTAACAATTCCACATGAGTAACCCTATGGAGCAGCACCTTGAAATAGGCTATCAGGAGAACCATAGATGGAGGCGGCACCTTGTGATAGGTTGTCTGGATAATCCATGTGAAGCCATGTGATGACACTCTCCTCTAGCATTTCATTTGAATATTTTTAATTGAACTCCTCTGGAAGTGATCTATTGTTATGCCTATTAGTGATTTATCATTGTTTAATTTTCTGTGTGGTCTTTTGATGTTATGTTATCTTGCTTGGAGTTAGTCTTGTGTTACTGTTAGATGTGCTTGGTCGGGGATCCTTCCTTGTTAACTTACAACATGGGGGTGGTTGGGTGGAACGTGCTTCGCACCCCATTGGGTTCCCTATGATGCAATCATACAATTCAGAGCAAAGTTTTGTAGATGCAATTGATTCAATGTTCTTATGTACCAGATGTATATTTATACTTCATATGTAATTTATATTGATGTATTGACTCCCATGTGTGTTGGGAGGTTTAATGATGTAATTTGTATATGTGATTATTGAGATGTATTTTATAACGAATGTATTGTACTATCACACCATGTGATTCATTCTTGTACTACTATTTGTAAACATTGTTAAGTTGTGTTGTATCTATGGAAATATATATACTTTGTATCATTATGATTCATTTATTGTCATATGTATGTATGGTTTTATTTGGTATATTCACATCTTTCTCAATATTGTGAATGAATGTTTTAATTGATGTCATGAATGAATGGATTTACATTATTGGTTATTTCATATTTCATTTATTACTTTGTTATGGATTCATTTTTGGTAATGTCCCCATGTACCCCAAGGGATTTAGTGTGCAACTTGAACATTGGTTATGTTGGATTACTTATTGTACATTTCCTTATGTTCTTAAAAAAAAATTGTTGCATTTTTACTTGTTGCTTTGGGATTTGCGCAACGGGGCTTTACAGTAGTGGAAATGGTTCATGATTTTGGTTTCTAGAAAAAATAGCTAAATTTATATAATAATTATATAATATAATATAAATTTTAATAATTTAACTTTCAATTATATAATTTGAAACATAGTTAAATTTATATAATATTAAATAATTATAATATAATTTTTTTTTGGTACCTAAATAAGCCTTCTACTCATATCAAAAAAAGTTTTACAATGCACCACCTTTACAGTAGTGTGATCAAACATTCTTGTCCACACCCCTATACATAACATTCAACCAAACTATTATTCTAGCCCATTCCCTCATACATTTCAACTTGCCAAAAACTAGTATCCAACCGGACTAAATATACACAATCACCTGCTATCACCCTATACCAAGATTGACCAGATGAAACCAAATGATGTTTCACTATACTCAAACAAATGAAGTCACTGCTTACCACAAACATTGCACTAAAAAAACCCATCCTTGTCCTTCATTTTGGTAGCACACTCGCCTCTAGAAGGTATTCTCAAAAGCTCCCTTTCCAGTCTACCTCCAATGCCTCCACTAGGTACAAGAAAACCTTTAGGTACTTATCTCTTCACTGCACATGCACTCTATGTTCCCTAGCTTATGACCCTTCACATCTAGGAGAAATAGGTACTTCTTTACATGAATGTTAGGTAGAAAATCCCTTTCCATGTTGTGTGACCACAATATCTCCACCCCCAACTTAACTATGATGATAACATCTTCCACCTTACCTAACACATTCATCATAACCAATTTCCTTGCCATCAACAACACCATCGCTTTCAATAATTCCTAGTTGAGCAAGGACAAAACAAAACTAGATGCAATATCTACATTTTTTCTATAACGCTCTACTAACATCGTGAAATCTTTCCCCAATACTAACTAAATGGCCCCTAGCATTAGAGGATCCCATTCCTTGAACACATAATGGAGCCATTTCTATGTTATCTTCACAAGGAATTCCCAAAGTTTGTATGATGCAATAAACAAGATAGGCGTCTCCATTACTACAACTCAAGACCTCGGCTTTCACCATAGGGTATGTGTAGGATAATCATGGAAAAACAAGCTCTTAAGTGGTGAAAATTTTAGAAAAATCAGAGCAAGGAAACTTGATGTAAAAATTTGAATAAGTTATCTATATTATTTCAAAATATGTAAGAATAGAATCTCTAATAAATTGAAACTAGTTTTTAAACTGCTAGGTTTATTTTTTTTAAACAATCTATTTGGTGAAATTTTGAAATTTCAATGCAGTAGTACTTAAATTTTAGGGAAAAATTAAAATGTAGGTGTTTGTCTAACCACCCTAACCACAATAAAATGATAATATTTTTTACAAGATTTTAGATATAAGTAGAGGAATCATGTCTCAATGTGATGCATATTTTTTGTTATTTTTTTCAAGTTAATAATTAATTATGAATTTTTTATTACAAATTTTAAAAAATATAAAAAACTTGTATCTCTGGGTGCTGTCATAATAGTGGTTTACAATTCCTAAGAGGAACGAATTTTAGCTGAAATCACATATTTTTAGAAAATATAATGATTTAAGCCTTTAAAAGTTCCATTTTAAGGATTCCAATTGAAGAGGGTTTGATCAAATCACCTTAGATCAAACCCCTTGGATAGAACCTCGCTAGTTTTAAACCATACCTATAAATGCTCTCCTTTACACCTATCAAAATGCTGATAAAAATTACTTTTGATTTAGCTTGGGGGATCAAATGAATTCATTTAAAATTTATTTCAAATGATTATGGTATTCCTCAGAACAAGCTATCCAATGAATATAATTTTAATATGTTTTGGTTTTGCTATGTATTTGTTTTTTAAGTTTTATTAAACATAGGTTTTTCATCGAAAATGAATTTCATTGTTCTTCACATGTGGAAAAATAGAAGATTATCAAAAAAATAAATTGAAAAATATGAGTGCACCAGATATTGAAATCCTTGATCCAACAAAAAAATTAAATTAAATTTTGACATATACAAAAAGTTACATGTTATACAAATATTATGTCTAAATTGTAATTTGTTTGACTTTGAAACTTGATTAAGGAAAAATATTCAATAAAAACTATCTAACCAATTGGAAGCACTAGATATCAGAGTTACAAATTTAAATTTGAAACAATTAGAATTTTATCCTTCATGGAAAAAAAGTTATGTGTTATATGTTGGCCACTTTTTTAAAATGTTGTTTTAAAAAATCAATTTTCATGGGATGGAAAAAGAAGTGCAATTTGATTCCAAAATTTTGAAAAAAAAAAATTAGAATCTATAGACAAAATTTGATGAGACTCTAGTTTGCACCATCTTCAAATTCCTCGCAGTTTAGCCGCTATAGGTGCCCGAATGTGAAGATTTAGTTAAAAATAATAATTTTAGTGTCCAGTTTGGCCAAAAATTATAAACCACTATTATGGGATCACCCCTCTGACCACCTTAACTTGGTCAAAACTTCATGAAATTCAATTATTTTTGTTTTAATCCTATAGCATGAACAACATAGAATGTGATGCATATTTCATATTTAAAAAATGTGATACCATTTGAAAGCTATAGATTTTTTTCAATTAGCCTATCAATTAGGACTTTAGTCATAATTCAAAAAGAAAATGTATAATAATTATTTATTAAATTCAAAGTAAACCATAATTTATATTGGTGGAAAGATAATAATCTCTTTTAAAAACCCTTTTCATTTCATCAATTTTGGGTAAACAAAAGTCATCAGCCACATGAGCCATCATATCACTTACATATCGCCACTTTTTGGCCCATCATGATCCTATACATGCCCCATAGCTACAGTGTTCAAATGAGCACCTTTGAGCTTCCTACCACCTCTTATTGCCTAAAAATTATACTAAAATGAATGCTTTGTGTCCTTTGCACCAATATTCATCCTCCTCAAGGCCGTGGAGAGCCACAACCAACCACACAACATGAAGTGAAATGACTTGTATTAACTCCACAAGCCCACACACCTCTATCATATTGTACCAATTTGGAAATGATTTGTGACTATTACAAAATCACATAGTGAATTCCCTGCCAATTTTCCACAGGAAGAAAATTGGATTTATTAGCTGAGACCCAATACCTGGCAATCCATGTGGGATGAAGAGATTCCATCTACCCTTGCATTCACCACATAGTCAGCCACCTAATTAGCTTCCTTGTAAACATGCTTTGGAACATTAAAAATACTATTAGCCCATTTGTTAATTTGTACACTTCATCTAATAGTGGTTCTAGCCTCTAATTCACCATCGTCCCTATTCTTGTCACATGGACTACCACCATCACGTCCCCCTCAATCTCTAAATTCCTTAGTTTCAATTCCCTGCTTAATTGTAGGCCACAAATGAGGGCCCTGAGCACCACCATTGTATTAGTCCCTTTTGCTAAAGAGAGACCTTTTCGCCACTACCCTTCCCATGCCATCCCTAATGCAGCAACCCATGCTTGAATCCATCAATTTTCCACATGTTGCACCATAAAATTCAACTTGTACCATACAACCTTTGGGGAGCACCATTCCACATCTTTTCTTTTGTCTTACTTCTTTCTCTGCTATTGGGTGTTAGGATTGGCAAGGGATAAACCAAACCAGGTATTCCTCATTTTTGTGTCCAATTCAAAGAATGTTGAGGACTCCATATTTTTTTGGGAAACCCTACCATTCACCACCTCTACTATTATAGCGTCTAGCCTATTAATAAAAGTAGGGAATTCCCATACCTTGTCTAAGAAAATTCTCCTGATACACTCCTTCTAAATCTCATTGATGGAATGATCACCGATAATTCATAGAAGAGTGATATCCTCATGAGTAATGAGCATGATGAAAATAATTAGAGTACATCATTTGGTAAGGCATTACTCCAACCCAACCTCACATAGAGCTACTTCCAACAAGCTTGTACAAATGAACATTCAAACAACAGATGATTGACATCCTCCTTAGCCTTTTTACACATTACACATCATGAGGAGCCCAAATACCCCATCCTCCTACACTTTTTTTCCATCAATACCCTATCCTATAGTGCAACCCATGTATATGTGCCAACTTTCAGAAGGCAAGCATGATCCCAACAAAGATGCAATGGTATTGTTGAAGCCATGTCATCCTTGCATTGGACCCTGTAACCAGCCTTCACCTTATACTAGCCAAACACCAAGCCATCTCACACAAGTTTGTCTGCCCCATCACAAATTACAATCATATTCTTCCCCAACTCTTTCCTAAGAAGTTGTGCTTCTTCTAGGGTAATGATGTCAGTATTGAGGGTCTTCCATACATAAACTAACACTCCTTTGATTCTTCACTCCTCAAGGTAATCCCTCACATGGAATCCCAACACCCATTGTAGAGTGTCTTTCGATTGCATTAACCCTAAGTAGTAATCTAGGCTCAGTTGACCACACCATGAGTCTTCCCAAAAAAAATTCATTCTGCCATAATGTGCATCCCAAGATAGTTGCTCCTAAATGAGATGGTGGAAAGCATGCATGAAGTTCCAAATTATTGAGCCACATGGTAGTTTTTCAACCAGTGGAATATTGTTGGCATTGGTGTCTATCAAGTACTTGCACTAAAGATCTTAGCCCACTTCGCCTGACTATTCTTGTACATATTCCATATCAATTTCACTCCTAGAGCTTTCTATTTTTGAGTAGATTCTTGAGCCCAACACCCCCACTTCCTTTTGATTTGCATATTGTTTCCCACATAATCAATGGATATTTATTTTGATCTAAGGTGTCCTACTAGAAGAAATTCCTCATGCTAGAATTCAGTTGGGTATCCTTATATGTGGGCAGCACTAGACAATACATGAGGTAAATTGGTAAAGTATAAATAGGGTAAAAGAACAAAGTTGTGTCACACTTTCAGCCAAATAAATATTTTCGTGTGAAATATTTCTAGCTAAAAAGGTTTCGACCGAATATGTTTTGATTGAAACCATGTGGCCCATTACGTGGCACACAGGTTTTGGCCAAATAAGTTTCACCTGAATCCCAAAAATTTAAAATTTTCCTTTTCATGCTTTGAAATTGGCTTTGGAATTAGATTTTTTAATGTGCGAGGTTTCTATAAAAATGGATTCAGTAGAAACCATTTCTATAGGTTTCAGCTAAAACCCTTTCTATAGAAATTGTTTCTATCGAAACTATCTATGTGGCATCCTAGTTGGAAACCAACTCAGCTTTTTTCATAACTTTCTAAAACTTTCAAATTTAGCTAAGTATTTATGTAGTCGAAATGGTGCTTTTAAAAAAAGAAAAATACCCTTTTGTAGATATTGGAGTGGTGAATTTGAATATGTATTGTTTAAAAATTTTGATTAGATTTAATTTTTTTTTTTATAATAATGCAAGTAGGTTGTTAAAGTTAAAAAAGAGGTTGATTAGAAATTAAAAAAATAATAATAAATTTTTATTTTTTTTTCAAAATTATATGGGGCACAAGAGGAGAGAGTCTTCTTCAAAAGGGTGCAATTTTTTTTTTTAAATGATTAAAAAAATAGACAATAGTTGATAGCCTGTGAAAATTGGCAAATTCTAACAAGTTTGACTTTAAAACGTTATTATGAGAAAAATATGCATCAAATTTTTGATTTTTTTCCATGCACAAGATATTGAAGTTACCTATTTGGAGAAAAAAAATTAGTGAGAAATGAAGTATTTTTCAATTTATTTCTTGATGGCCCATGAAGTCATGTTTTTTTGAAATTTTTAGTATTCCAAAATTTGTTCTTAAATTGATAAAAAAGTAATGAAAATAATTTTTTTTAAATCTAAAAATTTACAGGAATAAACTTCATAAAAAGTTCTACATTTCATTAGTTTACATTATTTTGAAATTCAAAACATAAAGACCATGTTTATGTGGTCGAAGTTCATAATTTTTTTTGCTATTAGCCAATTCCTTTATAAAGTGTGACACAAGATTGTGCTTTTACCCAATAACTACATTCAACATGATTATCCACCTAGCCCAAGACAACCACTTGCCACCCCAAGCCAAGAGTTGATTATTGACTTTATCATCTAGAGGATCCCACAACTTTCCCATCCTCACAACTCTTTCTAGTGGTAGCCTGAGACATGTTGTCAGTAAATGCCCAATCTTGGAATTCATAACCTATGACACTTCCAATGCCACACCCGATGCTATATTAAGGAAGAAGATCTTTGGTTTTACATCTCACACACTCTAACCCAAGGCCATGTTGGAAACTCAAGGGAAAACAACTGAGAGGGGGAGTGAATTAGTTGTAATCGAATCTCAAACTTAATCAACTTATTAACCTTAATTTTAGATATGGTCATTAATTATGAAAGCATAAATGAACAACACATTAGAAGCACACATAACACCAAGATATTTTATGTGGAAACCCTATTTGGGGAAAAACCATGATGGAGGTCAATCCACAAGATTATACCCTGTTAAAAGTATAAGGAAATATAAATGGGAATGTACATGCATTCATGCACACTGCCTAGAGCTCACTACTCGAATAAAACAAGGCTTACTACCCAAGGAAGATGTTGATTATCTTATAGAAAGATTCAACTTAAAACCATCTAGATGTGAACTGAGAAAATAACATCTACTAATGCCTAGTTATAGTTCTGGTTAAGCACATGAACACTTCTTCACTCTTCTTCACTCTTCTTCATACTTTTCTCTTCCTTTGAATGATCTAAAATTTATTCACACATAGGAATCATACACTTTGCATTTTCACCCACACTCATGCCTTCAAATGATAAAACAATCTCTCTTATATATTTGTAACAAGAAATTACATTTCTATAAGTCGGCCACAAAAAGATAATAAAATAATTACAAATAGTCAGCCCAAATGTTCAAATAAATATTATTCATGTGAATCAACCAAGGTCGGCCATAACATAGTGAAGATTGAAATCAACATCTCCAACATGAAAACACTTCAATTAATTTCTCCTCAAAGATCCACGACACACTTCAACACCTTGTCAACCAAGAACATGAACATGCAAGAGAAAATATTGGATCACAAGCACAAAAATCAATATAGGCATTCCAAAAAGATAGAGAATGGACTAGAAACATCCACAAGTATCATGAAACACCATAGAAGCATCTGCAGCAACTGAACTTATTGAAATCACATAATCTTCAATCAGGAACACTAAGTGAAGTGACAAAAAAATTGTCAAAATGAAAATCACCATAACTCAATCAACTCTTCATGTAGATCTCTAAAATTCAACATGGATAAACTAGACATACTCAAAAAGAAACTCTGTAGTCCACAACCTCAAAACAACAATGTATTGAACATACCGACAAAAAGAACTTCACTTCACCACTAACAACCTGTAGCACTTCTTATTACGCTTTTCTCAATATCATCAACATATACAACTTCTAATGTAATAATGCTAATAGTGTTGACATCAATGACAACCACATATCCGAAAAGCAACCACAAAATCCAACAATCTCCCCCTTTGGCACTAATGGCAACACATGATGTGAAAAATACCATCAACACAACTATGCTTACTCTTCCTTTAATTTTTGACTTTTCTTTCCTCAACTCTTCTCCCCACAAGGCTCTTCTCCGCAGATAATTAGCAATTTTTTTTTCACATTACTCTTCTCTCCCTTTGACATCAATGACAAAGATATCTTCAATACAAGCTTTGAACCACATATCTGAACTTCTGAACATCTAAACATCTGACTACTCCCCCTGAGTAGTAGCAACCACAACATCAATCTAGATAAAAATATGATCATGAAATGCATGGATTAATGCAATTCAATGCAATGCATCCTTAGTTTTGATTAGGAAGGGTACTCACCCCTAACTTCCCTCTAAGATACTCAAAAGTATCCTTAGGCAATGTCTTTGTAAAGATATCTGTAATCTACTCTTTATTAGGCACATACTCCAATGTGACTTCCTTTTCACTTACCTTGTCTCTCAAAAAGTGAAATGTGATAGACATATGCTTCATTTTTTAATGTAGCACCAGATTCTTAGAAATGTTGATAGCACTTGAGTTATCACAAAATATAACAATAGGCTCATCATACACAACTTTGATATCCTTCAGCATCTATTTCATCCACAATACTTGAGTACACTTATTAGTAGCAACAATGTATTATGCCTCTACAATAGATAAAGAAATAGCATTCTACTTCTTACTCAACCATGTAATCGACTTCTTTCCTAAGAAGAATGCTCCAGCCCTAGTACTTTTCTTGTCCTTCACATTTTCCCAATCAGCATCAATAAAGGCACTCAAAGTAAGATCGTCATCTTTAGGATACCAAAGACCAAAATCAACTTTCCCTTTTAAGTATCTGAAAATTATCTTTACAACAATGACATGAGATTCTTTATGATCAGGTTGAAATCTAGCAACAATACATATAGCATTCATGACATCAGGCCTAGTTTGAGTCAAATAAAGCAATCCACCAGTCATTGATCTATATCTTGTCTAATTTTCCTTCAGAGAATCATCATCAGTTGTCAACCTGCATTCGGTCACCATGGGTGTGCCAACAGGCTTTGAGTCTTCCATACCAAATTTCTTAAATAGTTCCTTCACATACTTGGACTGAGATATAAAAATCCCTTTATCTAACTGAGTAATTTGCAATCCCAAGAAGAATTTCATCTCTCCAATCATTGACATTTTAAATTCATTATGCTTCTCATTAGAAAACTTCCTGTACAAGCTATCATCTCCTTCAAATATGATATCATCAACAAAAACTTCCACAATCAAATCTTTCTCATCATTCTTGAAATAAAAATTACTATTAGCAGTACCTTTGTTAAATCCAATTTTCACCAAGTACTTATCCAATCCAGCATACCAAGCTCTAGGGGCTTTCTTAAGACCATACAATGTTTTCTTCAATTGACACACCATATCTTCCTGATCAATCAACTAGAATCCATCAGGTTGCTCAACATATACCTCTTCTTCCAGTTCACCATTTAGAAAAGAAGACTTGGAATATATTTGATAAACCTTGTAGTCTTTATAAGGAGCATAATCAAGAAATAATCTCACAACTTCAATTCTAGCAATAGGGGCAAAGGTTTTTTCAAAATTAATACCTTCCATTTGAGAATATCCCTTACAAACTAGTCTTGCTTTGTTTCTAACCACTTCACCTTGTTCATTCAGTTTGTTTCTAAAGACCCATTTAGTTCCAATTACATTCTTATCCTTAGGTATGGGAACAGGAATCCATGTATCATTCTTCTAATTTTTTTGCAGTTCCCCCTTCATTGCTTCAACCCAATGCTCATCTTTGCATGCTTCATTAACATTGTTAGGCTCAGTCTTTGAAATCAAACAATACTCTTTTGCAATTTTTCTCCTAGTCTAGATACCTTTGTTCTTATCACCTATGATATAATTCTTTGAATGATTCAATCCCACATACCTTAGAGTCTTCTTAGAATGTTCATCAACTTAAGGCTCTTTTGATCTCTCTTTTGTTCTTCCATCAATTTCTCCTTCTTTATTTGCTTGATTCACTAGAATGATTTGACCTTGAATTGTAGTCTGACCTTGCTTTCCTTTTCTTGTACTGTCATTTTGATCATCAAAATCATATCCACTTATTCTAGATAGTGTAGGTATGTCTTCATCAACCTTAACATTTTCAATTTCAACCATTTTCTTTAATCTTTTTTTGTAACACCGATAGGCCTTACTTTTAGTAGTGTAGCCCAAAAGGATCTTCCTTCATCATTCCTAGCATCAAACTTTCCTCTATCTTCATCTCTTTTGATATAACACTTGCTTTCAAAGATTTTGAAATAACTCACCGTAGGATTTTGACCAGTCCATAGTTCAAAAGGAGTCTTACCAGTATTGTCTTTTATTTGTACCCAATTAATTGTGCACACAACAGTACTCACAACTTCTCTCCAATAGATAAGAGGCACATTTCCTTCTAACATCATGGTTCTATCCGCATCTAGAACTATTATATTCTTCCTTTCCACAACCCGATTTTGTTGAGGGATCCAGGGTGTAGATAACTCTCTTTATTCCACGCTCTTCACAAAAAGAATTAAACTCATCGAAAGTGAATTCACCGACTCTGTCTGATCTTAGACACTTAATCTTCAAATTAGTCTCTATCTCAACCATAGCCTTAAAGATCTTGAACTTTTCCATAGCTTCAAATTTCTCCCTTAAGAAAGTAGCCCACGTCATCCTTTAATAATCATCAATAAGAAACATGAAGTATCTATAACCTTGTAAACTTCTAGTTCTAGTAGGACCACATAAATTAGTATGCATAAGTTCCAACAATCCATTTAAGTTTTTTTGTTTACTTCAAAATGATATTCTTGTTTTCTTTCCAATCTGACATTCTTTGCATATGGCATTAGTAGGTTTCATCAACTTATGAAGATCTCTCATAGCTTTAGTGGAACTTATCTTGACAATGTTATCAAAGTTAACATGACACATTCTCCTATGCCATAACCAATTCTCATCAACTTGAGCAATCAAACAAATTTTACTAGCCACATTCAAATGAAAGATTTTTTATTTTTTTTTGTACCTAATGCACTCACATTTCTAGAATTTCCCAATATTTTTCACTTACCATCCATGAACTAAAGATTGTATCCCTTATCAACCATTTGACCAACAAGTTTAAAATATTATGCTTCAAACCTTCAACATACAAGACATCATCAATATTATTCTTTCCATTGAGATAAATGCATCATCTTCCATGAATCACACCAACTGTGTTATCACCAAATCTCACAACACCACCATTGTACTTCTACAAATTCACAAACTTACTTTTATCTCTTGTCCTATGATGAGAACAACCACTGTCAATTACCCTTCAACTCAAGCAACTAGGGCTTTCTCCACATTTGTACAACTAGTAGATTTAGTAGACACGAGATTATTTTCCTTGATAGAAATAAACAAAAATTCATCTTCAAATGTGTTTCCTCTATCAGATTCATCATTTGTTACACCTTCATCAGCAACATCTTCTTTTGAAATTTAGGCTTGTTAAATCTTGGCTTGGAAACTCTCTCAAGACACCTTGATCCAAAATGACCTATCTTATATTGAAAGAGAAACATTTAATAGGAAACTTTCCCTTATGATTACCTTGTCCTCTGGCTTCTCTTTTCACAATCAATGCTTCAAGTTCTTCAAGCTCTCTTTCTTCTTCATCCAGTGGTTTCATTTCATCCTCATACTTGAATTTCTTTCTTGATGAACTTTCACCCAGATCATATCTCTATCTATCTCTTCCAAAATTTGTAGCCTTAAATATAGATTCAACCTTAGGAAGGGAATCACCAAATTCACTCAACTCAAAATTATTAAGCTTAAAAATTAGTATATCTCTGGTAACATTTGTCACTATTCAGAGTTCTTCAATAGTACTAGGCTTAACTTTGTAAGAATCAAGAAAATATCTAAGCACTTTAGCAACAATCTCTGATTCAGCTATCTGTCCACTAGCACATCTGATACCACACACAGGTTCATTTACTCTTTGCATAAAAGTAGTAATATTTTCATCATCACCCATTTTCAACTTTTCATATTTTCCTTTCAGACTTTGTAGCTTAGAAATCTTCACATTTGCATCACCTTCATACAAGGTCTCCAACTTCTTCCATATCTCATAAGCAATCTTTAGATCCATCACATTTTTCATCTCAGTATCAGTCTAAGCACTCAACAATGCCTCCTTACCCCTGATATTATATTCAACATCCCTAATCTCAGTAGAAGTAGTAGGACCATTCTATGGAATAACATATATATTTTTTGTAATGCTCTAGTAGGGTTCACCAATGCATCTCAAATGGCACTCCATTTGATCTTTCCACAAGGAATAATTTGTTCCATCAAATCTAGGACTATCCATCTTATAAGTTGCCATCTCGGATCACCTCAAGTGATTAAACTTATTCAAGGAACCACAAGCTCTTATACCAATTGTTGTCAACTCAAGGGTAGACAACTGAGAGGGGGGTGAATCAATTGTCACCGAATCTCAAACTTATTCAACTTATTAACCTTAATTTCAAATCTCATCATTAATTATGAAAGCATAAATGAACAAATCAGAAGCACACATAACACCAATATTTTTTATGTTGAAACCATGTTAGGGAAAAAACCATGGTGGAGGTCAATCCACAAGATTATACCCTATTAAAAATATAATGAAATATAAATGGGAATGTACATGCATTTAGGCACACTACCTAGAGCTCACTACTTAAATACCACAAGGCTTATTGCCCAAGGAAGATACACTATCTTATAGAAAGATTTAGATTAAAACCATTGAGATTTGAGTTGAGAAAATAGCATTTGCTAATGCCTGGTTATAGTTCTAGTTAAGCACATGAACACTTCTTCACTCTTCTTCACACTTTTCCATGCCTTTGAATGATCTGAACTTTATTCGCACATAGGACTCACACACTTCACATTCACACCCACACTCATGCCTTCAAATGATAAAACAATTGCTCTTATATATCCACAACAAGAAATTATAGATCAGTATAAGTCAAATAATTACAAACAATTGGTCTAATAAAAATAAAGATTATTCATGCAAATCAACCAAGGTCAGCCATAACATAGTTAAGACCGAAAACAACATCTCCAACATGAAAAAAACTTCAATTAATTTCTCCTTGAAGACCCACAACACGCTTCAACACCTTGTCGGCCAAGAACATGAAAACCATGAACACGCAAAAGAAAATCTCATATCACAAGCACAATGATCAATGTGGACATGCCAAAAAGATAGAGAATGAACTAGAAACATCCATAAGCATCATGAAACACTGAAGAAGCCTTTGCAGCAACTAAACTTACTGAAATCACAAGATCTTCAATCAGGAATAGGGTATGTGCAGGATCATGATGGGCCAAAAAGTGGCGATATGATGGGTATGTGTAGGGTATGTGGTTGGCAACTTTTTTTTACCCAAAATTGATGAAACAAAAATGGATTTTAAAGGAGATTCTCATCTTTCCAATAATATAAATTATGCTTTACTTTGAATTTAATAAATAATTATTATTCATTTTCTATTTGAATTATGACTAAAGTCTCGATTGATAGGATGATAGAAAAAAATCTATAGCTTTCAAATAGTATCACATTTTTTGAATTTGAAACATGTGTTACATTTTGTACTTCACATACTACAGGATTTTAAAAAATGAATTTCATGAAGTTTTGACCAAGTTAAGGTGGTTAGACAAATGGGTTTTTATATTTTCTAAAAGTTGTAATAAAAAATTCATAATTAATTATTTACTTGGAAAAAAATTACAAAAAAATATGCATCACATCCGAACATGAGTCCTCTACTTAAATCTAAAATATTATAAAAAAATATTATCATTTTATTGTGGTTAGGGTGGTCAAATAGACACCTACTTATTTTTCCCTGAAATTTAAGTACTACTGCATTGAAATTTCAAATTTTCACCAAATAGTATTTTTTTGCTTTTAAATAAACCTAGTAGTTTAGAAACTACATTCAATTTTACACAAATTCTCTTCTTACATATTTTTGAAATAATATAGATAACTTATTCAAATTTTAACGTCAAGTTGCCTAACTTTTATTTTTCTAAATTTTTCACCACTTAAGGGCCTATTTTTTCCATGGTGATCCTACACATACCCAGCACTAACTGAAGTGACAGAAAAACTATTAGAATGAAAATCACCATAACTTGATCAACTCTTCATGTGGATCTCTAAAATTTAAGATGGATAAACTAGACATAGTCAACAAGAAACCCTTTAGTCCACAACCTTAGAACAACAAGGTATTGAACACACCGACAGAAAGAACTTCACTTCACCACTAAAAACCTGTAGCACTTATTATTACAATTTTCTCAATATCCTTGACATATACAACTTCTAATGCAACAATGCTAATAGTGTTGATGTCAATGAAAACTACATATCAGCAACACAACCACAACATTGAACAAGCCATTGCATAGGAATTATGAATCCTTTTGAAATCCTCAACTTCATTCCTCTTTGGAAGCCTTGAAAAGCATTGTATCATCTACAAATTATTGGTATGTGGCCACTGACATCCCAATTTTGATTTGTATTCCAATAATTTTCCCCTTGGAAGTAACCATTGAAATAGCTCTACCCAAAGCTTCTGCCATCACAATATATAAGAAAGGGTACAAGGGATCTCCCTACCTCAATCCTCGAGACACTTCAAAGAAGCCATACGATTGTCCACTTACAAGGATTAAGAAGCATGGACATGAAATGTAGTTGAAGATCCATGTTACCCACACCTGATCAAAACCAAATCCTTCCAACACTTTGCATAAAATCCTCCAATAAACCATGTCATAGGCCTTTTTTATATCTAATCTAACTAGCATGCCTTATTTCTTACTAATAGATTATGGTTTGGAGAATTGTCTTCAATTTGTTTCCCATTAAAGTGTTACATAGATTTATCAGTCTAAACTCATCCAACATTAGAGGCTTCTCCTTTTTTGGGACCAAGGACAACAAAGTGTGATTGACTTCCCTTAGTAGCCTCCTCAAGGCTCTCGACTCCTCCAAGGCCTCCAACACCCCCTTCCCAATGATGTTCCAACATTTTTGAAATAATATCAAGTTGGGAAGCCATTTGGTTGTGGCACCTTACTAGGATGGAGCTGAAAAATGCTTGCTTAATTTTCTCCACTATGAATGGACCTTGCAGTTGCATCCAATTTTGATCCACAATAACTAATGCAAGGATTCCCTCTAATAACACCTGTTGTGCACTTAGATTTGAGCCATCCTTGTTGTTCAAGATTTGTTGGAAGAAATTCACCACCTCTATCGCAATATCCATAGCCCCCTCCACCACCTTCCCACTCTCCTTCTTTAGACTCAAAATTATGTTTACATCCTATGTGTGTGTGAAATGTGCAAATTCAGTATCAACACAAACCTTAATGAAAGTATTTACATTAAAGATTCAAAGAAAATTAAACTATTCTAAATTGCATCTTAACGAAGCTTTCAAGAATGACTCATTGTCCTTTATTCCTAAGGATTTATTAAACCATTTTTCCCTCATATTTCTATGAGCACAATGGTTGTTAAAATGAATAATTAGGAAACGAGATAACATTCAACATGCAAGACAATCTAATGCCTACATGAAACTATATGCAAACAATGATGATGAAGGCTATGATGAATGAAGGATGATGTTGATGATAAATGAACAAGTGGAGGTGGAAACTATGGTAGTGATCTATATGATTCTATGCATAATTCTACATATACTCAAATGAAAAATTAAAATGAACTAATGTAAAATGCAACTATGATGCAAGATTTAAAGCTAAGATGTAAATTCCAAGCAAAAAATAATATAAAAACTAGCTATAAGACTCCAAGAATGCTCCAAGATCCAATGATAAACCTGCATGATAAATGTACTTCAAATGTGGATACAAAATACAATGCCCAAGGATTGTATTTATAGCCTTTTCAAAGCATATAGTGAGGTGGAAATAATCAACGGTCCAGATTCAAATAAGAAAAATGGATAGTGAAGATGAGAGAATCAGGATTTTGTCCCCTTGACCAAAGACAACATGCAATTTGGATGGGATAATCTCTTGACCAATGGGCAAAATGCCATTTGGATGGAAGATTCAAGTGGAGAAGAGAAGACCGCGTGGTTCCAAAATTGGTGGAAGTGTGGAGGGAATAGGTCATGTGCTCCAAAATTGGTGGAAGTGTGGGAGGAAATGAGCCATGTGCTTTTTGAAATGAGTGGAAGATAATTCTAAGTAAAAATTAGAGAGATTTATTTTTCATGTGACCTTGGTGAGGTGGCACAAAAAGTTGTAGAAATGTGCTCTAATTCCAAATTGGATTTAGTGAAGACTAATTAAATAAAACAAGTTTAGGGAACCTTGTTTATTTAATTAATTTAGAAGAATATGTTTTTAGATTTGGAGAATTACATAAGGGTGAACAATATAAATAAATTGAGAATTTATTTATACGTAGTTGGAATATTAATCAAATAGCTAGTATTTAATTAATTAAAGGTGATGACCATTTTTAGGTGTATACATTTTTCCCTTCTTTGAAGTAATGTGTTTACATGTTGCTTCAAAGAAAAATTTGATACCAATGCTCAAAAAAGTTTTCAATGCCCTAGACGATACACCAGACATTGATTTTCAAGTACTAATAGATATATGCCCCCTCAAGAGATAAATCAATAAAATGTTGATTTTTTATGTTTTGTGGGGGATTCAACGATTATGTGATGATGTTGTAGTGATGTGATGATGATACAATGTTCAACCAATGATACTTTGATGTTAGATGTGATTTATCTCTCAAAATTTGATTCTACACACTCCAACAATTCTGATTAGTTAAATCCCATTTTTGATAATAAATTCCACCATAATTCCCTCCATTATCCTTTAAAAAGGTAAAAATTTGGAAAAGTGAGTTCATTTGCACATTTTGAGTTTGGATAATTTGGAGAGTGGAGAGTTAGAGAAAGATGGAGATCCCTTCTCGCAAGCATCGTTTCAAGCACCTTCACCACCATTGTCACCCTGCTACAGCTGGATCTATAGTACACATTATGAGAAACCTCCTTTAGTCATTTTCCCACCTTTTTATCAATGTTTTGAACTTGGTACATAGGTTTTGTAGGCCATTTTAAGTCATTTTTGCACTTTTGGGGGGTATTAAATTTGTTGTTTTCAAGTCATTTTTGGGAGTTTTTGGGAGTTTTGGCGCCTCTTGCTTCTATTTTGGCACCTTTTTCTTGTGTTTTGGCACCTTTTGCTTCTATTGTTGCACCTTTTTCTTTTGTTTTGTCACCTTTGGGGTCCCAAATGCTGCCTTTTACGAGCTTTACTTCCTATTTTGACTCTTTTGACCCTAAAATGGCACATTTGGGGTCCTAAATGGTGCCTTCTGCTCATTCTATGGTGCCTTTGGGGTCCCAAATGGCACCTTTTCCAAGCTTGAGGGTTTTACCCTTGAATGATTCCTGATTATTTTCCTTGTTGTTTTTCCTAACAATGTCTAATAGATTAAAGTTCTAGTTATGTCAAATGTTGCATTCTTGATGTTCATTGAGGCTTGTATAATGTTCATGAATCATGTTAGTCATTGCATTGTTTTGTTTAGTGATGTATTTGATTGATCTCAATATGATTGTGTGATGTTTATTTCTTGTTTGATTTAAGATAGTTGATGATTTGATCTCATGATAGGTGAGATTCAAATGATAGGATAACTTGATGATGTTTTGACCTCATGATAGGTGATGATTGACAATAGGACTGATGATGCATCAACCTCATGATAGGTGAGGATTGATGATAGGATTCACTGATGTATCAACCTCAAGATAGGTGAGGATTGATGGTAGGATTGATGATGTATTGATCTCATGATAGGTGAGGATCGATGGTAGGATTGATGCTTGATCAACCTCATGATAGGCAAGGATCGATGATAGGACTAATGCTTGATTGACCTAATGATAGGTGAGCATCGATGATAGGATTGATGATGTATCAACCACATGATAGGTGAGGATTGATGATAGGATTAGTTGATGTATTGACCTCATGATAAGTGAGGATCGATGATAGGATTCACTGATGTATCAATCTCATCATAGGTGAGGATCGATGATAGGATTCATTGATGTATCGACCTCATGGTAGATGAGGATTGATGGTAGGATTGATGATCTATCAACCTCATGATACATGAGGATCAATTATAGTACTAATGCTCGATTGACCTCATGATAGGTGAGGATTGATGATAGGACTGATGCTTGATCAACCTCATGATAGGTGAGGATCAATGATAGGATTGATGGTGTATCAACCTCATGATAGGTGAGGATCAATGATAGGATTCACTGATGTATTGACCTCATGATAGGTGAGGATTGATGGAAGGATTGATAATATTCCAACCTCATGATAGGTGAGGATCGATGGTATATGCACTGATAATTATCTTGATTGATTGATTTGATGGTCTCAATTGATCCTAATTTGATTGACTGATGGTCTTGATTGAACATGATGTTTTTAACTGATGATCTTGATTGAACATGATTTGATTGACTAATGATCTTGATTGAACATTGTGTTAGGGCTAAATTTGATAGATTGATTGATGTAATGCTGATTTGTTTTCCATAATATGATTAGGACTTTGATGCACTCTAGTCTTGGGAGCATTTCCCAAAGACATGGGAGATGGTTCATCAGTTGACTCAGGAAGATTTGGATATTATCACTCATTTTGGGTTGACATCCTTGATAGATATACCCCAATATAGGATTAATATGGGTTTGTTGACTACTCTAGTAGAGAGGTGGCATAGTGACCATAACACCTTTCATCTAGCTACTGGGGAGATGGCAGTTACTCTAGAGGATGTTTATCATATCCTATGGATTCCAGTGATGGGTGAGATAGTTGTGTATGACAAAGTAGAGCAAGGAAGAACTGATACCTTGTGTAGGTTTGTCGAGATGATCATGTTTTAGGTCATTGGGTCCCTTGGTAGGAGATGGTGGGGAAATGTGATCCTCTACAGTGTGTTCTTTCTGGGTTTCTTTATGAATTCCTTTGTCCTGACTATAGGTCAAAGGGATTTTTGATGGGTTGGGGTCAAGTATTGGAGCGTATGACATTACAAGGGACTAGATATGCATGGGTTTCATGTATGTTAGCCCATTTGTATCATGATTTTCACTGGGTTGTGTATTGTGGGGTGACGATACTTTCTTTCAAAATTACACTATTTTAGACATGGGCATGGGAGCATATAGTGATCACTCGACCATTGGGAGATAGACAATGGCCAACAATTATACCCTATGTGTTCAACATAAGCTAGGAAAATTAGCTTATTGGAGACGTTTCTTAGATGATCTAGAGACTGTGACATGGTGCTCGTACTTGGATTGCAAGATGTGGCCATAGGATCAGGTGGAGATGCCATACATGTTGCTATCATGATATTTGATTGGACGAACATTTTTTGTGCTTGAGAGATATTTGTATCTATGGGTTTGTTGGTAGTTTGGACAAGTTTTGGCAATGCCCTAGGGGGTTGCCCATTATGCACGGTGATGACAAGATGTGATAGACTGGGGCGCTTTCTTATCTTATGATGTTTCTTGTACTAAGTATTATACATTGGCACCATGTGGATGGGATTATGTTCCATAGGTGATAGATGTGGGGATGATAGAGGATTATTCTAAGTATTTCTACACACATCCTTTTCTGAGGTTGTCTAGTCCTAATGAGTGAGTTTTTCTAGTTGATGATGATGACAGGGCACCAAGACAAAGAGGGGATGGAGAGGAGGAGAGTGATATTGGGGATGGAGGAGATGATGAGGGTATTGAGGGTGGTGGTGGGGTGGGTGACAATGATGATGGTGGTGGTTCAAATGTAGGGCCATTGGGTACAATTGGCAGTCCCTTTCTAGATTTTGTAGTTCCTAGAAGTAGGAGGAGTATTACTGTACCTCAGTCGATGATTCCTAAGATTTGGATTGTAGTCCCTTCTCATCAAGAACAGGTGCAGATAGAGGCATTATAGGCACAAGTTCAGACCTTTCAAGGTGAGTTAGTGTAGGCTCGGGCACAATTTGAGATACTGAGAACTAAGGGAGATGTAGATAGGCAGCAAGTACAATAGGTATATGCATAGGTTCAAAGTTTTTACGGTCAGTCAATGCAGGATCAGGCATAGGTTCAAGCACTGATGGCTGAGAGAGATGTAGATAGGTAGTAGGTACAATAGGTATAGGCACAGGTCATCATACTTACTATAGAGAGGGATGCCTTAAGATGTCGGGTAGAGCAGGTCGAGGCCATTACCAAGAGATTATAGTAGGCTGCAATGGCCATGGGTATAGCGAAGTTCCTTAGAGAGATTCAACACATTGCTCAAGGGTTGTAGTTTTATAATGGTAAATATCATGAGTCGGTTCCTTTTGAGAAACAAGAGATCTTTGTACTGTCTCGATCTAGAAAATCTCAGTCTCGAATTGTTAGCATGGGTGTTACTCATCCATTTCCTAGAGATAGGAGAGATCTTGGTGTAGGTCTGTCAAGTGGAGGAGGTATTGGTTTTGTGATGCCAACACCATCTTGAGAGAGCTTGACATAGTATCTTATGATGTATACATTGTTGTGGCATTGATGATGTACTTCTTGTGTTTAGACTTTACGATACAGTGCCATTTTTGATATTGATGTATCTTGTCATACTTTTGGATATCCTCATACACTTTGACATTATAATTTTTGAGGTTATATGATATGTGGTGATGATTATGATCTATGTGTTGATATGATGATATATGTCTATGATGCATTTAATTTTCATGTTATGATGATGATTTTGATGTTATGATATGCTATGGATGCAAATGATGATGCAACTAATGTGTTATGATTCTAGGATGTTTTTATGAATGATGCCTATATGATGTATGTGATGGATTTTAATATGCCAATGATATGTGATGCATTTTATGTTTTTGTTCTTTTCTAATGCAAATAAATGATGTAATGAATGAATGAATGTGTATATGAAATTATCACATGATGATGCATATTTACGTTGATGTTTATTTATGCAATGATGATTTGATATGCTTTATGGATGATGGATTTGATTATGCAAATGATGTATGATGTTTCATGTGATGATTATGTTGAATATGTATGGATGTGATGCAAATGATGTGTGATGTTTTGTAAGGATGAATGATGATTATGCAATGCAAATGATTATGCAGATGATTGTGTTCTAGGGTCTTAAGCTTAAATGAGTGAATCTATCCACCTTCCAAGAGTTGTGGGAAGGTTTTCATCAGTTGATTCTTTGTTTCATTAAGTTTCACAAAACTTGACATATTTCCCAATTCTTTTAGAAATTTGAAGAGACTCAATCATTTAAGCTTAGTGAACCACTTCCCTAATGCCACTAAATGAAATGTTTTTTTATTATGTAAACGAGATGTGATGGATGTCATTTTGTGTTTTCCAATGCAAATATTATGTTGTGATGCATGAATGCAAGAATGATATTGTAATGTTTTCCAATGCAAGTGATATGCAACTAAATGGGAATGTTTTCTAATTATATGAAAATGATGTGTTTTTGGAAATATCAAGTGTACTCAATCCCTTAATGCAAGAGATAACATCATTGTTGCAGCTTTGGAAATGCCATAAATACAGATGCAAACTAACATGGATGCAATCTACTCTAAACATGTAAATCTCGTATGCAAAGGTTACCATTAGTAACAAATGATTTGTAGTGCTTTTTATCATCAAATTGGGCCTTTAAAATATTGAAAGTGAGTACCAGAATCAATGGTATATTTAGACCATGATGACCTGAGTACTACTTCCATGATGTTTGATAGTGCAAGTTAACACAAGCATCTAAGTATAATTAAACCAAGATGACCTAACTATTGCTTGCATAAATAGACAAGAGTTAATCATTTTACTATAAAAATTAAGAATCTCATTAGTGATACATTGTAGAGCACATCCCACGACAATTTGCACAATAACAATGATAAACTCACAGACAACAGACAAAGAAAAATCATACTCCTTCCTGGCTCCTCTAGTTCGATGCATCATTAAGGGGCTCCAAAGATATGATAGCAGAAATTAAAGTACAACAATTGGACATTTGTGTTTAACATGATAAACCCATGATTCAGAAGAGTATCATCCATTATATTTGATTTATTGTTTTATTTTCTAATGTTTTGGGATTTTTTATTTTCTAATTTTTAGGCGCTTTCTAATATTTTGACCAAGAACCTAACCTAAATACCTATCTGAGGGGTCTCAGGGGCTAATCAAAGATTAGCCTTGCCTCTATTGTACACGCAGAGACCACGTAGTTTGACAAGACAACTCTATTTTTGACTAACTTTTGACCTTTTTTTATATTTTGATATGATATGGATGTTTGATGTGTCTTTTATGGTGATTGGTGTTCAATGTTAGGTTTCATTTTAATCATTGTTTTTATTGCATTTGTCTTACTATTGATTATCTATTGGTTCAAGCTCAAAGTTTGTTGCCCCTAGTGAGTTCAGGATTTTTCCCCCAATCTAGGGTGAGACACGACCATGATGCCAGATATGTACATGGTGCTTTCAAAGGATAGGAAAATGGATGGAAAAAGTGAATGGTCAGCACGATAAAATAGATGGAAAAGCTACCTTATCACAAATAGAGCCTATTGTCAGGTTTTCACTAGTTTTTATTGCACTTTTTCAAATTTTATGATTTTTTGATCTTATTGATTTTTTCACTTTTTTTTGTATTTTTCTCTTTTTCTGATTTTTTTTGTTGTTACCAAGATGCTTGTTTTCCAGGTTTCCATCAAGGCAACCATTTTTCAAGACATTTTCTTATATTTTTGGCATTTTTCAGGACCTTTTCCCAATGCACTTGGATGATTCAAGTGTAGAACTTCTTGAGATGCAGGTTGTTGAGGGGTTCACCAAACAAATCCCCTTCTGGTGTAGACAACTGATATGCTCCTAATCTGAAGGCTAACATAATGACAAGGGGACCTAGCCAATTTGGTTCAAATTTCCCCTTCTTTTCTCAATCTTGTTGATTACGGGGGTTTTCTTTCAAGACTAAATCATGAACCTGAAATGTCCTAGGCTTGACTTTGTGGTTGTAGCTTCTAGATATCCTTTGTTGATATGCCTTTAGGTGATCCACTGCATGCTAACAATGCTCATCCAAGAGTTCCAATTCATGTAACCTAGACACCCTATGATCCTCATCTGAAATGATCCCTTTTAGTGACACACAGAGTGATGGCAGTTCAACCTCAATAGGTAGAATGGCTTCTGATCAATAGAATAGAGCATATGGTGTAGCTCCCATTGGGGTATGGAAACTAGTTATGTAAGCCCATAGAAGGGTTTAGTTGCACATGCCAGTCACGTCTGACATCATTGATGGTTTTCTTTAATATTTTCAAGATAGTCTTGTTTGAGGCCTCTGCTTAGCCATTTCCTTTAGGATAATAGGGTGTAGAAAACTAATGTTGGATATGAAATTTATCACAAAGTTATTCAACATCTTAATTTTTGAAAGGTCATCCATTGTCAATGATGATGGACTAAGGGATGCCATATCTATAGATGATGCAGTTTAGGATGAAGGATGAGATTTTCTTTCATGTGATGGTGGTTAGAGGGATAGCTTTGATCCATTTCATGAAATACTCAATAGTCGTAATAATGAACTTGTGTCCATTGGATGAAGATGGATGAATCTTTCCTATGAGATCTGATCCCCATTGACAAAAGGGCCATGTTGATGTAAAAGGGTGAAGTTCCTATGCTAGTGCATGGATGAGATTTCCATGAATCTAGCACTTTTGGCATTTCTTGACAAACTAAAAATAATCTTTCTCCATAGTCATCCAGTAATATCCCAGATGATGGAGTTTCTTAGCTAAGTTTAAACCACTCGAATGAGTGCCACAAACACCTTCATATACTTCTCGTAAAGCCATTTTATACTCATCGCATTCCATACATCAAAGGAGAGTTCCATCAAGACCTCGTTGATAAAGAACATCCGCAATAAGGGTGTGTTGGGCAGTTTGGTGAATGAATTTTCATTTTTTATTATGAGGTAGGTCAAGAGGGAGGATGTTATCTCTTAGGTACATATAAATTTTCCCATAAAGGGAAGTGTTAGCCTCAGCTAGATGGTAGATAACTTGGGACTTAGGATTGTCATAAGATGGGTTGAATAGTTGTTCCACCATGAACTTGTAACGAGCTTGTTTCTCTAGAATCTGCAAGAGAGAAGCAATGGTTTCCATGGCATCAGTGGCTTTGTTGTTTCTTCAAGAATTTTCTCAAATATTATTTCCACAAATTACTTTTTGAAGTCACCAACCATTCTTTTGTAGGGCATCAGCTTGTCATCCTTTGTTTGATAGTCATCATTAACCTAATTAATGACAAGTAGTGAATCACCATAGACATGTAACTTTATGATCTTCCACTCAACTGCTACTTTGATTCCAATGATCAAGGATTCATATTCAAATGTGTTGTTGGTGTGAGGGAACATCAGTCTATAGGACTTGGGAATGGTGTGTCCTTGTGGAGAGATAAACAAGATTATGGCTCCTAATCCATGTTGTGTATAAGAACCATCAAAGTAAAAGAACCATTGTTGTGTGGATATTGTTAGGACCTCAGCATCTATAAACTCAATGTTCATGGGATGATTGTCTTGTAATGGTGCTTCAACTAACTAGTCTGCAATTCTTTTTCCTTTGATTACCTTCATATCAACATATTGGATGTCAAATTCACTCAGCATAATGACCCACTTGGCTAGTCTTCCAGTTAGATTAGCTTTGCTTAGAAGGTATTTCAGTGGATTTATCTTGTCTATTAACTTGATGGTATAGGTGAGCATGTAGAGTTGTAATTGTTGGGTAGTGAACACTACTACCAGAAAAGCCTTTTCAATGAAGGTGTAATTAATCTCATAGCTATTTAAGGTTCTTTTGATGTAATATATTTCCCTTTCTTTCCCTAATGAATCATCTTGTGTTAACAAGGCTCCCAATGATATTTTAGTTGTTGCTATGTACAACAAAAGTGGATTTCCTTCTGTTAGTGGTATTAAGATAGATGGACTCATCAAATATTGTTCCAATTGATTGAAGGCTCCTTCACATTTTTCATCCCATTAGAAAGATACATTCTTGTGAAGCAAGTGGTTGAAGGGGTGATTTTTGTCATCTAGTTGTGTGATAAACCTCCTAATGGATTGGAATCTTCCTTGTAAATATATAAGCTAGCTGATGTTTTTAGGAGGCATCTCCATGATAGCTTTGACCTTTGCAGGGTCCACTTGAATTCCTTTAGCTGACACAATGTACCCCAAAAGTTTAGCTGATGTTACACCGAATACACATTTCTTGGGGTTTAGTCTCACATTGAAATTCTCCAGTCTGGTGAAGATTTTATCTAATATCTCCAAGTGTCCTTCTTTGGTGTAATATTTTTCCAACAAATCATCTACATACTCTTCCATAAAAGTGTGCATCATATCATGAAATATGGTGATCATTTCTCTCTAATATATGGCTCCAACATTTTTCAACCTGAATGGCATGACATTCCAGTACAAAGTGCCCCAGGGACATGTGAAGGCAATTTTATCTTGACCTTTAGGTGTAATTTTGATTTGATTATACCCTAAAACTCCATCCATGAGCAAGAGCATTTCATGGCCAATAGTCAAATCCACAATGATGTTAATATTAGGTAGGGGAAAGTCATCTTTTGGACAAGCTTTATTGAGATCTATAAAATTTGTGTAGATTTTGATCTTCTATCTTGCTTGGAAATAGGTACGATGTTAGAGATCCACTTTGCATAGTCAACAGGTCTGATAAATTCCCACATCCAATAACTTCTTCAGTTCTTCTTTTACCAAGATGGCAATATGTGGATGCATTTTCCTTATCTTTTTCTTGACTAGTTGTATTCCTTCTGGTAGTGACAAGTGGTTCATGATGAGTTTTGGATCAATACCTAGCATGTCGGTATAAGACCAAGCAAAGTTGATTTTCAATTTTGTGAAGAATTTGATGAAGTTTGGTTTTTCTTGATCTGTCAAGGATTATGCTAGATGGACAGTCTTCATTGTTTCTTTATTTCCAATATTGATAGACTAGGTAGGTTTGACCAATACTTCATATCATTCCTAAAATTATTCAGGGAGTGTGTCAAATATTCCATCCTTCAGCGCCTCAAAGAGGTTTTCACTGCTGGATACGCTCTTTGTTTTTACTTTTTCTAGATCTGATACTACCATTGAATGGTTTTCAATATCAAATCTATTCCATGTATTATTCATTTTGTAGCTAGAAAATTTGACACTCTCCTTGTTGAAAGCTTTGTTACAATGTTCAATGGTGGTATCCATTTTGGGATTGGTAGAATAGAGGAAGTTAACAATGGCTTCATCATTTGAAAAGAGAGGGATATCAGATGGCTCAGTTTGATCCCAATCTATTAGTTCAGGATGTATTAGGGGTAAGGAGCTATTGGATTGGCTAAAGTCAGATGTAGTAAGAGTCCCAATGGTAATGTCTCCAAATTTTCCAATAGAAAAATTTATTTCTATAAGGTAACTCTCCTCCAAATTATATGTTTCATTCCAAGTCTGATCATCTTCGCTAGAATCATCAATGTGTAGTGATCCTATTTCAAGTGGTCTATGGCCTAAAATTTGACCCTCCTCACATATGGGTGTATACTTTTGGACTACATCAATTTCCTTATGATGACAAGACTCTTTAGAAAATGAATCCCACTCATACTCATTTGAATCAATCTCATGAGCCTCACTAGCTTGTAGTTGTAGGATTCTTTCAACAGCTTATTGTCTAGTTTCTTCTCTAGATTCTTCTCTATATCCCAATCCTATTTTATCCTTGGCTTGCATTGTGATAGGTTGTATCAGTTCTATGATTACTTCTTTCCTTTTACCAATATGACCTTTTCCCTCATATCTCATCTTTTCCATGATTGTCTTTCCTTTTCCATATTGTTTTGTCTGTACACTTGAGATGGATGCTTGTGATGATTCTTCATCTTTGTACAACCAATTTAAAACCTCCTTGTCATCTGACTCATCCACTAATGTTCCTACTCTTACAAAGGTTCCATCAAATAGTTTCGTGGGTTGTGATGATTGCTGCCTTGATGTTGATGGCCATCCATATGACATTGGAGAAGATGAAACTTGTGATAAACATAGGGATTGTTCAAATGATTATTCCCCCATGCCTTTTTCTTTCAATTGGATCTTAGCAACTTGTTTTGATAAATATTCAAGTTGAATTTCCTAATTTTGTGGAGTAGGATTGATGTACTGTGTTTCCTTGAGGGATTAACATCATCGATATCCTTATAATTTGATTGGTCCTTTTTTTCTCAACCTACTTTGACAAGGAATTTAATTGTTTCCCATAATTTGATAAACACTGAGTTGGGGCTTCCCTATTGTGTGGTACAAAATTATCTTGGGTTGTCTTAAGGGTGTTACAATATTGGGGGTTATTTGAGTCAGCTACGATAGTGATTTCCTGCCCATTGAATGAGAACTTCAAACACTAATATATGGATGGTACTACTTGCATGTCTTGAATCCAAGGTCTTCCCAAGAGTATGTTGTAGGTTAACTCTTTGTCTAACACTTGGCATACTATATCTTTGACAACTAGTCCCACTTGAATAGGTAGCACTATCAATCCTTGTGAAGATCTTTCTTCATCATAATATATGATTTTATTGTGATTTTCCTCCTAGGATCAATAGAATTTTTTGACTAGCCTAGGGCACAAACAACTTTCAAAGTACAGATATTTAGGCTAGCTCCACCTATTAGGACACTTTTGATGTGGTGCTTGTGGATTAGGACCTAAATTTGTAGGGAAGTGTTGTGGGGTGATTGATATATACATCATCATGTTTAGAAAAGGATAAGCAGTGTGGTGTGATCAAATGTCCCACCATAGTCTAGAATTGGCAAACCTCTAGATTGTTAGGTACCATGGTGGCAACTAGAGCTTGTTTCAAGATTTCCTTGTGAGCAGGTGAAATATTGAGAAGTTCTAATATGGATATTTTTGCAAGTATCTTTTGCAACTGATCCATTATATTATATTAGGTTGTAGGGATAGCAATTGATTAAAGGACGTGGAAGGGGTAGCTACTTTCAATGTTACCTTGGCTTGTCCTCATGTGATTGCATTGACGGGTGTGTTTTCATGTTGTTCTCTAATTTTGATAACATTGATTTGATGTGAGGTAGTGTCAACATTATGGTGATGATTTTCAATTGCAATGATGTCTTGTTCATGTTCAATTGTTTTGTCATTGGTTGAGTTATCATTTGCAATCACATTTGATGTGTCATGAGTTGGATCATCAACCACCTCAATATGTAGAATGGTAGTGTCATAGACATAGTTTATGTTCTTACCCTTGTTGTTTGATGATAAAGACTCTCCTTTCTCATAGTTTGGTAGAGGGTTCTTGAAAGCCCCATGGTCATTGTTTGTCTAGAGTTCTTCTACAAATATTGTCTTGTTGTCAATTATATCTTGTATCAAGTGTTTCAATTGCATGTAGTTCTTGGTTTTATTTCCCTTGTTGCAGCGAAACTCACAAAAATGGGCCTCATTCCATGGGGGTTTAACTTGTGGTTCCCAATTTCTTGCTTTTGGTAGAGTTATGACCTTCGCTTCAAGAAGTTATTTTAATTTTTGATTATGGTGATTTCCCAAAAGGTGTGAACCTCCTTCAATTTGAGGATGCTCAATACGATGGTGTCCTAGATCTAGTATTACCTTGATTGTTGCTTTTGTTGACATTTTGGTTGTTTCCTTGGTTGTTGCCTTGGTTGTTGTGGGGATATTTATTTTGATTATTTTTGGTGGTGGCTGCAGTTAGCTTGAATATAGGTTTTGCATTTTGACCTTTGACTGTACCATCATTTTTTCCAACGTTCTTGTTTCATTGCAAAAAATTGGGTTTTTCGACACTATTGTAATTGTTGGAGGAGTTTGATTTGTTGTTTTCATTTTATATCTTGATGACTCCTTTCTTGACTAAGGCATCCTCAATTTTGATCCCATTCTTAACCAATTTTTTGAAGGTTAGGGGACATTGTAATTCCAATCTATAACTCATATCGCCATTAAGTTTGTTAATAAATATTTCTATCTATTCCTTTTCTAGTATGGGATGAGAGTATTGTGCAAATAACCTTCTCCATTTTTTCAAGAATACAAGGAACAATTCACCCTTCTTTTGTTTCAAGTTACAAATATATTTCATAGTAATTTCATGTTGGATGTTGTAAGAATATTGGGTGATGAACTTGTTGACTAATTCCTCAAAGTTGTTAATTGGTGGGGCGAGTCTAGAGAACCATTCAAGACAATGTCCACCTAAGCTTCTTGGGAATAATCTCATCAAATATTTTTCCTCATATGAAAATTCAAGACTCATGGTCCTAAATTCTCTCACATGGTCTATCGGATTGGTTTTACCATTGTATTTGTCATACTTTGGGAACTCACAATGTTTGGGAAAGGGTATCATATGAATAATTTGATCAAATGGATAAGGACAAATGTCTTGGATCAAGTATCATTTTGAAGTCCCTATTTTCATATCAAGGATTTGTTGTTGAAGGTTCTTCATTGGTGAGTTAAAGCAACTACTTGTTCAGGATCATTTTTGGGATTTTTGGGAGGTTCTTTCAATTGATTCACATCGAAGTCTTCTGGTAATTTGGCACCTTGTTTTGCTAGCATAAGGAGGTATGTTTACCCATTTATTTTGAAAATATTTTCTAAACACTTATGAAAATTGGGGTCTCATTCAACATGTTGGATATCTTCTTTAGTTATTTCTTCCCTATTAGTTTTGTTGAGTCCATGAAAAGGATTCTCTTCAGCCTCTGACATAGTTTTTTGTGTTTCACTATTTTGAGCTTCAGTGTTTTGAGTCTCAGTGATCAGAGTTTCAATGGTTGGAATTTCAATGTTTGGAGTTTTGATGTTTGAAGTTTCGATGTTTTGATTTTCAACTCTTTTTTCCTTGAGATTTTGGTTTTGAAACCTTGTTTGAATGGGCATACAAGTGTTATAGTTTAGACTAAACTTTGATCTAGGTTTTGGAAAAGTATCAAGGATTACAACTAAGTCAAATAGAATGACAAATTCTAATGAGACTAAGTTTGATTTGACTATGTAGCTTTGTTTCATGATGAGAGGATGATAAATCATAATGATGAAACTAGGCTTAATAATCAAAGGTGTGATAAATTTGATGATGTTGGTCCTTTGTGATGTTAGATGTTGGTTTAGGTTGGAAAATTCCATTTGTAGAGGTCAATTTTAACAAGTTTGAATTATAAGGTATCTAAGGAATGATCTTGGACTTTGAGAAAGTTTCAAAATTTTGGTTCAAACTATGAAACTAGAGGTCAATTTTCTTCCTAAATGAGGTACTCGAATCTTTGGAAAATTTGTGGATTTTGAAAATAATAAAAGGTGTATAATTCAAGATTTTTCTTGCAAGCTCTTTTGTAGAAATTGAAGGTCAACCTCTCTTTAAATTTGTAAAGTGTTGATAGATGTTTTGGGTGTTCTTTTGGACTAAGAGGTTTGGACTTTGGTTTCCAAATTTTAATCTTTCATGAAATCATTTGGTAACACACATATTTAGACTTTGTTTTACCTAAGGATTGGTTGAACACTGCTGAGGATTCCCAAGATGAGACTGATTGTCAGGAAAGAGATGAATCTAGGTCACTATTTTTTGTTTTTCAAAAGGTGCCAAAACAGAGACAAAAGGCACCATAGAATATGTAAAAGGTGCCACAGAATGAGAAAAAGGTGTCAAAAAAGAGACATAAGGCACCAAAATAGGTTCAAACTTGGTTTCTTGAAAGTTTCTTTGAAAATTTTCTTGGTTTTCTTTATTTTTTAATGGGAGATTTGGTTGCTTCACTAAATGCAATTCTGAATCAAGGTTTTCACTTTCAACACATGACATTTAAATGTTTATTTTGAAAACACTTGGATAAAGACACATCAAGCAATGTACACTCCTAAGTTTGTGAAAGACTGTATTCTTTTGGATTCCACGTAGGTTTTACCCCAACTGCACTTATTCTTAGTGGATGACTAGATGCTTGACCCTACTACCTCCCCTCCACAACACTCACTTCTCGAGGTATCCAAGCATAAATACCCATGAATTTCGCATGGCATATTTTTCATCTCTACTAAAAATTGTGAGAATGTGGATACCTTTGCAATAGCCATTGCTCTACCAAAGAATAGATAAAGGTTTTGGCCAAATTACAACAAGGATTTTAGTAAGAACTTTCTATTCATGGGGGTTAATCCATGAGGTGAGAGACCATTTTTTCCCTTCTCATCGGAACCAACCTCATGATATTGGCCTTTGTTCTAGTATCCAAACTTATATACCAACTAGAAATGTACTTGGCTTTAGCATGTTACTAGTTGGGTCATTCCCTTGGGTGATTACTTTTTCCCACAAGGAATGCCCTCTAAGATAAATAAAAGCAAGAAAGTATACCCATAGTTTGATCAATCTTTATTCGACATGAATAAAGAGAGAACACATGCGATATACTCAACTCACACTCGCACACAAAAGTGAACAGGTCTAGCTTTTTGGTCACCAAGTTAAGGGGAGTCAATATGGCTACCATCCATCAAGCACAAATGACATGATGTTCATTAACCCTTTAATTAACCTATGTTCCTAACTTAACCAAAAGGAAACATGATGTTAGTTAACCTTTTAATTAAACTATGTTCCTATCTTAACCAAAAGGAAACCAAGTAAATCACTTCCAGCCCCTGCAATATGTTAGTAGTTTGATAAGAATGTCTTTGACAAGCATTTTTGGGAAACCTGCAAAAAAACATAGAGTATTAGCCTTTGGAAACTGCAAAAGGCACTAAAACAGAGACAAAAGGCACCAAAATAGAGACAAAAGGCACCAAAACAGAGATAGAGTAGCCCAAAATTTTGCAAAAGGTGCCACAAAATGAGAAATAGGCACCAAAATAGAGATAGATCATTCTAGAATTGTGCAAAAGGCACCACAAAATGAGAAAAAGATGCCAAAACAGATACCAAAGGTGCTAGAACAGGTGCAAAAGGTGCAAAAATAGGTGCAAGAGGCTCCAAGAGGCTCCAAAAGCCTCACGGTCCAACCCGTGAACATAAATTTTCAAGCATGTTAGTAATAAATGGGACAAGGCCCCATAGTGAGCACCATTTTGTGTGTGTGTGAAATGTGCAAAGTTAGTATCAACACAAATCTTAATGAAACAATTTACATTAAAGATTCAAAGCAAAGTAAACTATTCTAAATTGCATCTTAACAAATCTTTCAAGAACATCTCATTGTCCTATATTCCTAAGGATTTATTAAACCATTTGGCCCTCATATTTCTATTAGAAAAAAGGTTGTTAAAAGTACTACTTAGAAAATGAGATAACATTCAACATGCAAGCCAATATAATGCCTAGATGAAACTATATGCAAACAATGATGATGAAGGCTATGTTGAATGAAGGATGATGTTGATGATAAATGAACAAGTGGAGGTGGATACTATGGTAGTGATCTATATGATTCTATGCATGATTCTGCATATACTCAAATGTAAACTTAAAATGAACTAATCTAAAATGCAACTATGATGCAAGATGGATGATAAAATATAACTATGATGCAAGATTTAAAGCTAAGATTTAAATGCCAAGAAAAAAATGATATAAAAACTAGCTATAAGACTCCAAGAATGCTCCAAGATCCAATGATAAAACCTACATGATAACTTTACTTCAAATGTGGATACGGAATATAATTCCCAAGGGTTATATTTATAGCCTTTTCCAAGCATATAGTGAGGTGGCAATAATCAACGGTCCAGATTCGACTAAGAAAAATGGATGGTGCAGATGAAGAGAATCAAGATGTTGTCCCCTTGACCAAAGAAAACATGCCATTTGGATGGGAGAATCTCTTGACCAATGGTCCGAAACATGCCATTTGGATGGAAGATTCAAATCTGAGAAGAGAAGACCATGTGGTTCCAAAATTGGTGGAAGTGTGGGAGGAATAAGTCATGTGCTCCCAAATTAGTGGAAGTGTGAGAGGAAATGAGCCATGTGCTTTTTGAAATGAGTTAAAGATAATTCTAATTAAAAATTAGAGTTATTTATTTTCATATGACCTTGGTGAGGTGGCACAAAAAGTTGTAGAAATGTGCTCTAATTGTTGAATAATGAGGTGTTTTCTTAGCTTAATACTCTATAAAAATTTAATATTACTGATCTAAGTAAGATTTTTCTTTGTTACATATATTCTTTGTGGGTGATTATCTTGATTATTCCATTTTACTATTGTAGAATGTAGATAAAATTTGCTAGAAAAGCTAGATAGGATATTAGAAAGATTACACAAGATGTACTGTGGAGAAACCCTTTCAGGAAAAAACTACACCAAGAATTATTCTATTATTCGATCTTTGAATTACAATAGCTCCAATTCTTGCTTGGGAATGCTTCTTCTTCCTTCACCAATCTTCTTCACAACCTGCAATAAAAACTCTCACAACTCTATTCAATTTGCTTGAGATAAATAGGCTTTAATCAGCTTTGTAAAGTCAACATGAGTTACAATTACAATGAACAAGCCCTATCCCTAAAAGGTCTATCATATCTCATGCAAATAGGGTTATCTCATCAAGAACAATGCTAAAACATGTGCTTCATCCATTTGGGCATCCCAAACTGAAGCTACAACTCATCCTTCACTTTGGTGATAATTCCAAAGCTCTTCCTCAAAGTCAGCACCCATAAGTAATCCTACTTAACTAAGCCTTCAAAAATATCTCAACATGCAAAAGAGGTAAATCCAAGAAAGCATCTTGGGCACCCAAGGTGGCTCCAAGTGATTTCTTGTTAACTAAAACATTTACTCAACACCATTCATGCAAGAATGGTCAACCCCTGTTAACTAGAGATAGTCCCTGTTATCTGTCATACAACTCAAGTTATTAGCCATGCATTCCAAGTTAACTGAATCTAACCACATGCAACTCAAAATAACCAACATGCACTTGCATGCAACTAAAGATAACTAAACCATAATTGAACTAAACTAAACTAAACTATTCTAAACTAAATTGAACTGAACTTCATGCATGTGCAAACATCAAATCCTAAATCCTAGGATCATTATATGCGTTTAGAAGTGTTATCTCTTACTCTGATTAGTTAACTGAACTCAAGGTGAGTGTCACCTTACCATGTGTGCACCCACATGCTCCTATTATTTAGGAATAACTACAAATTTCAATTTCATGATTTATTTCATCCAAATAATTAATATCATCCTAATCTTAGTGTTACTGAACTAATTAATTTTTAGGATTTGCAATTAAATGGCATCCTATTTCCAACACTAATTCCTAATTGGATTTAGTGAATATTAATTAAATAAAACAAGTTTAGGGAACCTTGTTTATTTAATTAATTTAGAAGAATATGTTTTTAGATTTGGAGAATTAGAGAAGGGTGAACAATATAAATAAATTGAGAATTTATTTATATGTAGTTGGAATATTAATCAAATAGCTAGTATTTAATTAATTAAAGGTGATGACTGTTTTTTATGTCTATACACTTCCGTCGTTGCTTTTGTCATATTATGGAAAATTTTCAAGTTTTTTTCTCCCTCTTTAATCCACATTTCACAGGACTTTTGTCTCCAAAACATCTCTTCTCTTTCCAACAGCTCTTCCCATTCTTTTAATAATTATTTCTCCTTCATGAAAAGCTTTGTATCCATGCCTCTTGTGGTCACTTTCTCATTCACCACCTCCAATTCTTCTAGTCACATTTTGGCCTCAAATATGTTCCAAAAATTATTTTTGTTCCATACTCTTAGTTGTTGTTTCAATACTTACAGTTTGCTTCAAGGAAAAATTTAGTGGCCCGAATCTTTGCCAATTGGCAAATTCTAGGAATTGTCCAAGTCGAAATTGGTGAATTCTCACTCTAAATAGGGTGTCCAAATTGCCCGGATTTTATAAAGTATAGATCCAATGCATGTCCATTCGCTAATGAGTTTTTTTATGAGGCATATTTAAGCAACAAATTTTCCATTGTCAAACTACGCATTTCAATTGGACCGACTAATATTTTTCTCTAGAATCCTAAAAGCAATTAATAAAACACCTACATATTTTCCAATACTATTAAAAAAACATTGTATCAGGACCCATTTTGCCAATGAAAATTTACAAATAGTTGCTTGTGAATACCTATTTCACCAATTAAAATTTATAAATAGTTTCTCATGAGGACCTATTTCGTCAATAACATTAAAAAATAATTACATTTGAGGACACATTTTTCCTTGAAAATTACAACGTATCATTGTATAAGCATGCGGGATTTTCCAAATTTTTAATATACCATTTAAAAATCCCACGAAATTTTCCAAATATGGAATCATGGGTTGATATAAATACAACCGAAAGTGTCATTTATTCTTAGAATTTTTTTTTAGTTTTGAGGTTCTACTTCTCCATTCGGAAGTCAGTGAAAGCCGAAAACATAGACTTAAAAGGTGAGTGATCATTTCTTCATAAAATTTTATTAGTTATAATAATAAATTTTATTTATCTCTTTTCCATTCTTGCTTCAACAAAGTGAACCTTAGAAGTTAGAACCAAACTCTAAAGTTTCAAAGTTTTTGAAACCTCTGACCAACAAAGTAGAAAGATTGTAGTACCCCTCCATTTATGTTTATGTATTCTGTTGATGCTTTCTCATACTGTTAGACCTATGTTCATTTGTTGGATACTTTGATCGCTGGTTTTGAGCGATGATGGATTATTGTGTGACATGATGATACTCTGTGAGATGTTTATTGTTTTCAGACTTGATATGATTTAGTGTAGATGGTTATTTTCAGTTGTTTTTGGATATGCATATGCTTATGATGGACTAACAACATGTATTGAGTCAGTCTTCTGTGAGTGTATTGGTGTGGAGAACAGAATCGCATCACTCGCTTGCGAGTGCCCTATGATATCTATGACTTTCTCCGCACGATGTGCCTGTTTACTGCTTTATATTTATATGCATGTATGTACATTGTTTGCTTGGTTGCAGGATTTGCAGGTACATGACACCGACTCCACCTGTGTAATCAGGTCTGAGCGTGTCAAGACTCAATGAAATTGTTGAAAGGGAGATAGTAGTTAGGTTAATCCTAGTCCGGTCTTTAACCCTAGTCTTAGTACAATTTCAGTTTTCAGTTTTTAGTCGTAGGTTGTTATGTGTTTCTGTTGGTTAAATCGTTCTTGAAAAAGGTAAATTTGCTTTTGTTTAATGTTGGTTATTGTGTTTAATTTATGGTTATTAATTAATATTTAAATATGATTGAAATTTATTTATTTAATAATTTAATACATTAGTTAGTTTAATTAGTTAAATAGTTGATCTTTAAAATGATTTAACTATTTAATTAAATAAATTAATTAATTAGATTAAATTAGTAAGTGCATAAATTATATTATATTTAAATAAGTTAAATTATAAAATTAAAAATAATAATAATAATAATAAATTAAATTAGAATATGCATGTGGATTAGAAAATAAAATATAATTAAATATTTGCATGTGATTTGAAAGGAAATTGGTTTTCAAATTTTAAAATTTAAATAAATTAATTTGCATGCAAGTTTTGAAAGGCAAAAACTGCCGAGAGGTGGAGAAGATATTTTCTCAACAACCTCTCGACATGTGTGTGAGTGCCATAATTGCAAAAAGTTTGTTGAAAACTTTCACGGAGGTTATTGAGGATCTGGAGATTTTGCACGGGGTTATTCTGTTGCCTCGGGGAAATTTTTTTCAGTCTCTGGCAAAAAAAAAAAATTATCCTTACAGTAAAATTTTGATATTCTTAAGATTTGTGATCTCTTTGTTATTTTGGGGATTGTGAATTTGTGTGGAAGATCTCTCAAAGAATCTTGGTGAGAGGAACTTCAGTGTTGAATTGAAAAGCTTTGGGAATTTGTTCGTAACTGGCAAGGGTTTTCTCCTACAGACAAGTTTTCTTATACAGGTATTTTTCTTGTGTTATTAGTTTCTTGTTTTAGTTTAAAGGAAATTTAATTATTGGAATCTCATCTTCTTGGTATGTGATTATAAAAAAAAAATTTCTGTTGATTTCTTATTTGTCTGTAAAGAATTTTCAAAATTTAGTTTGGTAAAAGGAAAGAATTCCAAATTATTTTTGTGATTTTAAAATACAAGCACTATTGTTTGGACTAAATTATACAAAGTTATTTTCTTAATTCTCTGTGAAATTATTTGTCAGAAATCAGCTTGTCTATAGTTGTAAGATTTTGTAAGTTATTTATTTAGTTTCTGTAGATATAAATTTTTTTTATATTACTGGTATATTATTTAAGATTATGTTAAAACCTATTGTAATCTTTAAAAAAAAAAATCCGTTTATAATTTCCGTCTGTACGGATACGGATTTAATTAGAAATTGTGTGAAAATTAAATTAAATTTATATACTGTTCGCGATTTTTGAAATCGCCGAAATTTTTTCATTTTTAATAAAATTATAAATCGCCGTTCGGCGAAAATAGAACGACGGAATTTATTTTATGTTAAAAAAAATGTGTACAGAGAAGGGGGAGGGCCCTCCCCACCCTGGTTGGAGGTTGCGCTTGCCTCCAAGGCTGCGTACAGCAGCCATTCCGGCTGCTGGGCGCAGCCTTGGAAGGCGCTGCGTCTCTCCCACAGGGAGGCCGCGGCCGGGCTGCGAAACCCCAACCTGGGTTAAATAAAACAAACAAGTTTTTAATGCATTTTTTTATTGAATGCTTTTTATCTTTAAATTAATTCAATTACATTTTAAGAGATATAAATATATAAAAAGAAAATTCGAAATAATAATATGGGTTATATAAATATATATATATATATATATATATATATATATATATATATATATAATGGATATGAATATCTGAATATGAATATCTGAATATAAATATATATACAAATTTAGAAAAATAGATATGTTAGATTATTTGGCATGAGAAATTATTTTTATGTTCAGTTATTTCTCGTCATAGATAGAATAAAATAGAATAATCAATATATTTATTTGATATTAAAAAAAATTGGGAAAATCAATCTAAAATAAAATGATGAAATTCCTTATGAAATGGTGAATTTAATTCCAGTTATTTTGATTGACTGAATGGATTTAATATATCCAAATGTTAGAAAAGCTTTGATTTAAATTGTTTAGATTTTTCCTTGAAAAGGGCAAAATGGGAAAATTAAGTCTTCCAGATCAACTGGGTTAAAGGGGGCTTTTGTTTTCAAATTATTTCTTAATGACCTGGGTTAATGCAAGAATTAAAAGTGGTGTTTTATATTGTTTGGATTGGTATATCATTGTGAGATGTAAACTGTGCATTTGGTAAACCCTAGTCATGAAAACCTAGAAACCTTGTTATGTTTAGGGGAGTGGCTGTTTGTAAGAGCCGACACACAAAGTGGTGTCAGGGTAACTTACAAACAGTTAATTAAGTTAGTGATAATTAAATGACACATTAGATAGAGATTAAAATTTGTAACAAGATATGTATGCCTCGCTTATGACTCATAAGCTACTACAGTTATGAGTATAAGTCGAGAGGGCCTGGAATGGCAAATCGGTGTCTCGTTTCTTTAAGAGACATTCGATTCCGCATCTGTATGCAATAGGGGCCGGGTTTCGTAAGAGGTTACCAGGGTAACCCAAGGATTGGGGGCCGGGACCTAGGAAGAAACACCAGGGTAACCATTGCATCGTTGTGATGACACTCCACCTAGAATAACAGTTAAACCTTGTATTGTATTTCAAATCAATTGTCAAATCTGGAAGCAATGTAACCAATAGTGTGTATGTACTAGTGTCTAGGGTTAGTAGATTTGGTCTAGGTAGCCTTATTACTATCTCCTAGCACGGGGGGTGGACCTACGGGTACCACATGGTTGGGTGGAACGTGCACCTTACTCCGTTGGGTCCCCAGTATGTTCGTTGCATTGAGCGCTTCATGGAAGGAGAGCTCGCACTTGGATTTCTTCTATTTTCTTCTTCATTGTATATTGTAAAACTTGAAATGTAAAATTATCCCTCAATTGTATAAGAGGTGATCTTTTGTAAAATTGAAACTATTATTTAAATTATCTCATCAGATGGATGAGCAATATAATATCTTATCAATGCAATGTATGGAAAAATGATTTGTATTTTACTATGTTATCTTGAATGAAAATTTAATATTATGCAATGTTATTTTATGTTATGATTTAATTGGGAGCAATGCGAAATACTTAAGTCGCTTAAGGAAAACTCAAAGTGGTGTAACGTCGTTGTAACCTTAGAATGTATGCAACTATTTAGCATTATATAAATACTTTAAAAAAAAATTATTACACTTTTATATCACCTTTGCAACATTCTTAGGTTATTTAGGCGGGGCATTACAGATTGGTATCAGAGCCAAGGTTACAAACACTGGACGCTCTGGGTAATCTAGAGCCCATTAGGTTGACCTAGTACGTAGTGTTAAATCTGATAACCTTGGTTGAATAGTATCTAAGACTAAATTGTCTATGTGGTGAAACATGCCTGGCGAGGAGGAAGAGGTCGGAGGTCGAGGTGGAGGCCGAGGGCCAATCCCTCAGGTTACTCCCCCTCCTATTCCTCATCATAGTGATCAGGAAGAACAGTGGACCGAGAATGAGGCAAATTTTTAGTCAGCGAGGGTACCGATACTCCATAGAGGAGGTCCTAGCTCGTCTGGACCTAGATGTAGGATGAGCAGGAGGTTGAGAGAGAGGGATAGATCCCCTAGGAGAGTAGAGGACACAGTTCATCAGGATGCTATCATCGTGGGTCATATGAGGGATTTACTGAGAGCACGTCCTCCTACCTTTGATGGTTCAGGAGGAGGTCTAGAGGCTGAGACCTGGCTACTAGATTTGGGTAGATGCTTTGCCATGCACCCTTATGGTAGCAATACCCGTGCCAGATGCGCTATTATGCACTTGAGAGGATTTGCCTCTACATGGTGGTGCCTAGAGGAGTAGAAGCTCCACATTGATATTGGTTCTGTGTCTTGGGAGATGTTTCTCGAGAGGTTTAGAGCTCAGTTCCTTTCGGAACACTGGAGGCAGCGTAGGGCTGACGAGTTTCATGATCTACGCCAGTTAGCTCTTTCTGTAGAGAAATACGAACGTAGGTTCTATGAACTCAAGCAGTATGCTGGTATTGGCGATGATGAGCCTATGCTAGTGCAGCATTTCATTAGGGGCTTGAACGCCCGTATCAGTGGTGGTGTCCGAGTCTTTGAGCCAAAGACTATGGAAGTCACAGTGGAGAAGGCTCGCATAGTTGAGGAGAATCTTATTATGGCTTTAGGTGGGCACACAAGAGTGCAGATTGGGAGTGCTCCTACAGTAGGTTTTAGTCCACGGGGTGGACAGGTACAGACAAGTGGTTCTTCCAAGAACCAACAGACACCCAAAAAGGGTGGGCAGCAACAACAGCAAACAAATCAAAAGAACAACAACCCACAACCACAGCAAGATTATAGTCCTCAGAGTGTGCAGCCTACGATCACCAGGGGTAGTTTCCAGCAATCCAATGCACCTTCGGGTGGCAGAGGATTCGGTAGAGGCACAGGTACAGGATGTTATTCATGTGGGCAGCAGGGACACATAGCTAGGCAGTGTCCGATGAGAGGTTCTACTGGTTTTGGGCCTCGACCTACAGTTTCAGAGCCTACAGTGGGAGATGCAGGCAGGTCACATAGGGTATTTACTGTGGTGGGTAACCACCAGGGTGAGCACCAAGGTGTAGTTGGAGAGGTTCCTGAGGGAGGACTGGCATCGTTCTTTGGGAACCGTGTACGTCCATCTACATCGGGAGTTGATCCTCAGGGGTCAAGACGTTGACTGAGTACTTATTCAGAGGGATCTTAGTGGCTAGCATTTCATTTCTTGGAAGGACCTACTTTAGATATGTATGTGTTATTTGTTTGCTACTAGTAGGCTTCCAGGAGTAAGCCTGATCCTAGGGGGGGAGGATGTAGTACCCCTCCATTTATGTTTATGTATTCTGTTGATGCTTTCTCATACTGTTAGACCTATGTTGATTTGTTGGATACTTTGATCGCTGGTTTTGAGCGATGATGGATTATTGTGTGACATGATGATACTCTGTGAGATGTTTATTGTTTTCAGACTTGATATGATTTAGTGTAGATGGTTATTTTCAGTTGTTTTTGGATATGCATATGCTTATGATGGACTAACAACATGTATTGAGTCAGTCTTCTGTGAGTCTATTGGTGTGGAGAACAGAATCGCATCACTCGCTTGCGAGTGCCCTGCGATATCTGTGACTTTCTCCGCACCGTGTGCCTGTTTACTGCTTTATATTTATATGCATGTATGTACATTGTTTGCTTGGTTGCAGGATTTGTAGGTACATGACACCGACTCCACCTATGTAATCAGGTCTGAGCGTGTCAAGACTCAACGAAATTGTTGAAAGGGAGATAGTAGTTAGGTTAATCCTAGTCCGGTCTTTAACCCTAGTCTTAGTACAATTTTAGTTTTCAGTTTTTAGTCATAGGTTGTTATGTGTTTCTGTTGGTTAAATCGTTCTTGAAAAAGGTAAATTTGCTTTTGTTTAATGTTGGTTATTGTGTTTAATTTATGGTTATTAATTAATATTTAAATATGATTGAAATTTATTTATTTAATAATTTAATACATTAGTTAGTTTAATTAGTTAAATAGTTGATCTTTAAAATGATTTAACTATTTAATTAAATTAATTAATTAATTAGATTAAATTAGTAAGTGCATAAATTATATTATATTTAAATAAGTTAAATTAGAAAATTAAAAAAAAAAAAAAATTAAATTAGAATATGCATGTGGATTAGAAAATGAAATAAAATTAAATAATTGCATTTGATTTGAAAGGAAATTGGTTTTCAAATTTTAAAATTCTAAATAAATTAATTGCATGCAAGTTTTGAAGTACAAAACCGAGAGGTGGAGAAGATATTTTCAACAACCTCTCTCGATATGTGTGTGGAGTGCCACTGTGCAAAAAGTTTGTTGAAAACTTATAAGGCTGAGGATCTCGGAGATTTTTGTACTGGTTATTCTGTTCTGGAAATTTTTTTCAGCCTCCGCAAAAAAAATTATCCTTACAGTAAAATTTTGATATTCTTAAGATTTGTGATCTCTTTGTTATTTTGGGGATTGTGAATTTGTGTGGAAGATCTCTCAAAGAATCTTGGTGAGAGGAACTTCAGTGTTGAATTGAAAAGCTTTGGGAATTTGTTCGTAACTGGCAAGGGTTTTCTCCTACAGACAAGTTTTCTTATACAGGTATTTTTCTTGTGTTATTAGTTTCTTGTTTTAGTTTAAAGGAAATTTAATTATTGGAATCTCATCTTCTTGGTATGTGATTATAAAAAAAAAATTTCTGTTGATTTCTTATTTGTCTGTAAAGAATTTTCAAAATTTAGCTTCTGGTAAAAGGAGAATTCAAATATTTTAGATTTTAAAGGCACTATTGTTTGACCAAATTATACAAAAGTTATTTTCTTAATTGCGAAATTATTTGTCAAAACTCACTTGGTTCATAGTTGTAAGATTTTGTGTTATTTATTTAGTTTGAGATATGTACCTTTTTTGCACATCGGTATTATTTAAGATTATGTTAAACCCATTGTAATTCTTTAAAAAAACCAGTTATACTTTCATGAAATGATGGATTTAATTAGAACGTGTGAAAATAAAATTAATTTATATAATTGCTCATGATTTCGAAACCCAAAAATTTTTCTTATTTTTAATAAATTATAAATCGCTCGGCCAAAATACAGAATCCAATGAATTTATTTATGTTAAAAAATGTGATAGAGAAGGGGAGGGTCAACCTCCCCCAATCAATAGGTCATGCACCTCCATAGCCACAGACAAAGTTGTACCATCCTACCTGCCAAGGCAAATTAAGTGCGCTGCTACTTCTCATTGTGGAGGCTGCCACGGGTCAAACCTCAACCGTTAAATAAAACAACAAGTTTTAATGCTTATTAGCCATTTCTTTATCTTTAAATTAATTCAATTACATTTTAAGAGATATAAATATATAAAAAGAAAATTCGAAATAATAATATGGGTTATATAAATATATATATATATATATATATATATATATATATATATATATATATAATGGATATGAATATCTGAATATGAATATCTGAATATAAATATATATACAAATTTAGAAAAATAGATATGTTAGATTATTTGGCATGAGAAATTATTTTTATGTTCAGTTATTTCTCGTCATAGATAGAATAAAATAGAATAATCAATATATTTATTTGATATTAAAAAAATTTGGGAAAATCAATCTAAAATAAAATGATGAAATTCCTTATGAAATGGTGAATTTAATTCCAGTTATTTTGATTGACTGAATGGATTTAATATATCCAAATGTTAGAAAAGCTTTTATTTAAATTGTTTAGATTTTTCCTTGAAAAGGGCAAAATGGGAAAATTAAGTCTTCCAGATCAACTGGGTTAAAGGGGGCTTTTGTTTTCAAATTATTTCTTAATGACCTGGGTTAATGCAAGAATTAAAATTGGTGTTTTATATTGTTTGGATTGGTATATCATTGTGAGATGTAAACTGTGCATTTGGTAAACCCTAGTCATGAAAACCTAGAAACCTTGTTATGTTTAGGGGAGTGGCTGTTTGTAAGAGCCGACACACAAAGTGGTGTCAGGGTAACTTACAAATAGTTAATTAAGTTAGTGATAATTAAATGACACATTAGATAGAGATTAAAATTTGTAACAAGATATGTATGCCTCGCTTATGACTCATAAGCTACTACAGTTATGAGTATAAGTCGAGAGGGCCTGGAATGGCAAATCGGTGTCTCGTTTCTTTAAGAGACATTCGATTCCGCATCTGTATGCAATAGGGGCCGGGTTTCGTAAGAGGTTACCAGGGTAACCCAAGGATTGGGGGCCGGGACCTAGGAAGAAACACCAGGGTAACCATTGCATCGTTGTGATGACACTCCACCTAGAATAATAGTTAAACCTTGTATTGTATTTCAAATCAATTGTCAAATCTGGAAGCAATGTAACCTATAGTTGTATGTACTAGTGTCTAGGGTTAGTAGATTTGGTCTAGGTAGCCTTATTACTATCTCCTAGCACGGGGGGTGGACCTACGGGTACCACATGGTTGGTTGGAACGTGCACCTTACTCCGTTGGGTCCCCAGTATGTTCGTTGCATTGAGCGCTTCATGGAAGGAGAGCTCACACTTGGATTTCTTCTATTTTCTTCTTCATTGTATATTGTAAATCTTGAAATGTAAAATTATCCCTCAATTGTATAAGAGGTGATCTTTTGTAAAATTTAAACTGTTATTTGAATTATCTCATCAGATGGATGAGCAATGTAATATCTTATCAATGCAATGTATGGAAAAATGATTTGTATTTTACTATGTTATCTTGAATGGAAATTTAATAATATGCAATGTTATCTTATGTTATGATTTAATTGGGAGCAATGCGAAGTACTTAAGTCGCTAAAGGAAAACTCAAAGTAGTGTAACGTCGTTGTAACCTAAGAATGTATGTAACTATTTAACATTATAATAATACTTTAAAAAAAAAATTATTACACTTTTAATACCACCTTTGCAACATTCTTAGGTTATTTAGACGGGGCATTACAAAGATGACCAAGAAATACTTGCAACTCAACAAAGTGAACCATCAACCAAGTCGGGGAATTGCCTAGTTATGAAAATTTAGAACTCTATGACAAGGTTATATAACTTTGAGGGCTAGCGACTAAGTTTAGGAAAAGCCAAAAAATTTATATACAAGTATTCCATGGTATTGAATTTGATATGTGATTTATTATTAATCCATTCCATGAATAGAAATAAATACAATCTAAAGTGTCATCTATTCAAAAGTCAACCAAAGCCAAAAACGTAGACTTAAAGGTGAGTGATCATTTCTTCATAGTGTTATTAGTTATAATAATAAGTTTTATTTATCTCTTTTCCATTCTTACTTCAGTATTAAAGATGATATTGAGTAGGTAATGGGATCTATATTATGATTCTTTGTCCTTAAACAAGAGGACATTTTTTTCTAGTTTTTATTCGAAGTGAGAGATGAATATGTTGAGCAAATCAAAGATCAATATGTCGAGCGACTCGAGCAACAAGGGTAAGGCTCCTTTCACTCCTCAGGGTGGTGAAGAGACTCCTTTCACTTCTTAGACTCCTTTTGCTCCTCAATGTGGTGAAGAGACTCCTTCCACTTCTCAGACTACTTTTGCTCATTAGGGTGGTAAAGCTCATGTCGCTCCTGAGATTCCTTCCACTCCTTAGGGTGGTGAAGAGACTCTTGTCGCTCATTAGGATCCTTCGGGTGGTAAAGAGACTCTTGTTTCTCCTTAGGGTGGTGAAGAGACTGGGAGGCCATCAAAATACCCAAACTGAGACATACTATACAATCTTACTTCACAATTGTCAAAGCTTCTAATCCATCAGGTCAAGATGGAGCTACATCATCAACTATTCCACCAAATATTGGTAGCATTCCCAATACCTCACCGCCACTAGAAGGTCAAGTTGAGATTGTGATTGATTTAAATCAAAATGTATCAAATGAGGATAGCAATACTGCAAAAGATGTTCCAAGTGATACCCTGGGCTCAGTTAGCTAGAATGAGATAATTGACTTGGATGAGGATGATGATGTTGGTAGCAAGAAAAGGAAAAATAAACCAAAAAGGGGGCATGAGTGGGAAATGACAAGGATTTTTCAACTTGGTTGGTTGTCAAAATACCCATTCATGGTAACAATGGGGGTTGGCAATGCAAATGATATTGAAAAGGAAACATTGGCCAAATGTAAGATTTGTAGTTGGAAATGTGGAAGAGAAAAGATGTTGCAGCTAAATATTGACACTATAGAAAAGCATATTGATAAATTTTATGAAAAACAAATCATAGACGGAAAGGAAGAATCAATAGTAAGATGGAAATAAAAGGAAGAATGTCTTCATGTTAAGTATGTTGTAGATTATGAAGAGTGTGAAAAAAGAATGGTGAACATTGCTACATGTAAAGGTACACTTGAGGCTCAATTTGTAAAAGAAATGGAAGGAGCAAATCTGTCAAAAACTATTCAAATGAGTGTTTTTTTTCATATTTTGTCTAGAGGGTGTCCTATGACAGACTACCCAGAATATTTTTGTTTATTATCTTATTTGAATGTTCCTCACTATCCCTTATCACATTGGTCGGTAAACGCTAGATGGGATTGGGAAAACTATCTTGTTATAGTGGAAAATGAAGATTTAAAGGATAAAGTAAAAGAGTCAAATTTCATTGCATTATCTTTAGATGAAGTTACTGCGGTAGACAATACTTCTTGGGTTTGTATGCATTTGTATACTATACAACAACATGTTTTCCAAGCTCATCTTCTTTGTGGTCATAAAATGAAGAATAGTTCAACAATGCAAAATATATTTGAACTAGTCAAAAAATATTTGAATGAAACTATAGGTATGGATGAGTTGACAATTGTGAAAAAGTTGGTGTGTGTCTAGGATCTAATGGAGCTGCAGTGATGCAAGGTCAAAGAACTGGTGTTTTCACAAAGTTACAAAGTACTTGTGCACCATACATGCTTGGAATTCACTACATGGCCCACAAAATGAATTTAGCATCCAAAATTGTTAGCAAGTTTCCTATAGTATCAAAAGTCAAAAATCTATTCCCCGAGATCCACGCATACTTTTGCTAAAGTCCTAAACGTTTCATAGAATTTCAAAATTTTGCTGAGGGAATAACACTAGGTAATAAGCTTCTCAAGGATGTTGATACCAGATGGATCTCCCTACATGGACCAATGAAATGAGTTCTTTCATAATATCAATATTTTATTGGAGTGATGTACGAGCATCGCAATATAGTAGACAAAGCTCCTGACCTCTTACATAGGTTAAGCGATATAGAGACACTCTTGAATTTAACTAGTCTTCTCCTGATGTTGGATGTGATGAACAAGCTTGTGAAGAAATCCCAAGATATAACTATGTATATTAATGAATATTCCAATATACGTAAACTTACATGCTTGGCCCTCGATCATCTATATCTAGATCTAACACAAGAAGGCCCAAATTATTTCATGTGGCAGAAAATTATTGATTTGAATGATCTTGATAATTATTTACAGTTTAATACAAGCAAGCAATTATGCATCTGTGTACATGGATATGAGATACAAATGTACCAATGTAAGATAGCCATGCACTCTAGCAAAGAAGTAGCTATTGACAGGAAGATTTCCAAGGCATTGTTAAATCTATTGGTGATAATTTGAAGGAAATTCCAAAATCAAGCTTTCCTTAGAGATTCATGAAATATTCCCTCAACATGAAATACTTGATGCCATGAGTATTGTGTATCCTCAATTTTAGGAAAACTGAGATAACCCCACATTTTTTCATGCTCAGGTAAAAATCTTGATCAAACAATTTTTGAAAACTGTAACATATGATGAGCAGAAAATAGAAGGAATTTTAGATGAAGCTAAGCTTAGAAAACAATGTGGGAATTTTGCAATAGCTATGAGGGACTAGTATAAATCCATGGGCAAGGACAAGGCCTTTGAATGGGGATCAATGAAAAAGGTTTGGACAAGCTTAGGTTAGAGTGAAATATTGTGTGGTTTGATATCAAAATATTTCAAACCTGCTAATTTATGTCAAACAATGATATTGGGGTCGATGGAGGATGAGAGAGCTTCCAGTACATTGGGGTTTTTGAAATCGAAGTTAAGAAACAAACTAGACAAGAATTTGGAAAATTGCTTGAGGATGAAAGGAATTGTCTATAATGTTAGAAATTTTCCTTTTGAAAGGGCACTCGCAATTTGGAGGTCCACATGTGAAAGAAGAGGGGCTAGGTTGTGCAACACTCCAATTCGAAAGGCCGATACTGGTGGTACTAGTAGTGGCAATGGAACTCATATAGCTAACATTGACAAAAATGACACAATGAATGTTGAATTTGAGACATACTCTGAAGAAAATGAAGAGAAGCCTTGGAATCAAATTCAAGATGACTCTTTTACTTTATTTGATGATGAACGTCAGATTGAGGACCCCCAGTCCATTTGGGAAATGGAAAGGATTCAAGAGAATTAGCAGCTTTTAGGTATTTATATTGCACTTCATGGATCCCAGGATCAAATTCCATTATTCCATATTGTAGTTCATGATATTTTATATTATATTCAATGAAATTGTGAATCATTGCACTTCATGATATTTTATTTTGTATTGCGCTTCATGAATCATATTCCAAAGTCAAACTGTAGTTGATGATATTTTATGTTGTATTCCATGAAATTGTGATATTTTATATTTTATAATTTACATTAGTTTGTACATAGCATGCTTTTGGAAATTCCTAAAAAGATAACTCAAGTTTAGTCTGTATATAGCAGCCAATGAGATTTCAGATGATGGTACCTTTGAAAGGAAAGATAAGTCCATAATGCCACTTGGTTGTTGAAACTTGGAACCTTAGAACCAAAGTTTGAAGTTTTGAATTTTCCCAGACCTCCGACCCACCGACTAGAAAGATGACCAAGAAATACTTGCAACTCAAAAAAGTAAACCATCAACCATGTTAGGGAATAGGGGATTTATGAAAATTTCAAGCTTCACGATAAGGTTATAAAACTCTGAGGGTTAGCAACTAAGGTTAGGAAAAGCACCAAGACCACTCTCTTCACCAAAACTTAGTAGCAATGAAACTAACCAAAAATCCATCATTCCAATTCCAATAATAGATAATCCACAACATGAATTCATATTAATTTTTAGTGGATATGCTAAGTAGTCATGGAGATTGAGTATTGATGTGAGAATTGTAATGCAATTTCACTAATATTATGGATGCCTGGAATTAAAATCACCTTATAGTTCATATTTTAATTGTGTTAAAAGTAAAATTTGAGCATTTGCTCAGCGATTCATCACTCAACTCAATGCTTATTAGATTAATAACATATTAACAATAGTATTAGTAGCATATACAACAATGAACATAATAACAAGTGTATCTAGAAGTTGAAACCACTACCAGACTTTTTATTCAAATGATATAATAAATAATACAGATAATTGAACATCAACACATTACTAAAGTCTAAATTTGATATTTTAAATTGATTATCACTGTATCACATGAAGGAGTACATAGAGACATTGGCAATGCAAAATTTTGCTCAAAGACAACTCTTCACAGAGATGAGTTGGAACTTGGAAACTCATATTATCAAAAGTTAAACAACTTCATCACCTTTTCTAGCAACTTCCACTCTTCGAGTGTTGGAATTGTCATTTGTTCTAACTAATGTTGTTTGACTTGAAGATTTGTTAACAATTCATGATTCAAATTGGAACCTGTCTTGGATTCTTCAATCAATTTTGCATTCATGGTTAGCAATGGTTTGATGGAATCCAAATAGGTCACCACATCTGGGTTCTAAGGAAACTGGTCCAAATCAATCTTCCTTGCATCCTCCATCTTCTTTTTGAAATCATTCCATCCAATGAATAGCTCATTTGTGTCAAAAGCCTTTGGTAAACCAATCTCTGTGAAGTTCCTTAATTTTTCATCCACCTTCTTCATCTTGTATGCATCCAAATGTAAATATTTCTTGATTTCATGCATTCTCAAACACTTTTCAATGACAAATGACAATGTCATTGATGTAGCAAGCCGATTAGTAATCCCTTTTGATTTCAAAGCATTGTCACTAGCTTTGTAGAAAATTTGTTGAATTTGATTTTCTGATTTCTATATTGCCAGTACATTTTTGTTCTCCATTAAATATTTGTTGAGCTTCTTATGATGTTGTCTGATAGCATCAATCAATTGAAACATGTCACAAACATAATCAATCCCCTGCATTATTTCATCCAAGGTCTTTTGTTTCATATTCCTTATTGTTTCTCTACAAAATGAAGATAACTTTTTTTGACAAGACTTAATTTCATTTTTTGCTTCCATCAGCTCTACCTCCAATCTTTTATTTATTTTTCTCTCCTCCAATTTTTGTTCCCACTGTGCATTTCCATTTGCAATGATTAGTCTTAATTTTTCTGAAGTGGATTTTTCCTCATCATATTTCTTGTTTCTCTCATCTAGCCTTTACTTTAGTTCATTCACTGCAGTCTCAATCTCATTCTGCTTATCCTCTTTGCTTGTTAATGTAGTGGCAGATTTTTTAAAATTTTTTTCTAATTCATTGCTTATGTTATCTGCTACTTTCCTCTTTTCTTTCTCATTTGCTAGGTCTTCCTATAACTTTTCCATTTGAGTCTGCAACCTTTTTTTCTCTCTATCTTGCTTTAGTAATGATGTGTACACCAATTCATTATTCTTCTTTGATACATTAATTTTTTTAGTATTTCTAAGTCCAAAAAAATCCAATTGAAAATTGTTCACCTGGAATTCAGATGGAGCCATCTAATTTGTTGGTATATTTTGAACTGTGGGAGCAATAAATTTGTACTCCATAATTTCTTTACTTGTGTCAAATGTGGCTAATACCATGGTTGTTGTAGGCTATGAAGTTAGAGAAGACACACTCTCCATCAGTTGCTTCTTTTATTTCTTATTCAATTCCGATTTCTTTTTAAAATCTTCAATATAATCAAAACCCAAGGATGTAGGAACAATGGAATGCTTGAATGGAAAAGGAATAGAAGTACTTGCAGTTGCTAATGATGTCACAGCCATACCAACTAGCATTGGGGGAGTGCCTAGAAATAACTCCTTTGTGGTGGATCCACTAGTAGTGTGACTTGGAGTTGGACCTATCAAAATCCTTTGCCTATTCTATATGCCTTGATCGCCTAGTGTTTCTATGGTATATTGTGTTGTCCTCTTATGTCTAATTTATTGTTGTAGCACATGTTGACCATTACTAGTACTACTACCCATACAATCACCACCAAAGGTAGTGTTTGTTGCACTAAGTCCTCGACCATTGGCATGTCCTAGTTGTGATTGTCTAACCATGAGGATGAGGATTTGAACTTGAAGCTCTAACAAATTGACCTATATACCCTAGGTCTACTTTTTCACCTCCAAACCTAAGGCTAGATTTATCAACTGGTTTTCTATGCTCTACATCTATTACCATCCAAGGGCCTTGTGTTTGGGACCCCAAAGGACCACCTTCATAACCCATTTTTTCAGCTATGGCTACTCCTGTAATAAATGCTTCTTTTGTGGCCTCACTTAAACCAAGTTTGAAATTGACATGACTTTCTTCTTGCCTATCATCATCACTTTCTTCATCTTCTTGTTCATTCAAATGCTCTATATTCCATAATTTTCTAAACTCAAGATCTTCTTTGTTATCTCCATACTCTACAAGAGCTCTTGGATCACCTAGGTCCTTCCTCATAGACCAAAAGGCAGTAATTTTTTATCCTGACCAAATTTTTTTTTGTAACTTCCTTCTCTAGAGAATCTAGCATTTTTACTCTACTAGATGGTTTATGAATTTTTTCATAAAAATTGTTGTACCTCCTAATTGTCTTTCGATGCAATGCCATAATTTCTGCTAACAATTGTTCAGAAGAAATACCATTCTCAGCAGAAATTTTGACCTCATCCTAAAAATCCTTGTTTCTCAAGCTTTCAAGCAAGGGTTTACTTTGATGTTGAATTCTACTTCAAGCATTCTTATTGAGCACAATCATTTATTTAATGGTGTCACATGGATCATACTGCCAGTGACAGATAACATCAAAATCAAAAAAAATCAAAAGATCATGTGCCACAGTAAATGCGTTTCTCTCGAATATCATCCCTCCACGTGAGAAAGGTAAAGAAGGAAATAAGGTCTTCTTCCCCTTACTAGTAAAGGGTCTTTCATCAGTACTTTGCATCTGCCTTACATATTCCAAAGCAAAAACCCTTTCTATCAAGTGTATTGGAATTTTGTATGGTTGTACTTTCGATCCATAAAATCTTAGCACAGTATATTCTTCCAATAAGTACCAATCATCCAATTGTATTTCTTTTCCTAGTTGAATGTAGTTTCTACATGACATATGCAATCTAGGCATTGGAGTATTTGTAATTTCTTGATGCAATGGAGCCAAAAAGTAGTCTAGAAAATGACTATAGTTCCTTCGAGAATCATGCAACCTTATAACAATGGTCCATTCATATACTGGAGCCATTTTCTTTTGCTCAGGATTACTATTACCATAGGGCTGAATCTGAAGCTTATTGGTCTGAAGTTACATTCCTTTGAATTTGAATAGAAAAAGATAGAAGAAGTAGGTTGTGAACCTAAATGTCTTAGTGGAACCTCCTTTAGTCAATAAAAATTGTTTATGCATGAATTCTACAATGTGCTCAATAAAATTATATTTGGCATGTGGAACACCATAATGGTTATATACACCATTTCAAGGAGGCATGCACCCACTTGAAAATTTATATCCAATTCGAGGAAAAATACTAGCATGGAAATAGTATCCTGAACCCATGGTTTAAAAATATCCAAATCATAATCAGGCTTATGATCACCTTTCAATTTGTTTCTATCTTGAACTATTGTATTTAAGAAAGAATTTTTCTCCATTTCATCCACTACTTCATAATCACTAGCAAGCTTTTCTTGGTCAATGTGGATATTTCCAAATTCTTCAATTGTAAACCCTGAGGCCAACACTTTTCCAAGTTCTTCTATATTAATGGCTAACAATTCTTCTTTGCTATCTTTATCAACAATTGCTCTTTTTTTATCATCATAATTTAGGGCACAGACCATGATAAATTTTGGGCAAGGGAAAACCTCATGTAACATCATGCACCCTAATCTAGTTACCCATGGTGCACTGATACTATTAACTTGCATTTGCTTTGCAGCCTTATTGGGTATGTGCAGGATCATCATGCAAAAAATAGGCCCTTAAGTGGCAAAAAATTTAGAAAAATCAGTGTTAGGCAACTTGACGTAAATATTTGAATAAGTTATCTATATTATTTCAAAAATATGTAAGAATATAATTTGTATAAAATTGAATGTAGTTTCTAAAATACTAGGTTTATTTAAAATAAATAAAAAATCTATTTGGTGAAAATTTGAAATTTCAATGTAGTAGTACTTAAATTTCGGGGAAAAATAAAGTAGGTGTCTATCGACCACCCTAACCATAATAAAATGATAATATTTTTTGTAATATTTTATATATAAGTAGAGGACTCATGTCCGGATGTGATGCATATTTTTTGTAATTTTTTTCCAAGTAAATAATTAATTATGAATTTTTTATTACAACTTTAGAAAATATAAAAACTCGTCTGCTAACCACCTTAACTTGGTCAAAACTTCATGAAATTTAATTTTTCTTTTTAATCCTATAGTATGTGAAGCATAGAATGTGACACATATTTTGATTCAAAAATATGATACTGTTGAAAGTTATAGATGTTTTTCAATCAGCCTATCGTCAGGACTTTAGTTGTAATTTTAATAGAAAATGAATAATAATTATTTATTAAATTCAAATTAAATCATAATTTATATTTTTGGAAAGCTGAGAATATCCTCTAAAAACCCTTTTCGTTTCATTAATTTTGGGTGAAAAAAAAGTTGTCAGCCACATACCCTACAAATATTGCCTCTTTTTGGCGCACCATGATCCTGCACATACCCTATTCTAAGATAAAAATATAAGTTCTGAGGTACACCTACCATAGGTTTCAGGATCATAAATATCATGGTATTCATTAGTGAAACCTAGTGTTTCAAGTAATTTTGCATAATGTATTTTTTATTTGACATTGCTTTAGTGGTATTGGTGGTAGACATACCGATACAATCAACAATATGAAATTTTTGAATTCCCTATTAGTCCTTAATTTTTCTTAATTCTTAAGCCTCTTAACCCTAAACCTAAGTTTCAAAGTTAGACAAAATAAGATTTTAAGAAATGTCAACTTCAAGCGATGAAATGTAGCCACAGGAATTCTTGAACTTGTCCAAATTTTGAATTTTGATTGTTGAAGTAGAAACTATGTTGAAGCTTGAAACTGGGTTACTGGAATGGCTTTGTTGGAAGTGGAACTATGGAACCTAGAACAGGGTGGTGCACTACAATGAGCAAACTAAATGACATTGAAACGTATACTCGTTACTTATGGACTACACAGTACACAATTATGTAGTACAATGTACATGGCTAATATTATTTAAAACAAGCCATGTTAAAAATAATGATTTGCTCATGCATTGATAGCAAATTCTAAACCATTGATCTCTATTAATCTAATGGTTATAGGGTGATTATGGAGGTTTAAGTTCGAAAGCATAGCACTCTATGCATTTCATTTTGGAATGCAACTACAACCATACATCAAATGTTCATCGAATGGTTGAGTAATTTATGATATAAAAAATTAAGCATAAAACGTGTTTTAAGTTTGCTTTAAATTTTCTTTAAAGTTTAATGCACTAGGATTGACATCAAGGCCAAGGGGCTGGAAACTTAACATTTCAAAGGCTTTAATAAAATGAATTACAATGTCACATTAATAGCACATTGCACAACCATTAGGAATTAATAGCACTTAACTTGCAAAGGACTTAATAAAATGAAATGCAATGTCACATTAATAGCACAACCATTTATTTTATTACAACTAAATTACAATGTCACATTATTACATAGTACAAATACAAATGTAAGTGCAAACACCAAGCTTTTGTTGGACCACTAGTGAAAAGTTGAAAACATAAATGTGATACATGTATCTCTAAAAATGAATGGAACTTGTTGGTTCAACCATGAGCTCTAAAAATAAACACATGGGACTTGTTGGGTTAGCCATGGGCTCTGAAAATAAATGCATGGGGAAAGGGGGGCCAAATCAAACTAGGGAAATGGGAGTCGTGAAGATACAAAATGTACTTATCCCCTTTTAGAACCATACTGATGCAGAAGATGAGGGCTAGTAAAACTGCTCCCATACAAAAGATGAGCACTAAAATTAAACGCATGGGAATTTCCTAGAAAACCATGTAGATGATGAGGGGTAGTAAAACTACTCCCATCTTCTAGTTGTAGCCTCCATGCATTGGGATAGCACTTATGTCCATCAGAGCTCCTCATCTTGGTTCAAAACCTATCTAAGAAGTCAGGTGAACCAAATCAACTTCTTTCTAATTCCACCCATTCTGAAGTTGAAGGAAAATGGTCTTTTACTCTGTAACTGCATAACTGGAGGCAAGAGAATTTAGAGCATCCCTAATAATACTACATCATCTTCTTCCTGAATCCTTATTAAATTATTAACCCTAACAAATGAAAACCCTTAGGACAATTCAAAGAATGATTTTAGTTGTGCTCACTATCCTTATTTATGAGCCAAAAGTTTCGCCAAAAGTGCCACTACCAGCCTGGTACCTTGTACACCTCACATGTGTCACGTGTGAGCTCTAAGGTTGTGTATAATTACTATTGAATAGTTAGTAATAATTTTGATTCACGCAAACCAAAAATCCAACTTAATCAATACCTCAAGCTAGCTACATGCAAAGTTACAAATTGTAGCTCAAGCTAACAAGCTATCAATTGTCAAAATCGATAGTGCCATGCAAGTTGTCGATTGTCAAAATCACTAGATTATCAACATCATCATCTATGATTCTACAATACTTCATGCAGTTTTTAATATAAAGCTATCCAATCAGTCACTCTAGCTCTTCATCTGGTATTCATCTGCACCGTCGCCTAGTACCACAACCAAATTGAGAATTTCAATAGAATAAATGAAAGGTAGAGTACTTCGATGCATTGAAAAGAGATAATTAAATGTCTCATTTTACCTTAATGATTATCTATGTCCTAGCTAATAAGTCACAATAAATTTTTCTCACTTATGACCAAAACTATATGTTGATTTTTGAAACCAATCATTAATAAAATCTCAACCATTGATTTATGAAAATCTAATGGTTCTACTATTATTCTGGAGGTTTCAGTTTGCAAGTCTAGTACTTCAAGGATTTACTTCTAGAATGCATCTATAGCCATCCATCAAAAATTCATTGAACGGTCCCTCTTTCAAAACAAATTTTATGCACGTGTGTAATTTAAAATGGGGACATCATTAGGTTGATGAGACTCGACCCTCTGAATTAAAGAGTTAAGATCTAAGGCTTTTTCATAAAATATTTTGGCTTGACTTAGGAAATATTAAATGGTAAACAAGAATGCAACTACAACCATCCATTGATTTCTAAAAATCTAAACCATTGATTTCTAAAAATCTAATGGTTCTAGTGCAATTCTGAAGGTTTCAATTCACAAATCTAGTGATTGAGACATATACTTCTGGAATGCAACTACAGTCATCCATCAAAAATTCATCGAACAATCATGGTCCATAATGTCATGTGGTAGCTAAAACTTGGAACCTTAGAACCAAAGTCTAAAGTTTCAAAGTTTTAGAAACCTCCGACCCACTGAGTTACAAAGATGACACTGGTGAATTTGCACTAACACTTCGCCACTACATATTTTTATTAGTTTGATATTATGTTTAAATCACCAATGTTTTTTTCTTAATCATTTGAAAATAGGTTTAATTCGCCAATGAATTTTATTTTTTAGTTTGAAAAAAAGTTTTAATCGTTAACAAAATTATGTTTTCTAGTTTTAAAATAGGTTTAATTCGCTAATCAAAATATTTTATTGGTTTGAAAATAGATTTTAATCGCCAATGGAAAAAATTTAGTGGTTTTAAAAAAATTGCATTTCGCTAGGATTTTCCACAGACTTCTAGTGATTAGAAAAGATTTTCCAATGGACATTATTTTTTCAGGAAAAACAAAAAAAATCACCACTATAATTAATAATTTTATCGAGAAGTATACAAAATTTGCCAAGATTTTACACCTTCACCAAGGGGGGGTTTCTTAAAGTTTTCCTTGGTTTGCTTACTACTTTGAACAACTTGTTACCTTTAGGCTACGTCGAATTCCACCACTCCACCTACTTTAGGAATTATGGGTCTCTTAACCACATCTTTTCAAAATTGAATGGGCTTCTACATGATTCTTTATACCCTAAGAGGTCCAACTTCATCGAGTGATGATATGTTCTCGAATATTGCAATATACTACCTTCCATTGTGAATGGGAAAGCAATCAAATCACCCTAAAATATGAATTTGTCTAGCTTCTCTGCTATACTATTATAACCAAGTTTTTTATTGGTCCAAGTGAAGTTTATATTCACCATTTTGATCTCCATTAGAAGATTATGGTTAACAAAGTCCTCAAATTCCACTTGTGACTTTTGTTTCTTTCCCACCCCATCCATTTTATCACTAGACTAAAGAATTGCATTGATATCACCTCCAAGGATGTGGTAGGAATCTCTATTCACTTCATGAACCCCTTGATCTCTCTCCAAACTCTCCTTTTCTACATGCTACTTGAGGGGCCATATACATTAATTACTGTGAATTCCAAACTTGACAAACAACACTTGACTTTGCTCGCCAGCCAATGCTTTCATACTACCACCTCTTCCAAATATACCATTTGGGGTTGTTGCATTGTTATTAGACCCCCAGATGCCCCCACTACCATAAATGAAACCTTCCAAAAAATTTACTTGTTCTTCAAGCCCTCAACCTCCACTCTACTTAGTTTTGTTTCCTATATAAGTACTAGGCCTACAATTATTTTCTCTAAAAGGCATCTCATTAGATGCTTCTTATTAGGGGAATTTAAGCCCCTAACATTCCAAATCAAGATCCTCATTGACCCTCGGGAAGGGTTTTTCCCTTCCCTAATCTCAAATGCATTGTTATCTTATGTTTCCCTGGAGCCTCCCCCCACTTTTCCATCTTTTCTTCATTTTTTTTCCTATCGAATTCCTTCTTGTCTCCACGGTCTAGAGTGTTTCTACCACAAACTATTGTATGTACACCCAATCTTCTCTTAGAGGCTACTTTCTGATCTACTACAAAGATCCCCCCTTCCTCCATCACCTCTCCTTCTGCTATTCCCCTTTTGTCCTCTTCCAATAACATCCTTCTTTCAGTTTGTGAATCTAGCTATTCTTCTATTGTCTCCCCATTCTCTTCCCCTACCTCTATTGGTGTGAATTGTAGGATGTTTTCCTACCCTTCTCCCTAGTCTCCTTCCTTCTCCAATTCGCCTTCTTTGCATCTCATGAAAGTGTGATCCTTTGTCCCTACCAACTTCACTAGCTTGTTTCCTACTTGAAGAATCATTCCTAATCCTAGCACTTGATAGCTCTTTTAGATTTGGGTGGAAATTGATCTCCTCCCATTGCTCACCCTCATCTGAAGCCAACTTATATTCCATAATTTGCAATGTGTCCACTTGTGAGAAGGCCTCTTGTTTCTCTCCTTAGCTCTCCCTCCCCTACCAAGGGATTCCAAATATATCATCTTTCATCTACAGGTTGAAGCTACCCAATTCTTCATGGCCAACATACTCCAAGGTTCCTTCCTCTTGTACCTGCACTCCTTTTCCCTTTCAATCTATTTTATTGCCTTGCTAGAGATCACCCCACTTCCAATTTTTCTAGACCATCAATTGGTAGTGAGAAAGGCCCCACTCCACCTTCTAGCACTCACTTCCACCATTGTGAATCAAATTAATTTCCTCCCATAAATGACTCTAAGGTGACACTTCCATGCATACTCTCATTGTTCCTTCATTACCAACTTACAATGCCCCTTCATCTATCTCCAAAAAAACCCTAGTGCCATCCTTATGTGTTCTAGGGCATCCTTGTTCCAAAATTTTGTGGGAAGATTCTTCAACTTTTCCCATGTACCACAATCCTATCTAGTTTGTAGAACAACAGATCAAACCCTCCTTCCTATGGTTTAAAAAAAAAACCTCTCCCCTCCATGATCATGTCCTTCAATGCCATGATATCTTGTATGGTACATGTCGAGTTGCACATGATCAATATATATATATATATATAACTTTATCCCCACATTATCTCCCCAATTTTATTTCCACCATGCACCATTTTTGTTTTAGTGCATTCATCACCCCACCATTTCACAAATATGGCATTATCTTCTAATAAAAACCTCAAGGCCTTTGTCAGAACTAAAGGGATCTCCACCAATGTGCTATTTCTCCGAAGCTTCACTGCCCCATTACCCAAATTTGGCTTTTGAGTTGTCCCTAAGATGTGAAATTGGTTTTGATCTCTTTTGTTTGCTTTCTTTTCTAGAGTCTTCCATATTTCCACCAACCCCTCTTAGAACCCCTAGTTGTCTTCCATTGTTTTCCTCTATCCATCTTTCACCTTTGTCATTCACCTTGCACTTTTGTTGAAGACCTTAACCTTCCCATTTTGAATTCTAATTTTTCTGCCCATATCCTTTGTTTTCCCCCTTCTAGTGCCTTGGCTTTCTAGACCAGTAATCTACCATGCCTCGTTTATCCTCCTTCTTTCCAAATATCCACGGGGGACCACACACATGAACATGTTGCCTAGATGTGTACTTTCCAACATCACAAAATCCTATCACCTCACACTGAGCATGGGGAGCACCACCATTTTTGCCCCATCAACCCTTATCAGACTTTGGATCCTACCTATCAAACTCTTGGAAGGGTTGTCTCTCCATGAGCCTATCCTGCAACTTCAACCATTCCCTCTCTACTTTCGCTGCCCACAACACCACACCATTCTACCAAAACTCCTTGCGAGCTCCCACTTTTGCTATAATATAATATGAATTTTAACAATTTAGTTTTTAATTAAATAACTATATATATATATATATAATTTATTACTTGTAGTTAATATTTTGTTGAAATTTACTCACTTGTCATATCTACACTATCAATAATAATATATATAATTGGGTTTGATTCTCTCTGGTTTGGATATTACCCCATCGTAGACGTTTGGGGGCGACGTTGGTTACCTTGTGGCCATAGGGATTAGTCTCACCTCAAGCTCGCCCCGTAAAGGGAACCCGCTAAGTTGCGGGGATACCCTTCAAGACCATATATATAAACTTTTCGTTAAATAATTAAATCTTACATAATTTGAATCATAATTAAATTTATATAATATTTATGTTAAATTTATTATTTAACATAATATATATTTTAATAATTTATTTTTTTATTAAATAATTAAATAATTGTATAAGGAAATAATGTTATTTAAATTTAATATTAATATAAATATAATATAATTTTACTATCAATTCATATGATCACAAATTTTATTTATAGAATATTATATTATATTATATAATATTATATACTATTTACTAAATGCTATTTTTAAGTTATATATATTTATATTACTTGTATTGTATTTATATTATATTTCTATTATATAAATTAACATTTTTATGCCTTATATTTTTATATTATTCGTGTCATTCATAATATTTTGTTATTTTTTATTTATTTTTTAAATTAATTTTATGTATATTGATATTATGTTAAATAATGTAATAAAAAATAAACTTATTCCACATTATTTATATAAATTATTTAATGAGATATCTTTCATATAAAGATATATATGCTAGTAATTAACTTTTGTCTCTTCCAAAAGGGATGCTGCCCGTGATTTGATTTAAACTATTTTTTTCTTAATGAATGACAGCTTTGGAAAAAATTTAAAAAACCCAGCTCCATGCAGAGAAAAGGCTGCCCCACTTAATATTAAATTAAGGAGGGGGCATTGCTTACCAGTTGTTCTTCGCGTTGGGACTTCTAAATTGGGGAAAAACCTATCTGGTGGCGCAGCCCGAAGCTTATTTGCTTCTGCGCTTTACTGGGTACTCGATTAACTGCGTGACAGCAATATGATTCGTGTTAATAAAAAACGCACTGTATTTCCAGTCACTCCATCTGAAGATCAACACATTAAACTGTTGCCCTTAGATTTACAAATGCTCTTCGCCCACTATACCCAGAAAGGCCTCCTCTATCAAATCCCCGCGGAGGACTTCTCCTCTCTTGTAGACCGTCTTGCCGAAACGCTATCTGAAGTGCTGGTTGAATTTTATCCTTTGGCCGGCCGGTTAACAACTAATCCTCTGGATGGCGGTATTTACATCCTCTGTAACGACTCGGGCGTAGATTTCATCGAAGCCACGGCAGGAGAGCTAAGCTTTGCGGATCTCACCACACCAGACGTTACGCCAGCTGTCGATGACCTATTTTCGCTCAACGGGGCCGTCAATTTTGAAGGCCATCGCCTTCCGTTGCTTGTAGTCCAGGTAAATCAATGAATGTATATTTTCTGGTTTGGAATGGTAGTTTAGCGCGAACTAGGGCTTTTCAGAAACTTTCGCCTTTTAACTTTTTTTTTATTTTGGAGACCAATCTTGCTCTCATCTATGACTCCTATTAAAGGAAAATAGTTGGATTGTTTCAATTTGAAGCTGAATTTCTTTGTACGATGGTTTCCAGGGTTTTAGTAATCGTTGATATGAAATTTGTAGGTAACTCAGCTGAAAGATGGCGTTGCCGTGTGTTGCACGGTCAATCACACCATATCCGACGGGACTTCGCTCTGAATTTTTTTCAATTCGTGGGCCCGCCTCTGCAGAGCAAATGGGGATAAAATGCCAGTTAACCCCATCTACAACCGTTTTCTGCTAGACTTCGGCGGTTCTGCAGTTAGACTTGGCCTCTACCCGGATGGGCATGTCCCGCACTTTTGCCCGCCTCCACTGCGTATAAAAATGTTCCATTTCAGCGCCCACACGATCAGCCGCTTGAAGGAGCGCGTCAACCAGGATTCACCGTTTACGATCTCTTCCTTCCAGGCGCTATGCGCTCACGTGTGGCGAGCAGTCACGCGGGCCCGCGGCCTCTGCCCGGACGAGCCCACAACATTTCGGGTGTCTGTCAACTGTCGGCCTCGGCTTCTTCCTCCGCTGCCCACCTCTTACTTCGGCAACGTTGTTCAGAGCATACGCACGACCGCCACGTCTGGGGAGCTTAACAGTCTGCCTCTTTCCTTCCCGGCTGATTTGTTGAACGGTATAATTGCAGGTCATACGGATGGGGTTATTAGGGAAAGGATTGATAAGTGGCATAAGGAGCCGGTTGTATATAAGTTTGATGAGTTTGAACAGAACTATTTGATGATCGGGGGTTCTTCGCGATTTGAGATGTATGAGAATGATTTTGGGTGGGGACGACCTGTGGCGGTTAGGAGTGGGCCGGCCAACCGTTTTGACGGGAAGATGTCTGCTTACCCTGGTAGAGAAGGCGGAGGAAGCGTCGAATTAGAGCTTTGCCTTCTTCCGCCCGTTATGACAGCTTTGGAGAGTGATCCCGAATTTATTTGTCCATCGTTAATTTAATCCAAGCCATTTCATATTTACGCTTACTTCTAGCATGTTAGGGAACTTTCTCTTTGGGTAAATAAGGTTAACTATGTAAATGAAATCAATGAAGTGTAAATAAGCAAAATGTAGTTGGGATTTCAACATCTTAGAATTCCTAAAAATTATATCAGGGAAATAAAAATAAGGTAAGTGATATTTAGTTTGATAATATCTGATGGTTTTTTGAAAAAATGATACTTCTATAATAGTAAAGTGTCTTGGATTTTATGTTGGAATTTGTATTTGTATAGATGATGAATTTATGGATTTTTTACAAAATTATGGTCAAAGACTTGTTTTTTTAGTTCATATTTATCCTTGCACTCAATAATGTTTTGTTTTCTAACTTAACATAATTGATAGTAGTTTGTTCTAGACTTTCTAAAGATGTAAAGAATAATAATATTTAATAATACCTTAAAGGGATGTTGATTCATCACAAGGAGATAGGTTCTCTTAGATAAACCCTAAAAAGTGAATAAGGATTGATGACAACAAATAAGGACCTTAGAGCATAAATTTGTCACTCCTTTTATTGTATCAAATCAAAATTGTGTTGCTACTAGTCACTTCAATGATCTAAAATGAAGTGATTTTAAATGTTTGTAATAAGGATATGTTGGTTAGAATGCACTAAATCTCTTAAATCCTAGTGCATAGCAATAAATTACAATAAACATGTGTTTAGTCGACTCAAGTTGAGAGAGTAAATGAAATTAGTTGTCCAAATTAAAATTTTAATTTTTGAATGAAATAGATGAGTTTGCAACCACACAAGTCGCCCTCATAATCGCATAATTGTCCAATAACAAGCTAATAGTTAAATCTAAGAACTATATAGATAGATGAAGGTAGTTGGATAGGTGAATGAGACAAATGAGTAGATAAGGTGAACATATAGGATTTTGTGTGTATTAGGATAGGGTAAGGTTAATTTTATGGGATATGTGGATATAGATGGATAAAGGAATAGGTAATTAATCCTGATTTCTCACAAGATCTTGTCATTTGTCACTTGTGCTATAGTGATTTTCATAACTAATTGAACAAAATTATTCTTAGATACCACATTTAGAACTTCTATCATTGGTTTATAGATATTAGATCATCATTATTCCTAAATTTTTCATTCATTTTATTTTTCATTTGTTTCTCTTTTTGTTCTTTCTTAATTTCCTTTTAAATGGTGTGTTTCTTCTTGATATTCCTTTATGCTAGGTGAAAATATATGCTCCATAGGTGTAACTTTAGGTAATTTTCTTCTTACCCATTTTTTATTGGAATGTGTTAGTGATTCAATTTATACCCCACAATTCTAGAGGATGAAATCAATACCTAGACCCAATAACTTATATAGTCTAGACTAACAGGGAAAAACTTGTGATTATACTATAGCCTATTAGGGGACAATTTATAGGAGCAAGTAGCTCCTATACATATTTGGCTCTACAATTCCAAGGATGGCAATACTTGAGGTTTATAGCAAGATAAGTATGGACAAATGATAACTAAAAAATTAGTTAAGCCAAATCTTATGTATACTTGAACATTCTAAATATTTGTTACTAGAAATTCATTGCACACTTACTGATAAATAGACCTAAAGACCTCTTTAATAAATTAGATTATAAACCCAATGTAACATTAGTTATAGGATCATACTTTTCACACAACTATTGAAGTTGTGGTAATGTATAACTCTTTAGATATTATTACATGCATATGCTCTCATAAGATATTATATGGTTTGATACTCTTGGATTATGCAATAATAGTATGACATATATTAAATGATGCTAATGAAGCCTAAATAAATGAATCTTGAATGGATTTACAATGGTGGAAGGATATTTTATATAAAGACTAGTGTCTTAGTCTATTGAGCAATAGAGTCAAAGAATCTAATGTTTGTAACTTCTATGCAAGTATAAACCTATTAGTAAGATATAAATGAATATGAAACAAAGAAACTAGGTGCAATTAGAGTCCTATCACCCTAATATATTCTCATCCAAATACACTTCTAAATATACTACAAACCTCACAAGACCAATGGTTCTTGAATAATTGAATGATAATTACATATATTCCACATGCTTTATTGAGAATAATTCTCAAATAACTTGAGAAAGTTAAAATTTACTATGATAATCAACTAATTAAAATAAACATCATCTTAGAAAATGTAGCCTCAGAGATATATATACATATCCCCTAAAATTTTGAATCAACTAATGATACACTCATATCATAGAGAGGATCTTTTTCATACAAGCACCTTTATAAACTTATGAAACATGAAAAGCATACAAAGTGAAGCTTGAGCTATAGAATTGATATCCTAAAATAAACTATACCAGAGGACAAACTAAGTTCTTTAAGTATAGATAAATTTATCTAGCCTCAAATCCATAATTAAAGTTACATATATAATCAATTGGTGTTCCCCTAAACTCCATATGTACATGATGTTGTTACCAATTCCCTACATCTACTCACCATATTTCACTTTTATTGTGCCATGAAAGAGGATTTTGTGAAAAACACTCTATTTATGCATTTTATTTACAAAAATAGAAGGTACACTGAACCAACTCACAAAGAATAAAATTGGTGTGCACTAAAAACCCTAACATGAATTTCCATGTTGCTAGTACAATAGAACACATTTAAAATCCAAAATTCACAATTGATTTTTGAAGAAATGATTTTAAGATTTGTAGTAGATCAAAAATTGTCACCCTTGACAATTTCACACTATGTTTCTCCCCTTAATTTATTAGACTTGATTAAGCACCTAATTTCCTAAATTTTGCAAATTCTATGGCTTATTTTTATCGTGTGGACCTATTTAAGAGTTGGTTGTTTTGAATTCCCAACCAGATCTCACAAATAACCTATGGATTTTCCATTTCTAATGGCTAGTTATTTGGAGGGATTGGCCAATGTACAAGTGAAAGTTAGAATAATAACTTTCTCTCTACACTTTGGGCTTTGGAAAACTTGAGAAGGTGGTCCCTAAAAATGTATTTAAGATCTCTTGTGCTATTTAATTATCTCATACATTGTAAAAAGTAGATATGTTGTCACTTATTTAGCTTGACAAATACATAAATTGAAGATCTAGTAGAATCCTTTAAGTTTTCAATAATTTAAAGCAAGAGTACATGAAATTTACATAAAACTTCTTAAAATAAGCACAACTAGAATATAATTTTGTAAATGTTCTTTAATTGAGTGATCTTGGAGCTACAACTTAGATGCAAATTCAAGATTGGTGCCTTAACCTAGGGTAGGGAGTCATAACTAATGCAATTGGAATAATGCAACAGTATTTCACCTAAGCATCATAGAGCATCACAATAATTCATTACATTATCATACTAATAATTCATTGCATTATCTTACTCAAAAATTTTTACCAACTCTACTTATCAAAATCCTTGCATACATTCACACAAATTCACATCTCCATTAAAGTATTTAACTAGTTCTTTTAACCAAAACATTAACAAAAACATACATCCAAAGGAAAGACAATGGAGAAAAATTAGAATGATCATTGATCAATTTCACTCATAACCTGTGAAAGATATATAGTAGGAGACAATTGGCTTCATAATTGTGCCATTGTATTAAAAAAACTATGCTAGTAATATCATACAAATTTTGCATATTACAAAAACTAAGACTAAATAACCTAAATGCAAGACACAAATCAATTCTTTGTGTGTTAAATTACAAAACTCTCCAAAAGATCCATGTAAATGGCCTTGGATTCCCTTTTATAAGACAAGGGAGCAACAAGCCTCAGGCCAAATACACATGTCACTTTTTCATTTTGACATTCTAAATTACATTTCAAAATGTGAGCTCAACTGCTTGTGGATGGAATATTCCTAAGACGAATGCAGTTATATTTACTTGTAACAATATTTGTCCCTTCAAAAATGTTCGATGTTGATAGCTGATTTCTTTGTTGCTCCTTTTCATTATTCTTGTTGATGCAAACCTATGAATGGTGAGCTAGCAAGTGAAGACAAAACTCCTCTTGTTAACATTGTTGAAGCAACTTGAAATACTGAGTGTACACATGAGACAAAAAATAACTTCAAATGATTATATATATATATATATATATATATATATATATATTAAAAATAAAAATAAAAATAATAGTTTACCTTGTTTTTCTCTAAAAATTGGTCCATAGCACCCCAAACTTCTTAGTCAATTATGTTTAAGAGAAATACTTTTTACAATTTTTAAAGTTAAATATTTTACATATGCATTTTAAAATAATTATATTATATTTGAAGAATATACAATTTTAGCTTTTGGTTGATTCAAAATCAACTTATTAATAATTAATTCACAAATTTAGTTTAAAAACTCATTACAATAATATTGTCTCGCACAACTGTAAAAATAAAACTTCCACTGGAATGTTATAAACCATTTTTCCTGATACTAAAAATACTGACTGAATAGTATTTAGAGAAAGCTTTTTCACTGGCTAGACACTACAACTCAATTTTTAATTTTTGGTTTTCCCTTTTCCCATTCTACTTACCGCTGCAGAATTCTGTGCTATTTTGTCTTTCAAGCTCCATGTGCCATCACTAATTGCAGTGATTTAATGATTTCTAGAATGGTGAGAATCTCATTTAAAATCAAGTACCTATACTCCTCCGTTAATAGAATAAAGATCCCATTCCAAGCAGATGCAATCTCCATCGGTAATGCAGAGAAGCGCTGAGGTTAAAGAATTTTATATGCCCACGTTCCTTGCTCCGAGCAAAATCTTCCCAGAATTGAATTTCAACTAAACACGTCAAATCCGCTAAATATCGGATGTGTAGTCTAAACTGCTATCTGCATCGGGTCGCATTTTAATGTTAGCGGCTGAGATCTTTCTGACTGTCATCGAACGTTTATAAATGATTCTGCGCCGTAGATTACTCACTGCTACTGTACAGAACTCGGATTTTTCGGGAGGAACGCCTGTCGCCGTAATCGTTGACAGAAGCTGCATTTGCTCTTTCGGGAGCGGTCGTTCTTGTCGCATTGGGACACTCATAAAAAATAATTGTATTCCGTTAAAGAGTTCCACCCACGTGGGCAATAAGACGACAAATTCTTATCTGAAATGGTCTTCAAGAAATTATACAGTAGGTAAAAGAGTCGTTGAGATGTAAAATGAAAAATAAGTCAAGGATGGGGCTTCTGTTCCCATAGACTGCTAAATGTAAAAGGACTGAGATCAGAAGAACTGAAAATGTATTAACGATTCAGCCTATGTTTCCATAGACTGCTTAATCTGGTAGACATCATTAAAATCATTTCTGCGCTTTACTGGATACCTGGCTATCTGCGTGACTGCAAAATGGTTAGGGTTAATAAAAGGCGCACTGTATTTCCAGCCAGTCCATCGGAAGCTCAACAGATTAAACTTTCGTGCTTAGATTTACAAATGCTGTTCGCCCACTACATTCAAAAAGGCCTCCTATATCAAATCCCTGCGGACGACTTCGCCTCTTATGTAGACCGTCTTGCCGAAACGCTGTCTGAGGCGCTGGTCAAATTTTATCCTTTGGCCGGCCGATTAACAACCAGTCCTCTGGATGGCGGTATTTATATCCTCTCCAACGACTCGGGAGTAGATTTCATCGAAGCCACGGCAGGAGACCTAAGCATTGCGGATCTCACCACAGAAGACGTTACGCCAGCTGTCGAAGAACTATTTGCCCTCCACGGGGCCGTCAATTTTGAAGGCCATCGCCTCCCATTGCTAGTAGTCCAGGTAAATCAATAACGCATATTTTCTGGTTTGGAATGGTAGTGTTAAGTGCGAAATAGGGCTTTTCAGAAACTTTCGCCTTAAAAATAAAAAAATTGGAGATCTATCGTGCTCTCATCTATGATTCCTATTAAAGGTAAATAGTCTGGAATTTTTTAATCTGAAGCTGAAATTCTTTGCATAATGGCTTTCAGGGTTTTTATCGTTGATATGAAATTTGCAGGTAACTCAGCTGAAAGACGGGGTTGCCGTGTGTTGCACGCTCAACCACGCCGTTGCCGACGGGACTTCGTTCTGGAATTTCTTTAATTCGTGGGCACATCTCTGCAGAACAAATGGGAACAAAATACCTGTTAACCCCATCTACGACCGTTCTCTGTTAGAGCCTGGCGGGTCTGCCGTTAGACTTGGCCTTGACCCGGACGGGCAAGTCCCACGGTTTTGCCCGCCTCCACTGCGGGTAAAAATGTTCCATTTCAGCGCCCACACGATCAGCCTCTTAAAGGAGCGAGCCAACGAGGATTCACCCCTTACAATCTCGTCCTTCCAGGGGTTGTGCGCGCACCTGTGGCAAGCAGTCACACGGGCCCGGAGGCTCGGCCCAGACGAGCCCACGACATTTCGGGTGTCTGTCAACTGTCGGCCTCGGCTACTTCCTCCGCTGCCCAGCTCTTACTTTGGCAATGCTATTCAGAGCATATACGTGACCGCTACTTCTGGGGAGCTTCTCAGTTTGCCTCTTTCCTTCCTGGCGGGTTTGTTGAACGGTCCAATTGCAGGTCATATGGACGGGGTTATTAGGCAAACGATTGATAAGTGGCACAAGAAGCCGGTGGTGTATAGGCTGGATCAGTTTGAAAAGAATTGTTTGATGATGGGGAGTTCTCCGCGGTTTGAGATGTACGGGAATGATTTCGGGTGGGGACGACCTCTAGCGGTTAGGAGTGGAACGGCCAACCATTTTGACGGGAAGATATCTGCTTATCCTGGTAGAGAAGGCGGAGGAAGCGTTGAATTAGAGCTTTGCCTACCTGCGCCCGTTATGAGTGCTTTGGAAAGTGACGACGACTTTGTTTGTCCCTCAGCCTTCATTTAATCCAACTCATTTCATATTCCCCCTTATTTCTATCATGTTGGTGAACTTTCCTTTTCGGACAATGTAGGTTAACTAGGTAAATGCAATAAATTAAGTATAAATCAATAAAGTCTAGTGGGATTTTACAATCTTATAATTTCTAATAATTAACTTAGAAAAATCAATATGAAGTAGAAAACATTTAGTTTGATGATCAAAGATGAATGTCAATAAAAAAAAATATTGAAATTTATTTGATGTTCTTTTAAAAAATGATGTTGTTCTTTTAGTGAAGTGTTTTGGATTTCATGTTGGATTAGAACATTAATAGGATCAATTTATAGATCTAAGATGAAATCATGGCCATGGAATTGCATTTTTAAGTTCATTTTTGTCTGTGTACGCAATGATGTTTTGCTTTGCAACTTTGCCTAATAGATAATGGTTTGCTCTACCTTTCTACATAAATATGGGGGATAACAATAATTTTTTAACATGTCTTAAAAGGTTATCACTTCATCAAAATGAGACAAGCTATCATAGATCCACCCCCATAAAGTGAATAAGGATTAAAACCATAATATACATGAGCCCTAGAATGCAAATTTGATACTCTTTTTATTACACCAAATCAAAATGTATCATTATTGATTGCTCAATTGTTATAAATGAATTGATTTTGAATGTTTATGCTTAGCATCGATTATTATAATGCATTAATTTTTTTTAAATACTAGCATATAGCAATAAATTGCATGAAATGTGTGTTTAGTCAACTCAAGGTAGGAGGGTGAATGGGTTCAATTGATTATATTTAAATTTTAAATTTTAAAATGAAATATGGGGAATTTACAACCACAACGTTAACTTCACAACTTCATAATTATCCAAAAATGGGCTAATGGTAAAATCCTAGTAGTAAACAAATAGATGGAGGAAGGTGTAAATGTGAATGCCATAAATGAGTAAATAAGGCGAATGCATTAGAGTTTGTGTATTAGGATAGGGTAAGGATAATTGTATGGCAATATGTATATATATAGATAGATAAAGGGCTAGGGGAATGAGCCCAAGTTCACACAAGATCATGTTACTTGTTGATATGTATGTGTATATCAAGACATTGCCTAAAATCAGGCACAAAACTAGCTAAAAAATGTTATGGGTATGAAAAATTCACCATTATATTTTCCCCTCACTTTAAGGTGTATGTTAATCCATGTGAATTAAAATGATCATGTACATCCTTTATTTGGAAGGTGCAACTGCCCTAGAATCTTCTGGGAAGTCTAACTTCCTCAGGAAGATATTTTTGAAATTTTATTAATTTTGGTATTAGAACTTCACGGGGTCATAACTTTTGATCCAATCTTCAGATTTTCTATTATAATACCTTTTCGGAAAGGTCTTGGGAATTATTTTGCCAATAAGTAAGACCTAAAGGCCATCTACTTTCGTTTTCCACCAATTTTCAGGCCCATCTGGAGCCTCTAAGTGCCTCAAAATTGACCTCGAAGATTTTGCTAGGATTTTTTTAAATTAAAATTTTAATCTCTCAAATGACAAATGGCATTGAAGTGATTTCTTCACCATTGGATTCAATTTACCATTCTGGAGGTCTGTGTAAGATTTTTTGTCCAACTCTGCATAAATGCAAACTTACAAAAATAGTAACCCTACCAAATTTAGCCCTTATTGAGAAAAAACAACATTTTTTTTGGGTGATGCAAGATTTCTCTTACACCCTGGATGTTGGACTGCATCAGACACCTGGGGTGATTTGAAAAGTGGCCTTGTCACTTCTTAGGAGTTAGAGGGAAACCAAGACGGTTAACCTTAGACTCAGATAACCATGAAGAATCTTCAATAGGGCTTCCTCTCCATTTCACCAAGTACTCTGCATATTGCCTACTTCTTGCGCTTCTTCCCACATGGCTATCCAAAATATCTTCTATCTCTTCCTTTTCTGAACTAGGTGCTAGAATGTTCCACTATGCCTCTATTATTTCATCAATTCCTCCCTCATGATATTCTATTAAATCTAAGATGTTAGTATTCTAACTTGTTCCTTTCAACATCTAACATACTCTACAACTTTGTACAAACTTCTGCAAATCTTGTTGTAACTGTGGCCAATAATAATTCTCACTAACAATAGCAATGGTCTTACTCAACTGAAATGCCCAACCAATCCTCCACTATGCTTCTCCTTGATTAGATTCTCTCTCATAGAACTCCTCAGAATGCACAATTGGCTTCCTATAAATAGAATTCCATCTTGGATTAAGAAATCCAACCATCTTGTCCTATCCAATGTAACAGGTTCCAAACAAGCCTTTCAAGCTTTTGCAAATTTTGGATCTTCTGGATACAAACTCTTGAGTTCATTGAACCCAAGAACCTCTATATTCATCTCTATCAACAAATTTTGCCTTCTACTTAAGGCATCTGCAACTCTGTTTGATCTTCCACTCACGCTTCAAAACAAAAGTATAACTCTGCAAAAACTCAACCCATTTTAAGTGCCTTTGATTCAACTTTCCTTGACTATTGAGATACTGCAAAGTCTAGTGATTAGTATATAAAAAATATTCTTTTGGAAATAAATAGTGTCTCCATTTCTTCAAATCCTGAGCTATAGCATAGAAATCTTGATCATAGACAAAATATTTCTTCTTAGCATCATTTAACTTATCACTAAAATAGGAAACAAGCTTACCTTCTTGACTCAAAACAACTCCTATGGTAGTGCCACTAGCATCACAATCTACCTGAAAGACCTTATTGAAATCTGGAAGTGCCAAAAAAGGTTGCTCTGTAACTTTCTTCTTCAACATATCAAAAAAATTTGCTACTCTTGTAGTCCACTTAAACTCTTTTCTATCCCCTCTCATTGCTTCAGTTAGAGGTGCACAAATACTACTGGAACTCTTAATAATTTTTTTAAAAAAACTTGCTAGACCATGGAATGATCTTACCTCTATACCACTCCTCAGGGTAGGCCATTCAATGATAACTCTCACCTTCTCTAGATCCATTTTAAGACCCTCCGCTGAGACAACAAATCCCAAATACACAAACTCCCTTTTTACAAAACTACATTTCTTCAAATTAATCAACTTCTCCTCCCTTATCTTCTCAAAAACTTTTTGAATATGCATCAGGTGCTCCTCCAATGTCTTACTGAAAATCAAAATATCATCCAAATAAACAATAACAAATAATTTTTTAACATGTCTTAAAAGGTTATCACTTCATCAAAATGAGACAAGCTATCATAGATCCACCCCCATAAAGTGAATAAGGATTAAAACCATAATATACATGAGCCCTAGAATGCAAATTTGATACTCTTTTTATTACACCAAATAAAAATGTATCATTATTGATTGCTCAATTGTTATAAATGAATTGATTTTGAATGTTTATGCTTAACATCGATTATTATAATGCATTAATTTTTTTTAAATACTAGCATATAGCAATAAATTGCATGAAATGTGTGTTTAGTCAACTCAAGGTAGGAGGGTGAATGGGTTCAATTGATTATATTTAAATTTTAAATTTTAAAATGAAATATGGGGAATTTGCAACCACAAGGTTAACTTCACAACTTCATAATTATCCAAAAATGGGCTAATGGTAAAATCCTAGTAGTAAACAAATAGATGGAGGAAGGTGTAAATGTGAATGCCATAAATGAGTAAATAAGGTGAATGTATTAGAGTTTGTGTAGTAGGATAGGGTAAGGATAACTGTATGGGGATATGTATATATATATATGGATAAAGGGCTAGGGGAATGAGCCCAAGTTCACACAAGATCATGTTACTTGTTGATATGTATGTGTATATCAAGATATTGCCTAAAATTAGGCACAAAACTAGCTAAAGAATTATATGGGTATGAAAAATTCACCAGTATATTTTCCCCTCACTTTAAGGTGTATGTCAATCCATATGAATTAAAATGATCATGTACCTCAATGTATGTATCATAAATAAATATGAATGTAATGTTAATATTCAAGGACTCTAATGATATCACTATGGGGTCCATATAAAATAATGGACCTCATAAGGCATGATTTTTTAAGTATGCTCTATGATATGTGTGCTTCATAAATTCTAGTAAACAAAGAGAAAATGGTTAGTGAGTAGATTTTATTTCACAAACGAAAATATAATATAAAATAGGAACTTTCTAACTATCTAAAAATTTGAAGCAAGTCATGAATAAAGTTAAAAGATTCTTCCTATTTAGAAAGTTATATGAAATATATTCTACTCAATTGCACTAATGTGACTCCACTATCATGTATTCCTAATTAATTTGTATTTGCGAGGGAAAGAAAGCACTCAATTGCCTATTTAAACCTATGTCAAACTTTAGTGACATCATCTATTTTTCTATGATATTATTCTTCAAATAGATAAGAATTCATATACAATTTTAGGATAAAATCTCGATGATCCCCTAGTTAGCTAGTGGATAAAAACCCCTATCCAATATTAATTAATTCCATTAAAGGATTGCATCTAAGCTTCATTGATTTTCTATTTGAGAAGCTCCCATCAAGGCTTGTTTGTTTGAGTTAGGTGGCTTTATCTTAGTGTATAGAGATTCTAATTTGGTAGTGTCTTATGTAGTCCCCCTTTCATTGTGAATTTTTTACCCTTTTGATAATCATATTGATGTTATTTTTCTTAAACATGGATTTGCTATAAGTGTGATCTTTTATTGTAATAAGAGAAATAAATATTTATTGCACATTGTTCTTCACTTACAAGGGTTTACAATTTATTTTTGCATATTCTATTAAGCCTAGATTATCTATTAGGATACACATAGTTTGAAATAAGATCTAATAATTGGCATCCTATGGAGTGAAATCAAATTGAAGCAATGGGAGTTCCTAAAAAGGGATATTATAATGGCATCAAAGTCTTGATCCTTCCAACCTATAGATCAAGGGCTTATGTTATTTGGGGGAAATAAGATGGTAGACACAATGAGGCATGATTTGATAGAGGAAGAAATGAATCAAGCAACCATGTTTTATGCAATGATCAATTCGGATGTAGGGTAGAGAGAAATGACCTAAGCATTCAAAGACATGATGGTAATGTTGATGCAATTTGTGCAATGTAAAAAATCTCATAAAACTCCAAATTCACATATCAAAAGGAGAATTATATCAGGGGTTAATCAAATGGTTGGCTTTTCACTCAATCCCTTCCAAAAAACTTCCTGTAAAGAGGACACGATCAAGTAGAAGAAGAGGTGATTGAGTTGATAGATGAATTTTTAGCCCTACACAATGAATACAAAGGCCTAGAGTAAGAAATTTGGGATGATCTATTATTTTTTCATTTTACAACATGAAAATATAAAATGATCCTTGAATCGAGAAGAAATTAGTTCAAAATTGGGGTAACAAGGAATTGCAACAATATTTGGTAAAGGTTCATGTACCTAGTTTCTATGGGACACAAAAGGGTTCAGCTTGTGCTTGGATCCATAAAATCAACACCTACCTATCTAAAAATCTAATGTATGAAGAAGAATTCATAAAGTTTATTCCCTCCATATGAAAGGGGTATCCCATGAATGGTGGTACCACAATGTATAACGACACAAGGGCATAGTAAGATCTTTACTACTTTTGAAGATTCCAACCAGAGGTTAATTAAAATATTTGATATGGTTGATCTAGAAATTCACTTTCAAGTATTTGTACAACTAAAATACTATGAATTAGTTGAGTAGTATATAGGTGACTTTTAGAGGATAGCTATCAAAGTTCCTTATGCATCTAAGAAAATGATAATGGTTCTATTCATAAAAGGATTAGAAAAGCCACTTAAAGGATTGTTAACTTATTGGATCCTTCCACTCTTTAAGAGAAGATAATGGCCCTTGCTTTGGATTCTTCCTTACCTCAGCATAAATCTTATGCTAATATTTCACCTATAAACTAAAAGAAGTTGCAAAAGAGAGAATCAAACACACCGAGGATTATTCCACCATTAAAATAAATGAAGAGAGTGGAAATGAACTCGTGAGGAAGAAACTCCATTTACATTGCAAATAATCCTAGGAATAAGGGAAAATGTTTCTTGGCAAAGGTCAGGTGCACTATATTGAAGTTAAGTCAAATGAGGAATCAATATAATTTGAGGCTAAGATGGAAAATGAAGAATTTGATGAAGAAGGAGAAGATGTAGGTGAAGGAACTATTGTGGCTCTCTTTAGACCTCAAAAGTATAATTCATTGAGGATTTATGAATTACTATCAATCCAAAGGATCATGAATTTTGATCAATAGTGGAGTAACCCATAATTTTATAAATGAGGATCAGGTGGGAATAAGGAGCTTAGTAGCTAAGAATTTCAAGGGATTCAATGTGACTATGAATAATGGGTTTACCATACCATGTGTACAAAGAATTTGGTAACTAAAAATTACTCTTGGAGATCATGTAATTTGTTAGGGTTTCTATGTGGTTGAATTGTGAGATATTGACATGGTGCTTGGAGCATAGTGGTTACAATATTTGGTATAATTTGATCATAAAACTACTAATTGATAGAATTAAAATCTAAAAGTGGAGGAAAGGAAGTAGTTTTGAAGCGAATAAAAATTGGAGCGCAACAAGTAATTAGGGGAGAGGGGCCAATAATCATGTGGACTAACTTTGTCAGCATGTAGCGATTGATTGGTATATCATAGAACCTTCATTTTTTTAAAAATGTGGACTAGCCTCTTATCTATATTTAACTAAGGTTTGGAGGTGTGACTCATCATGCAACTTGCACATTATCACATCTATTGAGAAGTGTCTAAAATTTGACTTTTTAAAGATTGACCAAAACTTAATCATGGGACCCCCAATAGTTGAACAAAAAATATCATTTGTTGCTTGTATAATATAATATTAATATTTAAAATAAAACTAATATGTAACCTAAATGCACCAAATACCTATTGGTAACCATAAATATTTAATATCTCTATCTTTTATATTCAACACATATAGACCAAAGTTGAACAACAAAAAACTATTTGTTGTTAAAAAAATAACATATAATTATTTAAAATACAACTTATATAAAAAAAGAATGGACCAATAGTTGAACACTAAATTTTTTTGAAAATCCTTCACATTTAATAAGAAAATACATGGTATTTATTGTGCTCACCTTTTATATTTGTGATAGGAAAAACTATTAATATGAAATACTTCAATGCTTGTACATTGCTACCCCAATAGTTGTACACATAAGAACAATACTTTTTTACAATGATAATTGTTAACTATCCAAATTTGCACCCCTACCAAGTTGTGGAACTCAAAAAATTTGGAGCAACATGGGACTACTTTCAAGCTATGGATATCCTATTGTGAAAGTAGACCTCTAGATTATGGGTTGGCTCCCCTTTTGGTGTCACCTAAACCACTACTAAACTAATGATTTCCATAGGAAAGAGTAAGAAAGAAACATGAAAATGAAACTTAACTGAAAACTTTAAAGGGTGATGCACCAAATACTAACTAAGACCTGCAAACAACTTGCACACAGTTTTATCAATGACTCGGCTTATCCTAACACATCTTAGATATTTAAATCATATATCAATGCATAAGTGTTTTACAAGGAGGCTTGGTTCTCATAACATTTTTGAATGAAAGGAAATCTTTCACAACTAAAATGCTATTTGAGCCTCCACACAGCTTACAACCTGTAGAAATATACATTTATTCTACCTAAAGGTACTAAAGTGAGACAAACATGAAGGAGTTACCAAAACTCACAAGAACATTCATCAATCACCACATTGCACACAATGAGATAGCTTCAAAGAAGGTAAACACTGAATTTAATTAATAAAAAGCTATTACATACTGCAATACATGTCTGATATTGAGTCACAATGCTTTCCTCCAAGATAAGCTAAAATGCTTGTAGAAAGAAAGAAAGAACTCCCCTCCACAACACAGTTTGAAGTTACTTAAGAAAAAATTCCAACAACTGCTTCACACAAGTCCATCTAGAAGATTATGGTTAGATGCAATAGAAAGGCCAAAAAAGAACCTTCTAAAATCACTCCAAAAAGCCTCCAAAATGCAGAAAAGTTAGCCAAGACCCAAGTCACACTAAAAGCATGACAAAGCTGCCTCCAAAAGGGTCACAATCCCTCCAAAACTCATTCAAAGATAACCCACACACCTTCCACATGTTGGTCAATCATCATTATGTCTCCAAGATCTTTGACTCATGCTCATTGTGTGTTTGCAAAAGCATAAGATCTTATTTTTCATTTAAGATAATAATTTGATCAAGTGACTTATAATAACATCACTTAATCAAATTATTTTACATTTCAGAAAACAAATGCAAAACAACAATAATTGCCTCAAACACCCCTACATGCTTGTAAGAGCATTAAAGCTAACTCAAACTCCCTTAAGGAATTGATAAAACATAACTCACCATTATTTCTGCATATAAAATTAATACTTGACTAAAGTGATTTATAACCATCACTTAGTCAAACATTCTACATTTCAAAATAAATGCAAAAATAATAAACTTGTAGCTTGGCCTCTAGTGGAGACAATGCAAAAATGCCTAAGTCTTAAAAGACCCCTATTGCAAATAGCATGTATGAAAGGGCATATTAAGCTTCACCAGGGATGGACATTTGATGGTTATAGTCGACAACATAAAAAGTTAAAAAAAAAGGCAGAAAAAATGCCTTTTTGGCATCAAATGTTTTAGGGCACCAAAAGAACTCTAAACATACGTTGGCTACCATTTTTCTGGGAGCTTCTACTCTCTCTCAAGCACTACCATGGAGGGTTTTGTTCAAGTTTCTAGAGGCATTTTGTGGTCAGGAACCCATGGGTTTTTCATGTGTAAGTTGTTCCTTGTAGAACAATACCATCCTTTCATTTTTTTCCTATCAATAAAATGCTCATTTCAAGCTCTCTCCATACAACAAAATGGCAAAAATGTTTTGTTTTTCCCATGTTTCCATGCTTCTATGCTCCTCCTGTAATAATCATGCATTTTCTTGTAGAAAAATGGTGTTTCTTGTGTAGAACGTCACGGCTACTATGGTTTTTCCTATGCATTTACATCTGTTTCAACACTTGAATAAGCTCAAATATTTCTATTTTCTTTATTTATCACTCCCTATTCAAACCCCAAGTGGGTTTTAATGTATGTGAAGGAAAAAAATAAGCTCTTAGGCTGTGGCAATGAGACCCATAATGCATTTTTACTCCTTGTATTCACTTCTCAGTTTTGTATTAGAGACCCCCATGTTTGCTGATACATTAGAGACTTTTGGTATTTTGTTATTATGGATACTCTGTGATACTCTATGTGATGGTTTTATATCTGATCATGTGTGGTTCTTAGTTAATTTGCTTACTGCTCTTTACATTATGTGTGACAATTGATGATACATTATACATAGATGATTTGATTTATTATGCAATGGTAGTTCTTTAAATTTATATGCGATAATGATATTATGTTTGCGATATCATGCTCAATATTTATGGTGGAAGGACAGAGTAGTACCACTCGCTTGTGAGTGCCCTATTACCTTGCTAATTCCTTTTGCCATGTGTTGCAGTGGAGATTATATGTACTTGACGTTTATCTGTTTGCAGGAATTCCAGGATTAAAGTCTCGACTCCACCTGCTTCGGCAGGATAGGGCGAGCACAAATTAAGCCCAACAGGTGCGATGTGGTTAGAAGGGAGTTGTTACGGAAGGATTTCCCGACCCAAGTCCGTCATTTTGTATGAGGTTGTCGAGTCATGTGTTGATCTGAGTGTTGTCTTGATATTTCGATTATTCTGGAGTTAAATGATATATTTAATTTAATTATGTTGATAGTTAATTTAATTATTTTGGAATTAAAAGATTAAATTAAAGTTATTTTTATGAGTTAGTAAGTATTGAGATTTAATTATATTCTAGTTAAAAGTTAATTGTTTATAAAAGTTGTTTTAATTAAATTTAGAATTAAGTGGAAGTAATTTTAAAACAAAAGAAATTATTGTTAAAAATTAAATAAATAAATAATAATAATAATAACTAATTAAAATTGGAGAAACTTGTGGGAGTTATTCGGAGAATGAAATTAGTTATTTTTGGAAATCTTTTTACGAGAGGAGGAAAGAGGTAGACGGGGGGGGGAGATTTTTCTTTTGGGAGATTTGTCTGGGAATTTTTGGTTTTCGGAAACGAAGTTACAGAAAGAGGGGCAGTGTTGGAAAGGAGAAGGAAAGCATCGGGGATGGATTCTTGTACAGCTGTAGGACGTCAGGTTCCTCTTATAATACCTTTTTGGTTATTAAAAAAAATATATATTTCTGGCTGTTCTGTTTCAAGAATTTCGATCTATGCATTTGTTTGTTTTTAAAAGGTTTTTTTTTAAATCTCTATGTGAAAATTGTGGAAATTGAGTCTGTGTGTATAGGGGATTCTCTCTAGTATGAAAACTATTTTTAATATTGGGTAAAATTGAACTGATTAGTTCTTTGTGATCTAAGGAAAGACTTCTAGTTTAATTTGTCAAACCCCGGTTCAAGTTAAACGTTCAGGCTTATAATTGCGTTGAAACAGAAATAGAATTGTATAAAAAGGTTGTTTAAATCGTTATGCTTCACATATGTTTATTTCCACAGATATTTATTTAGTCTGGTCGCTAGTGTGAATTTATTAAAAGGGATAACCCGTGCATTTTTATTTATATTCAGATTTCTGTCTGTTTGAAATTGGGGTATCCATATATAATATGGAGGGGCTTTGAGTTGATTTTATGTTCCTACCTATTTAATTTTTGGACCAAATTATTCTTGTTTTGTGTATGGGCGGAATAATATTCCTGCGTGTAGTTGCATTAAAATTTTATTTGTTTCACACATCCACCATTTTCGATTTCTGAGTTCTCCTTTTTCTACTTCGAAATGTGTGTTATGGTTGGCTCGTATTGTTTCGGGTTCGTCCTTTTATCTATGAATTGGAAATTTTGCCTTCTTCATTTTATTGGAAATTATAACTGGTATGGCCGTTATTCCTGTTCGTGCCTATGCTCTTGCCTCGGCTCAGATTTCTGTGAGTTTGTGAGGAGGAGGTCGGCAGTGACCATACTTCCCCGACCTCCATTCCCTACGACTGAGTACATAGGTTTCCCTTGTCTCTCGTTGGTTGGCGCGCCGCGTATAGTAACGTCTATTGGCCATTAGCTGTAAGATTTCGCTGTATAGTGTGTTCATTATTAGTTCTTCCCTATGCATATTACTCATTGTTTAATGTGCATCCATTAAGGAATGAATTTGGATTGTTCTTCCGCGCCTTACATTTATTTGTATACACATATATAGTTTTAGTTCGAAAGTTGTATCATTTAGTTTGGCTGAATACGCGACAAAGTGGAACTTATCCATTGCGTTGGAACGGAGTTTTATCGCCTGGTTCGTTTGATTTCTGTGTTCAATTAATATGCTCTGTGGCCGTTGTCCATCCTTTTTGCCAGTCCATTCATTTCAGTCGCTGCACATTGCGTCCTTCATTGTTCTCTTGTATGTGTTGTATCCTTGGATTCTGAGGGTGTTCGTTTAGATTTGACAGCTGGTTTACTCCTCGTCCCTCGGTTACGGGTACCTTTAGGTATTCATTTATTTTTTTAAAAAAATAATAATATAGATACATATGAGCATACGGTTTATTTGTATTATTCTGATTTCGCATTTAACTGTTGTGTATGCGTAGTATGTTTAGTTCATAGTAATTCAAATTTGTTCTTTATGTGTAAGTTGAGAATTTGTTTTATGTTATAGTTAATAGGTTTTGAGTTGGACCTTTCGCATTTCAATATGTCCATATTTATATATAACGGTGTATATATATATATGTGTGTATGTATATTGGTTGTAATAATCAACAGGTTAATTGTTAGTAAATTTTAGTAAAGTGTTAATAAGATAGAGAGGTAAGTTATAATTATTTATGCTATGTAGAAGATTCGTAGAACGTGGTGTTTTATGAAGATAGGTAAACAAAAAAAAAGAGAAGTAGAGATCATTTGGATGTTATCAACATTATTAGAATACATTTTGATGAGAATTGTTCCATGTTTTAAGATGTGTTTCTTTGGTGTTATTGTTAATGATTTTTCTGAGTTATGTCGTTTCGTGAATGATGGGAATTTTCTTATGGTTGGGGAACCTAGAAGTTAACGTCTTGTTAGGAACTTGAGTGATTCTAGAGGTGGGATAATGTGGTATTCTTGTTTCATTTTAAATTTTATTTTGTGATGCTTGGATTATACCAATCTATGAATGAGTTTTCTTGTGGTTGGTGAGATGGTCATGCCTCGCCTTGATTATTATTTGATTCAGTTCTTTATATGGTACCATCTTTGATGATATTGTTTTGTGATTGAGTGTTTAGAGGGAGTGGCTCTAAGTGGGTGGTCAGCGCACAAAGGGGCGCAAGGATAACCCTCATTAGAGTGAATTTAATAAGTGATAATTTAATTAATTAACTAGGGGTGGGTAGTAACACACTAAAAAGATAATTGTTGCCTCATTCGCCTTTTAGTGCTACCACAGACTAAAGGGGATTGAGAAGGCCATGGTTGGCATAATCGTTGCCTTGTCCTTGCGAAAGGTAACGGTTCCGCATGAGCAACCCTATGGGGCGGTTCCTTGAGATAGGTAGCCTGGATAACCATAGATGGAGGTGGCTCCTCGCGCTCGGTTGTCTGGATAATCTATCAGTAGATGGAGGTAGCACCTTGCAATAGGTAGTCTAGAGAATCCATGTTAAGCCATGCGATGACACTCTCCTCTAACATTCATATCGGTGTTGTCTTTTGGAAATCCTCTGGAATTGGTCACTTGCCTTGTATTGATGATTTTGTTGTTGTTATTTGAATTTGAGTGCTTTTATGTGTTGTGTGATTTCATTTAGTTGGTTGTGAGTCTTTGCCTTGTTGGTCTTGGTCGGGAACCCTTCCTTAGCAGCTCCTAGCATAGGGGTGGTTGGGTGGATTGTGTTTCGCACCTTGTTGGAATTCTCTCTTTTATGCAGGTACATCTTCAGTGCTGAGTTGCAGTATCAGTGGATTCTTTGCTAGTGGGTTCCAGGATTATGTATTTAGGTGATTCTTTTATTGATGTATCATTTTTGCCTAGTTGGGCAAGTCTTGTATATTATTGCACATGGTGCTATTGTAATGTACTCTTGTAATGACGCATTGTACTTTTATTGTAAACTGAGTTGCGAGATGAATTTATAATGATGTTATCACTTTGGATAATTATTCGATCTTAAGGCTTTATTGTTATTGCTGATGTAATGGTACTTATAGATGTAGGTATGCATGGTTTATGTAATTATTAGATTGATGTTCATATTGTTAAGAGTTAGTTCTTAAGTAATGACCTTGTGTTCCTCAAAGGATTAAGTTATGCAATTTGATTATGTTTATGTTATGTTATTTGCTATTCTCTCCTATGATAAAAAAAAAAATTTGGTTGCATTTTAACTTAATTCCTTTGGGGTTGTGTGGCAGGGTGTTACAATGTGAAGGAAAAAAATAGGCTCTTAAGCTGTGGCAATGAGACCCATAATGCATTTTTACTCCTTGTATTCACTTCTCAGTTTTGTTTATAAAGAAAATAATCGAAATGCTTTTGATTTTCCTGTATGTTTTCAGCGATGAATAAAACAGTGGTACTTTCCTTTGTATAAAACAATGATTTTAACCTTGAATCTCACTGCATGCTTTTGACATGATTTGAAACCCTTCTCATGCATCTCACTGCCTCACCCAATGTATGCAAGAATTAAACAAGGATACACCAGTCCTGTGAATGCCATCTTAATAGATAGTTGGGAAAAATGTCCCAGATTGGAAAAGATAGCCTCAGCACCTGTGATGCATAGTACCAAACCTTCGAGTGACACCCATCATTCCATGCATGTTTTCTTGAGTATCTTACACAATTAACAGGGAGAAATTGCTCAAAATATTTTGGGGTTCTAGTGTATTATGTTATAGACACCAACTCTGCTTATATAGAAGAGCCAAGGAGTCATAATGAGTACAAATAGAAAAGCAACCCTTTGTGTTCCATAGTGTTGTATAGCAAAAGGCCCACTAAAATTCCACATGTGATGGCAACAACATAATTTGTAAAATTAACTAAATTCAGAGATGAAAATTGACCTCAAACAGGTCTTGTAGCTTCACGCATATACTACCACTTGAGATTCAAATGAAACAACAACATAGCATGTATCTTAAGCTACATAATAGACCTAGCACCATTCTCATAATTTGGCAGATTTTTTTGATGAAATGTCAATAAAAATTTCAAAGCACTGAAAATGCATTGGGTCTATTGTAACTTGACTGCCATGTTCATTCATCTAATGATGTCTCTTTACGCTTGAGAATAAAAAATTGTACTAAATGAAAATGACATATTTTCTCCTTCATCATATGAATGCCCATGTCTTGCTATTCCTATTTTCATGAAAGCTTGGTTGCTCATGTTTTACAAATATTTTGTCATTTATAATAGCGAAGTCAATTAGCTCACTATCATAAGTGATAAGATATATGTTTCAAAATTGGAAAATGGGACTCTCTTACCTTCTCATCCCTCTTCATATGTCTTTACCATTGGTGATAGTGACCTTGTTCTTCTAGCTGGTGATCTTGCCTCTCTGCTATTGTTGTCATAGTCATGTGAAGGGTTATGATCATTCTTTGCATTTCTCTTCTTCCACACTAGAGGTCTATGACTGTGATGGATGATGCTTTACTAGGACCTATGTCACTGCTCTTTATCCTCTACATAACTTTATCAAATGCACCTTTCACTTTGTTATTGCTTTATGGGATGCTATAACTATACCTTTCTTCCATGAAACCCTTGATGACTGCTTCTTTAGGATTGAGATGTCTATGAAGTATGACTGTCCCATTATGCTTGCTTATTTGTGGATGCCTACTGAGTCTTTCCAAATGTACTTTTGCTCATGACTATTAGACTATCATAAATGCTATGTTATCTAGCTCCTTCCCTCTTGAAACAAGTGATCAAGCTACTCATGTAAGACTGTCCCTTAATCATGACTGCCATATCAACTAATGTTCTCCTCCTCACTATTAGGTAAGGCTTAACCATGATTTTGATTGATGTCTTTTGTTCACTTTCCACAATTGATAGTGGAAATTTTTAGCATGTTCCACACTATTAAGTACCCTTGACAATGTGATCTAGCTAAATTGTTCATCACCCTTGTACTATGCAACTCACTTGGGTGTGAATGTTATCCTCAACTTGATAAGGTGGTTGTCATTAAATTGAATTTCACATTGTATGTATGTATGATAACCCTTTAAGGGTATTTTATAACTATCCTTCAATGGTTGTATGTTTGAATCATAATGCATCTCTTCATTTCATATGCACAAATCATGAAGGCTTTCATCTGCATCATTCTACTTTCCTTCTCATGCATTGCTCTTCAGGACAACATATTGCCATGATGGATTTGGACTTGCATTCATTTGTTCACCTTGTGCTACTCCATGTAACTCATGATAGCTCCCGATATGACTTGATAGCTCATGTACTATGTGATTATCCATAATTGAAGTTGATGCATCTCCATAATTGAACTTGATGCATCTATCTTCATATTATCTCATAAATCATTTGTTTCTTGGGAAGAGACAAACTGTTTTATCTTTTAATGATTGTTGTCATTGTTCTTGTTCTTGTTTCCTTTCTTTACTAGCTCCTTGAAAATGATGACAATGAAATCCAACTCATATAATTATTAAAATGGACCTTGGATCCACTTAAGAAGATTGAGAGACATATCTAGTAGAGTAAGATTTCCAAGAAGAAATGGCTACCCCTTTGATCAGCATGACGACATCCTATTGTTTGATTCATTGTGAAAAGATTAAGTGTAACTTTCTTAATTATTCACACCGTTTTGCTGCTTCTTTTGAATCTGATAATGAAAGTTGACCAACTGGTATGATTCTATATTGATTGAATGCATCATGAATAGGTTTATCATTGATTTGAGCTCAATTTGTTCAATTTCCTATCCCTCCTAAAACACAAGAGTGCAGCATGTTGGGCTCAACCCTCGTGGGAGCCACATTTTACTCCACATGTTGTAATCAACTAAAACAAAATAGTAACAAAGATCTGTCCTATATCTGCACAAGGAGCAAACATGTTAGATAAACAAAGCATATGATAGGTGTGTTTGATAACTCTTTTGTTTTTCTGGACACCTATGGTATGTTGTCTATTTTAATGCTTATGGAGATCAGATTATATGTTTATGGATGTTTTACACATATTTTGATTGGTGACCTTTCATTGCTCTAACAACACTCTTCTTACAAATTCAGGGAACCTAGGAGTAGTAGGGAGAGCGTCAACTACAAGCAAGACAAGTGGGAGAGATTAACGACAATATAGGACAAGGCAATTGGGATTCGCCATTCAGGCAATGATGGGAACCCCTTCATTTTATGTGCATTTCTTTTTTGTATCTATAAATGTATAGTGTTTTCTTTATATGCATTAAAATGGTCAATCCCTCGGCTTGTGAGGGACACTATACACTTATCATTATCAATAAAGACTGCATTTTGGAAAGATTGTGTACTTTTCCTATTGTATGCAATTGCATAACTGTAATAATGCAATATTTTGATAATCTCTTTTATGCACATGGATAAACCCTAGCAGAAAATGATATGTGTCTTTTATCATTTAAATGCAAACACAATCATAAGTCTACCTGATTTAGCTGGAAGCAAAATTAGGTAACATTTTTGGTGACATCTGCTATATGTTTTCCTGCTAAACATCTTGACCAGTTGCCTAAATCCTATCCATTGGAGACTGAGTCACTTAAAAGCTGACACAACTTAAAAACAACCTTGTATGTGTTAAAAATATAAGGGCGGACAAATGAGAGAGGGGGTGAATTAGTTGTCACAGAAATTCAAAACTTATTCAACTTATTAACCTTATTCTCAAATCTAATAATTAACCATGAAAACATAAATCATCAACACATCCAAAACACACATAACACAAAGATTTTTTTATGTGGAAACCCTATTAGGGGAAAAACCATGGTGGAGGTTAGTCCACAAGACTATACCCTATTAAAAGTATAATGAAAATGAAACATGGGGAATGCACATGCATTCAGGCACACTACGTAGAGCTCACTACTGAATTACAAAGGAAGACACATTGTCTTACAAAGAGATTCAAATTACAGCCATCCAGATTTTGAACTGAGAAATAGCATCTGCTAATGCCTGATTACAGTTCCAATTAAGTACATGAACACTTCTCCACTCTTCTTCACTCTTCTTCACACTCTGCTATGCCTTCGAATGATATGAAAAATATTTGCACAGACACATAGAAGCACACCCTTGCATGCACACACACTTCAATTTCAATAAACAATCACTCTTATATATCCGCAACAAGAAATTTCATTGCTACAAGTTGGCCATAAGGAAATAATAAAATGAATATAACTGTCAGCCCAAAACATTAAAGAAATTAACAATGCAAATCTACCAAGGTTGGCCACAGCTTAGTGAGGACCCAAAACAACATCTTCAACACAAAAACACTTCAATTAATTTCTCCTTGAAGATCCACAACACGCTACAAACACTATGTCATCCAAGAATAAGAAAAACATGAACATGCAAGAGAAAATCTCAGATCACGAGCACAACGATCAATGCGAACATGCAACAAAGATAGAGAATGATCTAGAAACATCCACAACAACTGAACTAATTGAAATAGCATCATCTTCAATCAAGAACACCAACTGAAGAAACAAAAAAATTGCCAAAATGAAAATTTTCATAACGCGATCAAATCTTCATGCGGATCTCTAAAACTCGATATGGATAAACTAGATACAATCATAAAAAAACCCTTTAGTCCACAACCTCTGATCAACAATGTACAAAAATAACCACCAGTATGTCGGCTACAATGAACTTCACTTCACCACTGACAACCTGCAACTCATTTATTTATAATTTTCTCAATATCCTTGACATATACAACTTCAAATACATTAAATATAATAGTGTTGACATCAATGAAAGCCACATATCAGAAACATAACCACAACATCCAACAATCTCCCCCTTTGGCATTGATGGAAACAAATGATGTGAAAAACACCATCAAACCAACTAACTCTTGCTTAGATTCTGACTCATCTTCTCGTCAACACTTTCACATAATCTTTCTCCCCAAAAGGATCTTCTCCCCATATAATCACCAATTTTTCACATGAATTTTCTCCCCCTTTGACATCAATGACAAAGATCTCTAAGTTCTGAACCACATATCTAAACATTTGAACACCTGACTACTCTCCCTGAGTAGTAGCCACCACAACATCAATATGAAGCAAGATATGATTATGAAATGAATAGACTGATGCAATGAAATCCATCCTTAGTTTTGATTAGTAGGGGTAATCACCCCTAACTTCCCTCTGAGATACTCGAAAGTATCCTTAGGCAACAACTTGGTAAAAATATCTACAATCTATTCCTTAATAGGCACATACTCCAGTCTAACTTCCTTTTCACTTATCTTCTCCCTCAAAAAGGGAAACTTGATAGATATATGCTTTGTTTTGAATGCAATAGTAGATTCTTGGAAATGTTAATAGCACTTGAGTTATCACATAATATAACAATAGGCTCATCATATACAACTCTGATATCCTTCATCATCTGCTTCATCCACAGGACTTGAGTACAATTGTTAGTAGCAACAATGTATTCAGCCTTTGCAGTAGACAAGGAAATGGCACTCTGCTTCTTGCTTAACCATGAAATTAGCTTCTTACCCAAGAAAATTGCTTCACCACTAGTACTTTTTTTTTCATTCACATCTCCTGCCCAATCAACATCAATAAAGGCACTCAAAGTAAGATCATCATCTTTAGGATACCATAGGCCAAGATTAATAGTTCCCTTCAAGTATCTAAAAATTCTCTTCACATTAGTCACATGAGTTTCCTTTGGATTAGCTTGAAATATTGCAACAATACATACAACATTCATGATATTAGGCCTAGTTTGAATTAAATACAACAATCCACCAATCTTTCATTTGTATCTTGTCTAATTTTCTTTCGAAGAATCATCTTCTTTTTTCAACTTGCATCTAGTCACCATGGGTGTACCAACTGGCTTTGAATCTTCCATACCAAACTTCTTTAGCAATTCCTTCACATACTTGGACTAAGATATAAAAATCCCTTTATCTAACTGAGTAATTTGCAATCCCAAAAATAATTTCATCTCACCAATCATAGACATCTCAAATTCATTCTGCATTTGATTAGCAAACTTCATGCACAAACCATCATCTCCAAAAATGATATCATCAACAAAGACTTCCATAATCAAATCTTTATCATGATCAATCTTGAAATACAGATTACTATCAACAGTACCTTTGTTAAATCCAAGCTTCAACAAATACTTATCCAATATTGCATACCATGCTCTAGGGGCATGCTTGAGTCCATACAATGCTTTCTTCAACCGACATGCCATATCTTCCTTATCAATCAACTGGAATCCATCAGGTTGCTCAACATACACTTCTTCTTCCAATTCATCATTTCAGAAAGTTGATTTTACATCCATCTAATAGACTTTGAATTTCTTGTTCAAGTAGCATAGGAAATAAATAATCTTGTAGCTTCAATTCTAGCAACAGGAGCCAAGGTCTCTTCAAATCAATTCCTTCCATCTATGAATATCCTTTACATACCAGTCTTGCTTTGTTTCTAACCACTTCACCTTACTCATTCAGTTTGTTTCTAAAGACCCATTTGGTTCTAATTACATTATTGTCCTTAGGTCTGGAAACAAGAATCCATGAATCATTCTTTTCAATCTATTTTAACTCTTCTCTCATTGATTTAACCCAATTCTCATCTTTACATGCTTCATTCACACTAGTAGGCTCAGTCTTTGAAATCAAGCAATACTCTTTTGCAATCTTTCTCCTAGTCTAGAGACACCTTTGTTCTTATAACCTATAATCTGATCTTCTGAATGATTCAATCTTACATACCTCAGAGTCTTCTTAGAATGTTCTTCAACTTCAATCTCTTCTGGTCTCTCTTCTGCAACTTCACTGGTTTCTCCTTCTTTATTTTATTGATTTACTAGATTGATTTGCACTTGATTTGTAGTCTGAACTTGCTTTCCTTGGTTTGTACTATCATCCTGATCATTAGAGTCATATCCACAAGTTCTGGATAGTGTACCTAGGTCTTCATCAACCTTAACATTTGCACTTTCAACCATTTTCTTCAATCTTTTATCGTAACACCGTTAGGCCTTACTTTTAGTAGAATAATCTAGAAAGATACCTTCATCACTCCTGGCATCAAACTTTCCTATGTCTTCATCTCTCTTAATATAACATCTGCTTCCAAATATCTTGAAGTATTTAATAGTAGGATTTTGACCAGTCCATAGCTCAAAAGGGATCTTACCAGTATCACTTTTTATTTTTAATCGATTGAGTGTGTACACAACAATACTCACAACTTCTCTCCAATAGATGAGGAACATTTCCTTCCAACATCATAGTTCTAGTAGCATCTTCAATTGTTTTATTCTTCCTTTCCACAACTCCATTTTGCTGAGGGGTCCACGATGTAGATAATTGTCTCTTTAATTCCATGTTCTTCAAAAAAAGAATTAAATTCACCAGAAGTTAATTCACCACCTCTATTTGATCTCAGAAATTTAATCTTCAAACTTGTCCCTGTCTCAACCATAGCTTTAAGGATATTGAAATTTTTTGGTGCTTCATATTTCTCCCTTAAGAAAGTAACCCATACCATTCTAGAATAATCATCAATGAGTAACGTGAAATACCTGTAACCTTGTAAACTTCTAACCTTAGAGGGACCACACAAATCAGTATGCATAAGCTCTAACAATTCATTTGAACAATGTTTTTTACTCTGAAATGAAATCCTAGTTTCTTTCCCAATTGACATTCCTTGCATATTGCATTAGTAGGTTTCACCAACTTAGGTAGATCTCTCACAGCCTTAGTGGAACTTATCTTGACAATATTATCAAAGTTAACATGACACAACCTCCTATGCCATACCCAACTTTCATCAACTCGAGAAATCAAACAAATTTTACTAGCATTACTCAAGTGAAAGATATTACCTTTTGTTTTTGTACTTGATGCAGTTTCATTTTTGGAACTCAATATTCTACACTTTCCATCCTTGAACTAAATATTGTATCCCTTATCAACCATTTGACCAACACTCAAAATATTATGCTTCAAGCCTTCCACATACAGAACATCATCAGTATTATGCTTACCATCAAGAGAAATGCAACCTTTTCCACAAATCACACCAGTTGTATTATCACCAAATCTCACAACGCCACCATCATAATTTTCCAAGCTTACAAACTTACTTTTGTCTCCCATCATATGATGTGAACATCCATTGTCAATTACCCATTCATCTTTTTCTTCAACTCAAGCAACTAGGGCTTTTTCCACATTTGTACAACCAACAGATTCAGTAGGTACGAGATTATTTTCCTTGATAGTAATAAAAAACCATTCATCATCACTTCTATTTCCTTTATCAGATTCATCATCTATCATGCCTTCCTCAGCAGCATAGTAACACTTCTTCTAAAATCTAGGCTTGTTATGTCTTGGTTTAGCAGCTCTTTCTGAACACCTTGATGCAAAATGACCTATCTTATTGCAAAAAAAAAATTTAAGATGCGATTTTCCTTCATACTTACCTTTTCCTCTCGGTACTCTTTTGACAATAAGTGCTTCCATCTCTTCTAGATCTCTTTCTTCTTCTTCAATATGTCTGATTTCATCCTCATACTTGAACATCTTCCTAGATGAACTTTCACATAGATCATATATTTTTTATCTCTTCTAGAAGTAGTAGCCTTAAATGTAGATTCGACCTTAGGAAGGACATCACCAAATTTTCTCAAATCAAAACCAGTCATCTTACCAACCAACGTATCTCTGGTTATTTTTGTTACAGTCCAAAGCTCTTCAATAGCATTGGATTTGACTTTGTAAGAATTAGGCAGGGATCTAAGTACTTTAGCAACAATCTCAGATTCATCTATCTTTCCGCCAGCACATCTAATACCACACACAAGTTCATTCACTCTTTCCATGAAAGTATTAATTTTCTCATCATCACCCATTCTCAACCTTTCATATTTCCCTTTCAAACTCTACAACTTAGCAATCTTCACATTAGCGTTGCCTTCATACAAGGTTTCCAAATTTTTCCAAATCTCATAAGTAGTCTTCAAATCCATAACATTTGTCATCTCAAAATCAGTCAAAGCACTCAACAAAGCTTCCTTAGCTTGGATACCGTACTCAGCATCTCTGATCTCAGCAAAAGTAGTAGGACCATTCTGTGGAATAATGTACATGTTACTTGTAATGCTCCAGTAGGGTTCACCAATGCATCTCAAATGGCACTCCATTCAAGTTTTCCACAAAGAATAATTTGTTCCCTCAAATCTCAGACTATCCTTCTTGTAACTTGCCATCTTAGATCACCTTAAGTTGTTAAAATTCTTCCAAGGAACCTGCTCTGATACCAATTTTTAGCAATGCAAGGGCAAACAATTGAGAGGGGGGTGAATCAGTTGTCACAAAAATTCAAAACTTATTGAACTTATTAACCTTATTCTTAGATCTGATAATCAACCATGGAAACATAAATCATCAACACATCAGAAACACAAATAATACCAAGATTTTTTACATGGAAACCCTGTTAGGGAAAAAACCATGGTGGAGGTCAGTCCACAAGATTATGCCTTGTTAAAAGTATAATGAAAATGAAATATGGGGAATGCACATGCATTCAGGCACACTGCCTAGAGCTCACTACTTAATTAGAAAGGAAGATGCACTATCTTACAAAGAGATTTGGATTATAACTATCTAAATTTTGAACTGAGAAAATAGCATCTGCTAATGCCTGATTATAGTTCCAATTAAGCACGTGAACACTTCTCCAATCTTCTTCACTCTTCTTCACACTCTGCTCTACCTTCAAATGATATGACCAATATTCACACACACACAGAAGTACACCCTTGCACGCACACACACTTCAATTCGAATAAACAATCACTCTTATATATCTGCAACAAGAAATTTCATCGCTACAAGTTGGCCATAAAGAAATAATAAAATGAATATAACTGTCAACCCAAAACATTAAAGGTTAATAATGCAAATCAACCAAGGTTAGCCACAACTTAGTGAGGACCCAAAACAACATCTTCAACATGAAAACACTTCAATTAATTTCTCCTCGAAGATCCACAACACACTACAAACACTATGTCGGCCAAGAACAAGAAAAACATGAATATGCAAGAGAAAATGTCAAATCATGAGAACAACGATCAATGCAGATGTACAACAAAGATAGAGCACGATCTCGAAACATACACTAGCTTCATGAATCACAAGAGAAGCATCTGAAACAACTAAACTAATTGAAACAACATCATCTTCATTCAGGAACACCAACTGAAGAAACAAAAAAAAAATTCAGAATGAAAATCTTCATAACTCGATCAAAGCTTTATGCGGATCTCTGAAATTTGACGTGGATAAACTAGATACACTCAACAAAAAACCCTTTAGTCCACAACATTTGATCAACAATGTAGAAAAATAACCACCAATATGTCGGCTACACTAAACTTCACTTCACCACTAACAACTTGCAACTCATTTATTTACAATTTTCTCAATATCCTCGACATATACAACTTCAAATACATTAATTCTAATAGTGTTGACATCAATAACAACCACATATTAGCAACACAACCACAAAATCCAATAGTATGTTGTAACTCATTAGAACAACGTATGACACCTTGAAACTTATTCCAACACACCAAAACGCTCAAAGAAAACTAACTGTGCAAAAAAACACTTAGGGAAATGAAAACTGCAATTGAACTAAAACTACCCTACACTAACTAGAAAATAAGTTGGTCAAACAAAACCATTGACAGGATTTGCAAAATAACACCCCTTTTTAATCGACAACTAATGCATTACATGATTATGTATTACTAAAATAACATGAAACACATGCAGGTTTTCAAAAGACTGTTGTAATGTTTCATGGAAGATGCAAATAAACTCACTTACACCTTGATTTTGATCATGCCTATTATTGTCCTGAACTGGACAAGTGAGCTAAATTTGATCACTCCTAGTTGCAACTCCAAAATCAGCTTCTTCTTCAATTGAATCCTCATACTTGGGTGCAAGCATGACCTCTGGTAGTTCAGTGGCCTCCAAGTTTTCTAAATACCTAATTGGACAATCCCTAGAATGAACAAACTTTGAACTACCATTGTCAGCTGCTTATTTATTAGTTGCTTCTTCAACTTCATTTTGTTGGTTGAGAAGATTTATTTCATGTGAATCAAATGCAATCATGATTGCTCTGTCTATTTGGTTATACTACTCACACTCTTCAGATTCAGCCAGTGATGGCTTGGCATAAAGCTTTGAGAAAAATTCCTCTACTATGCTTGGAAACATATCTTTATCTAACTCATAATTAGTTATCTCATGCAAAACAGGTTCTTCTTCAACTTTATGACAATTCTCAAGACTTATACTTCTGAAAACAATGCCATGCTTCCCATTTTGTTCCATTTGACCAACATGCTCATGCATACCAACCTCCTTACCTTTTGAGACAAGGCTATCCTCATTTTCTTCTTGATGAACTTGATAATGGTGTTAGTACAAGCAAGCATTGCTCATATTCACCTACAAATCCTAGAAGTTCATTAAGCATATCAGTCATTATCTCATCACTCTTCTCAAAACTAGATAATGATGTTAGTATGCCTATGTTATCCTCATTCTCATCCAAAAAGGTAGTAAACTCTTCAAGTACAATAGTGGGACCCTCTTTACACAATCCAAGTTTGAGAAAAAATCTTCCAAATCGTCCCAAAATGAAACTTCATCATAGTCTTCTTTCTTATCTTCACTCTATTCAACCAAACTAGGAAACTCAACAAACAAATCTATTAGAACCTCATGTTAAGCACTCATTACTTGTTTACTACCTTGTTGTCCTAACTAGGTTTGCTCGTCAATCATTTGCAACAGCTTTGATTTTTCATTTTGGACCCCATGCACCAATGTATCCACAACAAAAGGCTCTTCCTCTACCTCAAAATCTTATTTTTTATTCTTACTAGACTGAATTTGCAATTGAAATACTGCTCTTGAGGGATGATGGACTGATTTTTCTCAAGTATATGCTCTTGCAAAGGTTCATTACTCCTAAAACTTGGAATATCTAACTTGGCAACTTGTTCTTCAAAAAAGGGATTTAGAAAGGGAATAGGTGATTGGGATTCCATCTTTTGTACTTGATCAAGCATTTCTTTCATTTTCTCCTCTTTCTCAAATACTTCTCTTGCAACAATATTGTCATATTTCCCTCCTTGAAACTCCTCTTGTTATGCATTCTAGATGCTAGAGCATAGTTCCATTTGTACAGTTGGTGGAGAAACCTCACGAGGTAGGGAAAATAGTCCTTTCCAATTTGGAATCTTAAGGGTAGAAGGCTCATTGGTAGGATCACTAAAGGGCTCAAAAGGTTTCTCTTGTTTATAACTGAGGAACTTGTACTTGGAAACCTCTTCATTGACAAGATGATTCAACATTACAGGAAGAGTTGAGCTAAAAATAGGAATGGAAGGGGCTTCCTAGGTTTCATACCTTAGTTGTCATTGATAATCTGAGTAAGCTCAATTACTTTTCACTTGAGAAGACAAAAACTTCATTTGTCCCTCTTTAGCAACTATCTCTCTTTCAAGATTTTCTTCAAACTGTATTATTTTTGTCACCTTCTCTTGATCATAAATGAAGGATTGATCAGTCAACTCTTGTTGCTACGAGATAATCTTTTTCTGCTTCTTAATTTCAAACAAAATCCAATATATGTGTGATAACACCTTACTAACATCACTAATCTTCATATGTTCAAGCTTCTGGCTCAAAGCCCACAACACCCGGTCAAGCTTTTCGATCAAATCCAATACATTCTGGTAAGGGTGCTCTTGAGGTTGATTATGTGAATAATCATGTTGGTTGGCATTAAAAACCTCTTCTTGGGGTTGATTTTGATCATATATTGGCTAATATTAAGATTGAGTAGGCATGAGAGGGTGGAAAACATGACAGGACTGTTGGTAATCTGTTGTTACATGATCATTTAGACTAAAACCAACAAGTTGGCATTTGTGATATGGCTAGTAAGAGGGAATACATGCATGATTTTCATGGAATGGTGGGTAATTAGCATTTTCATGATATGTTGGGTGATATAACATATTTCCATGAAACATAGACATGTTTATTCATTTAGAAGTTGGAAAATAAGCAAAAATCATATTTACTTGAATCTAACCAACACTTGATCATACTGAAACAAATTAAAATTCTCAGAGTTGCTAGGTATGTATTTGAAACACCTCAAAAGGTAGCAATCAACTTCTTGTACACACCAAACAAAAGTATCAAAACATAAAAATGGACTAAGAATCAGTTCACAGTCCCACCAGGCATGCCAACACTATTAACTATCCAAATTTACACCCCTACCAAGTTGTGGAACTCAACAAATTTGGAGCAATATGGGACTAGTTTCAGGTTGTGGGTATCCTATTGTGAAATTAGACCTCTAGATTATGGGTTGGATCCCCTTTTGGTGTCACCTAAACTAGTACTAAACTAATGATTTCTAGAGGAAAGAGTAAGAGAGAAACATGAAAATGAAACTTAACTGAAAACTTTAAAGGGTGATGCACCAAATACTAACTAAGACTTGCAAATAGCTTGCACATAGTTTTATCAATGACTTGGGTTATCCTAACACATCTCAAATATTTCCATATATCAATGCATAAGTGTTTTGCAAGGAGGCTTGTTTCTCTTAACATTTTTGAAGGAAAGGAAATTTTCACAAATAAAAAACTATTCATACCAGCACATAGCTTACAACCTATAGAAATATACATTTATTCTACCTAAAGGTGCTAAAGTGAGACAAACATGAAGGAGTTACCAAAACTCAAAAGAACGTTCATCAATCACCACACTGCACACAATGAGATGGCTTCCAAGAAGGTAAACACTCAATTTAATTAATAAAAAGGTGTTACATAGTGCAATACATGCCTGATACTGAGTCACAATGCTTTCTCTTATCTAAGAAAGCTCCAAGATAAGCTACAATTCCTACATAAAGAAAGAAATAACTCCCCTCCACAACATAGTTTGAAGTTACTTAAGCAAAAACTCCAACAACTGCTTCACACAAGTCCATCTAGAAGATTTTGGTCGGATGCAATAGAAAGGCCAAAAAAGAACCTTCTAAAATCACTCCAAAAATCCTCCAAAATGCAAAAAAGTCAGCCAAGACCGAAGTCACACTAAAATCATGAAAAAATTGCCTCCAAAAGGGTCACAATCCCTCCAAAACTCAGTCAAAGATAACCCACACACCTTCCACATGTTGGCCAATCATCATTATGTCTCCAAGAGCTTTGACACATGCTCCTTGTGTGTTTGCAAAAGCATAAGACCTTATTTTACATTTAATATAATAATTTGATCAAGTGACTTATAATAACTTCACTTAATCAAATTAGTTACATTTCAAAAAACAAATGCAAAACAACAATAATTGCCTGAAACACCCCAAAATGCTTGTTAGAGCATTAAAGCTAACTCAAACTCCCTTAAGACATTGATAAAGCATGAATCACCAATATTTTTGCATTTAAAAGTAATACTTGACTAAAGTGATTTATAACCATCACTTAGTCAAAGATTTTACATTTCAACATAAATGTAAAAATAATAAACTTGTGGCTCGGCCTCTAGTGGAGACAATGCAAAAATGAATAAGTCTTAAAAGACCCCTATTGCAAATAGCATGTATGAAATGGAATATTAAGTTTCACCAAGGATGGACATTTCATGGTTATAATTGGCAACATAAAAAGTTAAATGAAAGGCAGAAAAAATTCCTTTTTGGCATCGAATGTTTTAGGGCACCAAAAGAACCCTAAACATACATTGGCTACCATTTTTCTAGGAGCTTCTACTCTCTCTTAGGCGCCACCATGGAGGGTTTTGTTCGAGCTTCTAGAGGTATTTTGTGGTCAAGAACCCATAGGTTTTTCATGTGTAAGTCATTCCTTGCAAAACAATGCCATACTTTTAGTTTTTTTCCTATGAATAAAAAGCTCATTTCGAGCTCTCTCCATACAAAAAAATGTTTAAAATGCTTTGTTTTTCCCATGTTTCCATGCTTCTACGCTCCTGTTGTGATAATCATGCATTTTCTTGTAGAAAATGGTGTATATTGTGTAGAATGCCACAACTATTGTGGTTTTTCCCTATGCATTTACATCTGTTTCAACACTTGAATAAGCTCAAATCTTTCTATTTTCTTCATTTATCACTCTCTATTCAAACCCCAACTGGGTTTTAATGTATGTGAAGGAAAAAAATAAGCTCTTAGGTTGTGGCCATGAGACCCATAACGCATTTTTACTCTTTGTATTCACTTCTCAATTTTGTTTATATAGAAAATAATCGAAATGCTTTTGATTTTCCTATATGTTTTCAATGATGAATAAAACAGTGGCACTTTCCATTGTATAAAATAGTGATTTTAACCTTGACTATCACTGCATGCTTTTGACATGATTTGAAACCCTCATCCTCATGCATCTCACTACCTTACCCAATGTATGTAAGAATTAAACAAGGATACACCAGTCTCATGAATGTCATCTTAATAGATAGTTGGGAAAAATGTCCTGGATTGGAAAACATAGCCTCAACAACTGTGATGCACAGTACCAAACCTCCGAGTGACACCCATCCTTCCACACCTATTTTCTTGAGTAGCTTATACATGTAACAAGGAGAAATTTCTTAAAATATTTTGGGGTTCTAGTGTTTTATGTTATAGACAAAAAAATTGTTTATATAGATGAGCCAAGAAGTCATAATGAGTGCAAATAGAAAAGCAACCCTTTTTGTTCAATAGTGTTGTATAGAAAAAGGCCCACTAAAACTCCACATGTGATGACAACAACATAATCTGTAAAATCAACTAAATTCATATATTAAAATTTACCTTAAAGAGACCTTGTACCTTCACACATATACTACCACTTGAGATTCAGATGAAAAAACAACATAGCATGAACCCTAAGTTGCATAACAGACCTAGCACCATTGTAATACCCCTCCTCTTACTGGTAGGATTTAGTATTTTTCAATGCGTTTGTTTTCTACTTGTGACTTTGATGGTACTGTTATTGTGTGATTTGGTTAGTTAGATCTTTGATGGTGCTGTTTTTCCATTAGTAGACATGATCAGTTCATATGACATTGAGGTTGGTAATGTTAGTTGATTTTCAGAATTATATTATGATGCAGTGATTTAATTAGATATGTTATGAGATGATTGTTAGTTAGAAATGTTGATTTATTGGTTATATTATAATTGTTCGAATAGGTGTGATGAAGGACAATATGGCATCACTCGTTCGTGAGTGCCCTGTTATGTTGCGATTCCTTCTCACAATGCTGTACTTCGAGTTAATGCTTTGATTTTATATATATATATGTATGCACATGTACACAACTTTGTTTGTATACAGGATTTGCAGGTACAAGTCTCGATTCCACCTGCTTCGGCAGGACAGGGCGAGCACCAATAACCCAACGGTTAAATGTTAAAACAGAGGTGACGATGAAGTCCTCCAGTCCCATGATGTCAGGTCATCTCGTTGATTGGTATTGTTCATTTTTGTAATTGTCGTCACTTGTGGTTTGTGTGTTGTATTTTGTCGTCTCTTGATTAATGTTGGTACTTTATTTGTTGTGGTGTAATCGATTTTAATGATGGAAGTAATTGGTTGTTTTAATGTTAGATTTAAATTCTTTTTTTAAATATTTAGATGATTTTAATTATTTTTGAAGGTCATATATTTCAATTAAATAATAATTAAATATTAAAAGTGTTTTAACTATTTTAATCAATTATCTGGTGGAGGATAATTATTAGAATAATTTATTTAAATTAAATAAGTAATGTGTTGTGCAAGTAAAGTTGCAAAAGCAGAAATTAAAACAATAAAAAAAATAAAAGAATGAAAAGATTGTGGGAGCCAATAAGAATACAAATTTGAGTAAAAAGCTGGCTTTTAAAGAATGATTTTCTTTTATTTTTGATTTTTAGAGTTTTTGGGAAGAAAGGGATATTATCTTTTATTTAATTAAGAATTTTTGGAAGTTTACACACACAGAAGATCAGAGAGAGATTGAGTTGCTCAAGTCATTGTCTATGTACTTTTGAATCGGGAGAGATTAGTTTTGAATTCTTTGCTATTATTTGAGGAGAGTTCTAGGAAGGAAATTTGTCTTCAATCTGTTACTGGTGTTGTCTTGGGGAGTTCTTTCTAGATTAAGAATTGGAAGCGAGTTCGAGGGAAAAAGTCTGCAGAGGAGATTTGGAAGCACGAACAGGAAGCTCTTCGAGGTCATCAGAGTCAAGCAGACACCTGCAGATTTTCAAATAAGCGTTGGACACCAGGTTCCACTCGAAGTCTCCTTCTCGTACTTTCTCTTTTGTCTGTCTGCTTCAGAAAAGAAAAATAAATTTTATTAAAAATGATTTTTGTGAATATAGAAAACTACTGTTTGAACTGAAAACTAGTGCAAGATATTAGACTAGAAATAAAGGAAAATATAGTTATTGTACTGTACCAATTTTGTCAAAAAAAAAAAAAAAAAAAACTTATCTTCTGAAATATACAACTTATCAATGATAGGAGTTTAGAAAAGATGATCTCCTTGTTGAAGAAAATAAAATTGGAGTTTTTCAATATTTTGAGTTATGATAGATCTATTTTGTTTTCTATATTTTACTCTCTGTTTTTAATATATATGCAAGTAGAGTATATACATCTAATATATATATATATATATATATTTATTTATATGTATATATTATATATATATATGTATCTTTTTATAATTTTTTAGCACTGTGCGTCGGCCGTCGGCCGTACATTTGTCAAAGGAAATTTTAATTTTGTACAGAACTCAAAATTACTGTATTCGTTTATTTTGTGTTTATATTAAATTTATTTTATTTTTTTAAAAAATATATATATAAAACAAAATTTTAAAAAAACAATGCAAATCGAAAATTTTCATTTATATTGTTGGGGGAAGGGAAGGGGTCGTACCCCGTCCCCCTCTCCCTTTATGGTAGAAAGGACTGCCACAGCAGTCCGCGGACTACTGTGCGTGGCAGTCCTACAGACTGCCATGCGCAGCAGTCACGAGGACTGCTGTGCGCAGTCCTCCGTGCTCTGCGTGTCGGCCAGCAATGGCAGTCAATAAAATTGTTTTTTTATTTTTATTTTTTTTATTGTATTTAAATTTCATGGGGTTCGATTTTGGTTAATTCGATTTTAATGTTTTTTTAATAATATATATATATATATATGTATATGTATATATATATAATCCTGTGTTCTGTGTATATGCATTTTTTAACAGAAAGTGAATTTGTTCAGAATATCGGTAGTAAGGTAAAGTTATTTAATTACAATAAAGTTGAATGATTAAATATAAATTATTAAAGCATTATGTATATGTAGAGCTACAAAATATATGTTAACAATCGTTGATTTTGATTTTGTTAGTTTAATTATGAAAATTAATACAAATTTGTGTAATTAATATAATTAAATATTTTGTGGTAGGATTATGAACTACTTGTGTTCTTTATCGAGTCTAGGTTGATGTGTTTCCTGCAATTGAGTGAATCATTTTCTTTAAACTTTGAAGTCATGTGGTCTCGTTTTGTTTTCCTATTTAAATGGTTGTAAACTTCACTCGTGATGAGGGAACCTTTTGTCATTTTGTGAAAACCTTGTTCCAGAGGCTTGGTATGTTAGAGTGGTTTCTCGTTTTGGAGTATGCCTTTTGGAGTTGTCAGTTTTATGTGTGGAAGGGTTGAACAAGTTTGGTTAAGACTTTTGATTAAGAATAATTGTGAGATGGTTAATGCCTCGTGTATCTGGTTTTTTTTTGGTTTTATGCTTTATATTTGCTAGTTCAACCCTTGCCTGCTTAAGATATGTTAGGGGTCATAGGGAGAGTGGCTCTTCGTGGGCGCCGGTGCCTCGGGTAAGAGGAAGTGCTCAGGGGAACCCACGTAAGAGTAGTTAAACAAGTGATAACCTAAAAAAATAGAATTTAGGGGGATGGGTAGTAAAACACACAAGATAATTAAAACTGGATTCCTCGTCTATGCATTAGGGCTACCATAGACTAGTGATAGACTGAGTAGGCCGTGGTCGGCAAAGTCGTAGTCTTGTCTTCACGAGAGATCATCGGCTCCGCATTAGCTACCCTATGGTGCCGGCGCCTCAGTTAGGAGGAAGGGCCAGGGGATCCATAGATGGGTGCCGGTGCCTTAGTTGGAGGAAGTGCTAGGGGATCCCATGAGAGCTATGCGATGACACTCTCCACTAGACATCCTTGTTCTTGTTTCTTGTCGCCTCTGGATATTGTAATATTCATGTTGTTTCTGATTTTAGGACTAGGGAATCCATAGATGGGTGTCGGCGCCTCAGTTGGAGGAAGTGCCAGGGGATCCCATGAGAACTATGTGATGACCCTCTTCACTTGATACCCCTGTGCTTGTTTCTTGTCACCTTTGGATATTGTAATATTTATGTTATCTCTGTTTTAGGGCTAGGAAATCCATAGATGGGTGCCAGCGCCTCAGTTGGAGGAAGTGCCAGGGGATCCCATGAGAGCTATGCGATGACCCTCCCCACTTGACACCCGTCTGACTTGTTTCTTGTTGCCTATGGAATGGTGTATTGAATTGTGGATTTAGAGTTATTATGGAATCGTGTTCTTTTATTGTTTAGATTTATTTGGAAATGTATTTTGGATGTTGTTTCGGTTCTTCTGGATGTTATCTCTTTATGATGCTATGATTCTTGTGAATTTGTTTCATGATTGTTAATTGGTGGTACTTCATGTTATTGTGATGAGGTTCTTAGTTTTAACTTGTTATGTGACTTGTGAACGTTGATGGTTGTTCATTGTATGCTTGAGTTGTACTTGTTTTGTATCATGTTGTTGAGTCGGTTTGACATTCATGGTCGGGTTCACTTCCTCGCCACCTCTGAGCACGGGGGGTGAGTTACTTGTAATTCACATGGTTGGGTGGAACGTGCTCCGCACCCGTTGGGTTCCCCATCAACATCTTGTCTTCTCGGCATTTCGCAGTGGAGTTGTACCAGTATACACTTGTATTTCATATTTCTTTATTCTTGTATCAATCCCCATGTTGGGAAATTCAATGTAATTCAATTATCAAGAGATTGTAATGTAACATTAAAACGATGATGTAATAGTTAGGATTATTTGTATCTTTATTAAGAGATTTATTATGGATGTATTATGCGATGTTTATTATTCTCGCATCATGGTTTTGGATATATCCTTATTCATGGTTATTTTAATATAAATAATATTGTTGTAATCTTTATCCTTATTTTCGTTTAGTTGTTGCGATGTAACCTCGCGTGCCCCAGAGAACTAAGTGTATTAATGCTATGTGTTATGCTATGTGGTTATGGTTTAATGTTATTGCATGTTTAATGTAAGTGTTTTTAAAAAAAAAAATATTTGCATTGTGTGTGTTCTCTGGGGTTTGCATGACGGGCATTACAACCATTCTCATAATTTGGCAGAATTTTTTGATGAAATGTCAATAAAACTTTCAAAGCATTGAAAATACATTGGGTTTTTTGTAAGTTGATTGCCATATTCATTCATCTAATGATGTCTCTTTACACTTGAGGATAAACATTTGTGCTAAATGCAAATGACATCTTTTCTCCTTCATCATATGAATGTCCATGTCTTGCTATTTCTACTTTCATGAAAGCTTGGTTGCTCATGTTATACAAATATTTGTCATTTATAATAGAAAATTCAATTAGCTCACTATCATAAGTGATAAGATATATGTTTCAGAATTGGAAAATGTGACTCTCTTACCTTCTCATCCCTATTCATCTGTCTTTACCGTTGGTGATAGTGACCTTGTTCTTTGGGCTGGTGATCTTTCCTCTCTGCTATTGTTGTCATAGTCATGTGAAGGGTTAAGACTGTTCTTTGCATTTCTCTTCTTCCACATTGGAGGTTTGTGACTGTGATGGATGATGCTTTGCTAGGACCTCTATTACCACTCTTTCTCCTCTACATAACTTTATCAAATGCACCTTCCACTTTGCTATTTCTTTATGGGATGTTATAACTATACCTTTCTTCCATGGAACCCTTGATGAATACTTCTTTAGGATTGAGATCTCTGTGAAGTATGACTGTCCCATTATGCTTGCTCATTTGTGGATGCCTAGTGAGTCTTGTCAAATGCACTGTTGCTCTTGAATATTAGATTGTCATAAATGGTATGTTACCTAGATCCTTCCCTCTTGAAACAAGTGATCAAGCTACTCATGTAATATTGTCCCTTAATCATGACTACCATATCAACTGTTGTTCTCCTCTTCACTGTCAAGTAAGGATTAACCATGATTTTGATTGATGTCTTTTTTTCACTTTTCACAATTGATAGTGGAAATTTTCTATCATGTTCCACACTATTAAGTACCCTTGTCAGTGTGATCTAGAAAAAGTGTTCATCACCTTTTTACTATGCAACTCACTTGGGTGTGACTGTTGTCCTCAACTTGATAAGGTGGTTTTCATTATTGAATTTCACATTATATGTTTGTATGACATCCCTTTAAGGGTATTTTATAACTATCCTTCAATGGCTGCATGTTTGAATCATAATGCATCTCTTCATTTCAAATGCACAAATCATGAAGGATTTCATCTGCATCATTCTTCTTTCCTTCTCATGCATTGCTCTTCAGGAAAACATACCATCATGATGGCTTTGTCCTTGCATTCAATTATTCACCTTGTGCTACTCCATGTAACTCATGATAGCTCCCAATATGACTTGATAGTTGTTGTACTATGTGATTATTCATAATTGAAATTGATTCATCTCCATAATTAAACTTGATGCATCTATTTTTATATTATCTCAAAAATCATTTGTTTCTTGGGAAGAGACAAACTGTTTTATCTTTGAAGGATTGTTGTCCTTGTTCTTGTTCTTGTTTCCTTTTTTTACTAGCTCCTTGAAAATGATGACAATGAAATCCAACTCATATCATTATTAAAATGGACCTTGGATCTACTTAAGAATATTGAAAGACATATCCAATAGAGTAATATTTCCAAGAAGAAATGACTGCCCCTTTGATCAACATGATGGCAGCCTATTGCTTGATTCATTGTGAAAAGGTGAAGTTTAACTTTCTTGATAATTCACACCATTTTGTTGCATCTTTTGAATTTGATAATGAAAGTTGATCAATGGGTATGATTCCATATTGATTTAATGCATCAAGAATAGGTTTATTATTGATTTGATCAAGTTTCTCAATTTCTTATCCCTCCTAAAACACAAGAGGGCAGCATGCTAGGCTCAACCCTCGTGGGAGCTAGACTTTACTCCACATGTTGTAATCAATTGAAAAAAAAGAGTAACACATATTTTTCCTATATCTGCACAAGGAGAAAACATGTTAGATAAACAAAGCATATGATAGGTGTGTCTGATAACTCTTTTGTGTTTCTAGACACCTATGACTAGTATGCTATCTATTTTAATTCTTATGGAGATCAGATTATATGTTTATGGATGTTTTGCACATATTTTGATTGGTGAACTTTCATTGCTCTAACAACACTCTTCTTATAGATGTAGGGAGCCTAGGAGTAGTAGGGAGAGAGTCAACTGGAAGCAGGACAAGTGGGAGAGACTGAAGACAATGCAGGACAAGGCAACTGGGATTCGTCATTCAAGCAATGACGGGCCCCCCTTCATTTTATGTGCATTTTTTTATTTTATTTGTAAGTGTATAGTGTTTTCTTTATATGCATTAAAATGGTTAGTCCCTTGGCTTGTGAGGGACACTATACACTTATCATTATCAATAAAGACTACATTTTGGAAAGATTATGTACTTTTTCCTATTGTATGCAATTGTATAATTGTAATAATGCAATCTTTTGATAATCTCTTTTATGCACATGGATGAAACTTAGCAGAAAATGATATGTTCCTTTTATCATTTAAATGCAAACACAATAATAAGTCTACCTGATTTAGCTAGAAGTAAAATTAGGTAACAATAACAATACTTGTTTAAATGAGTGTCTTATTTAATTAAATGACCAATTTATTTTATGACACACTTATAGTGGATAGTTATGGTATTTTATTTTAGACAAAAAAATACATATTCCACTTCTTCATGAATGTATTTATGTTTTTTTTATATAACATTAAGAGGTTCTCGTGTGTTCAAGTATGGGTGCATTTTTTTATCAACAATTGGTTTCTTTTTTTAATTTAGATGTGGACTATTTATTTACAATATATAGTATAAATATGTGGTAAGACTGAGTATTATAATCACCATTGATTGCACAACTATTGGACCCTGCACAACTATTTTCCCCTCTCCCCTCTGCTAAAATAATGCAAATAATTTATAGGATATGACATGTAGCTTGGGTGACCAATAACTTGATCAAATTAAAACAATCATCCATGAATGTAAGAAGGATGCTTATCATATTTATGCGATTTTTTTTTGGACAAGCATAGCAAGGTTTTTCAAGACATTCCCCCAATATTTCCACTTGACTAAGGGTTCTAATATATTATTGATTTTGAAATGGGTACATAGCTGGTGATAACAACTCTCTATTATCACCCTAGAATCCACAAGGAAGAGATAGAGAAGCTAATAAATAAGTTTATGGATATGGACCATATTAGGCTAAGTTTTAGTTCATTTGCCTCTCCAATAGCACCGGTGAAGAAAAAGGATGGTACCATGAGGATGTATTGACTATTAAGAATTATATAGGAAAAAAAAATAAGAATATTTATCCTACCCATAGTATCAATGAAATAATAGATGGCTTGCATAGAGTTGTATACTTCTCAAAGATTGACTTGCACACAAGATACCACCAAATCAAAATGAGGGATGAAGATTTTAAAATACTACTTTTAGGTGTCACTATGGACATTTCAAGATTCTATTCATGTCCTTTGGTTTGACTAATTCCCAAAAAAAATTCAAATCATGCATGAATAAGGTGGGTATGTGAAGGATCATCATGGAAAAAATAGGCCCTTAAGTGGCGAAAAAATCAGAAAAATCAGAGTTAGGCAACTTGACGTAAAAATTTGAATAAGTTATCTATATTATTACAAAAATATGTAAGAATATAATCTATAGAAAATTGAATGTAGTTTCTAAACTACTAGGTTTATTTAAAAGAAAAAAAATCTATTTGGTGAAAATTTGAAATTTCAATGCAGTAGTACTTAAATTTCAGGGAAAAAGTAAGAAGTAGGTGTTTGTTTGACCACCCTAACCATAATAAAATGATAATATTTTTATAATATTTTACATATAAGTAGAGGAATCATGTCCCGATGTGATGCATATTTTTTTGTAACTTTTTTCCAAGTAAATAATTAATTATGAATTTTATTACAACTTTTTAAAAATATAAAAACTTGTATGTCTAACCACCTTAACTTGGTCAAAACTTCATGAAATTATTTTTTTTGTTAATCCTATAGTATGTGAAGAATAGAATGTGACACATGTTTTGGATTCAAAATATGTGATACTGTTTGAAAGCTATATATGTTTTTCAATCAACCTATCAATCAAGACTTTAGTCGCAATTCAAATAGAAAATGAATAATAATAATTTATTAAATTCAAAGTAAAGCATAATTTAAATTGGCAGAAAGCTGAGAATCTCCTTTAAAAATCCTTTTCGTTTCATCAATTTTGGGTTAAAAAAAAGTCGTCAGCCACATACCCTACACATACCCATTATATCGCAAGTTTTTGGCCCATCATGATCCTGCACATACCCAGGTATTTAGCAAGAAATTAAGAAATGTTTTCCTAGTTTTCTTTGATTATATGTTGATATATATTTATTTTCTTGAGTATTTTTAGTCATGGTTTTTCCTTCAAAATTATCTAAATACCAAGTCATTGGAAAATTGTTGCATTTTGAAACTTGTGTTGGCCTACAATGAGGTTATCACAACCCCATTAGCTACCAAGAAGCTTGTCATAAGCTTGTCACAACCTTGTCAAAGGCTAAAAATACTACAATAAATTTTAGGGTTTTTTAAATGGATTATGTTTTAACATTTTTCAAACTCTAGAATTTTTCAAATGAAGATGAAGTTTCTAACTCTATTTAAAGAAAAAATCTCTTTGAAAAATGATATCAAAATTTCATATGGTTTCATAAACTTTGTTCACCCCTGACAAGGTTGTCACAACCTTGTTAGAATTTGAAGTACTCTTTAAAAACTCAAAGAATGAAGCAATATGAAGAGTTTTGAAACATGTTCTGAACCACTATCTTGTTGGAAAATGAATGAAAAGCACTTTATAAAAGTGTTTCAACACTCTAAAGAGGTTTTAAAAACTGGGTTAGTTCCAAACAAGACTATCACAACCTCATTAGAAGTCAATAAGTTATTCAGAGCTATTTATAATTTAAGTAAAGGTTTTCAAGGATGGCTCATTGATGATGTAAGAAGAAATTTTTTAAAGGAAAATCACCACATCAAATTCTAAATGTAACTTCAAAATTGTCGATTGAAGCCAATAAGGTTTTGAAATCCCTTTGAACCTCCAATCAAAAAATTAAAGAAGTTTTTATTTCAAATTAAATTGGAGGTTATTAATATGGTGGGATGCCACATGTGCCAACATTAAAGACACCATGAATGCTTCCACAAATATTGAGGACATTAAATCTAGGATAATATAAAGAAAATATAAATAAAAGAGAAGGCATTTTAGCAAGTGATTATCAAGAGTGTATAGAGAAGTGTGAGAGAAAATTGTAGAGTGCATTCAAATGATTATGTAGGGTTATCCCACAATACTGGTTTACAATTTTTGGCCAAACTAGACATTGAACTATTTTTTTCTAACTAAATATTCACTTTTGGGCACCTATAGCGGCCAAACCACGAGGAATTTGATGATGATGCAAACTAGTGATTTGTGAATTTTTGTCCATAGAGTATAAATATATTTTTTTCAATTTTTTTGGAATCATATTGCACTTCTTTTCCCATCTCCTTTGAAAATTAGTTTTTAACAGTAAACACCATTTTTAAAGAGTGACGTCACTGGATAACACAACCTTTTTTCTATGAAGGATAAAATTTTATTTTTTTCAAATTTAGATTCATAACTACGATATCTAGTGCATGGAACTGGTTTCATAGCATTTCATTGAATATTTTTTTCTTAATTAAGTTTCAAAGTCAAACCAGTTACAATTTAGACATGATTCACTGGCTAAAGCATAATTTTTTTGTATGTATGATCTTCGATCAAGGACATCAAAATCTAGTGTACTTATATTTTTCAATTTTTTTTGATAATCTGCTATTTTTCCACATTTGCATAATAGAGAGCTTGATTTTTGGTGGAAAACCTATGTTTAATCAAACTAAAAAAATTACATAATAAAACCAAAACATATTAAAATTATATTCAATGGATAGCTCATTCTGAGGACTACCATCATCCAGTTGGGTCTGTGAACTTCCCTCCATTTTCATCCTCAACTTGAGCTTCGAAAGGAAATTTTCTACGAAGATTTGGTAGAAGAGGGGGAGAAGAGGGAAAAAGGGGTGTTCACTCGAACCCCCCTTCGAGCGATGCCCCCTTGACCTTTCAAGTGAAAGGGGGTTTGCTTGAAGGGGGGTTCAAGCAAACCCCCTTTTTTCAAAATTTCCCTTTGTTTTCCATTCAAAAAATGTGTGAAAAGGTGGGTCTGATCATTTAATAGGGCTCACTCGAAGGGGGGTTCAAGCGAACCCATTGAGGGTCCATTCAAACCACCAATTCGTGCAAACACCTAAAAACCAAAAATAAATCATGGGAGCATTTTTGCAATTTTCCTTCCTCAACAAAATTGTAAACTAGTATTGTGGGATCACCCTGCATAAAATATTTTGAACACAGTGAAAAATACAAATATCTCCTAAATTCAAAGGTCCATAGTTACTCTTTGTTCTCATCGCTTGCAAAAAAGAGACTTTCAATTCTATAAGGCCAGTTTTATGAAAACTTACCCCCCTTAGAATTGCTTGCTCAAAATAAAAAGTACATCAAATTTGATTCCTTCGTGATTTGGTTTTTGAAAATGAAGTACAAATATCTAAAATATGAGCATTCATTGGAATTAGAAAGCATGTTTCCTAAGAGAAAAGATACAAAATTAGAACACACAAATCTCAATGACTTCTAGGATAGAATGGGTGATAAAAATAGGTCACCAATTATGAAAAAGTTGATGGAAAAATGGATTTATAGGTGGAAAGATTCCATGTAGCTATGAAATGCATGGACCTAGTTCTAAAATTTATAAATTATTATGACCCACAAAACCTGAGAATTGAAAATGATAGATAATCTAATAGTAGCTAAACTGGATGGTGAGTCTCTTAGTTCAAACCTTGGGTTACATAAAAGAGATTTTTTTGTAAATTTAGACACTACTATATCCTACTAGTATTTTTCTAAGAAGAAGAGTGCATATCGCAACACCATTTTGAGATGTTGGTTGGAAATTCCTAAGAAAAGGAAGTCACAACTACCAAAGAACGTCCACCTAACTATATTTCACCGATGGCATTTTAGACATTATTGTGCTTCTCCATAAATTAATCAGTAATAAGGATTCCCATACTTTTTAAGAATGGATGTATCTATTTATTACTATCATCATCCATGGAGAACAATTCTTTGATTGGGGTAGTATAATGAATGATAATCTCTATAAGAAACTCACCCAAGTCTAACTTAAAAAATAATTTTGTATGTCCTCATATTTGATATTTTATAGATAGCATGACATATTGACCAATATTGCTCCCTACTAGTATTTTTTTGAGGTAACTCAAATTTATGACCATTACCCATAACTCCAATTGGATTATAGTTATTAAAGCTTCAAGAGAGTGAATGCTACATTCAAAATACACATGGTTAGAGAGCTTCAAGGTGACATGAGCATGAGAACATATCTAGAGGATACTCAAATGATCAACACATATGGGGGATATTTGATTCAATTCTAATCATTCACTTACATTTTGGTTGGGGGTTTGATTGATTTTCTTATAAATTTCCTAGGTATGTAAGTGATAAATTTGTTCTTATTGAAGTTTGTAGTCAAGTAGGTGAAGTTAATAAGAGGTGTAAGGAAGGGAATAAGGAAATATTTCCTTTTCCTATCATGTTACCTTGCTATCAATAAAAAACATTGTTTAATGCATTAAATATCAAGATATATTTAGTAAAGTATGTCATACAATTCTTTGTCATGAGGCTTCCTTTTCATAGCACATATTATATCGAGAAAAACCTGCAACTTGGACCTAGCTTCCATCATCTATCAAAATTTTAAGATTATTGGGTTGAATGTGATAGTTAATATGAATTTAGGAGGAGGGATTGGATGAGGTTATCCCTACAACAAATAAATTGGCATATCCAAGATCATGAGTATGATGCATCATATTTTTTGATCCTATTTTTTTATCATATCCAAACACAAGTTCCCATACTTCCCATCAATTAAGGTGTCAAAGAAGTGAAAACCTTAGAGGAAAGGATGACAATAGCTCTTATGAGGACATGAGAGTAGGTGATGAAGAAGACCATGGAAAAATCAACCTTAAAGCTTTTAGAGGCAAGAGAAACTACAAACAAAACTTAAGAAAGGAAAAAAAATCCTTCTCCCTTATCCTTCATCATCAACCATCTCTCAAATTTCCAATAGAGAGGGAGGATATGATGATGAAGATCCTCTAAAGTGGAGAAAGCCAAAGAGATCATGAAAATAACTCAAAGGGGAAAGAAAAGAAAGAGGAATAAGAGAAATTGGAAGCCATTCAACAAGAATCAAGAGAAGAAGACACTATCCATATTACCTCCTCCCCTTCTAAGGTAAGTACCTCTTCATCCTCCTCATCTGATTCATTGCCATTTTCCTCACCACCATAGTTACTTTGAAACCCCTCTTTTCAACCCAATTATTTGCATCCCTCTTCACCTAATGTTTCACCATTTAACAAGGTTGAACCTATTTTTACTACACCTCGACTCATAAGGCCATAGTAATTTTTACCCAGTACCATGGTATTCTCCTCTAGCACTCCATCCAATACACCATCTTCCTAGATACACCAAGCTCTTTCAAGAAAGATGAATATAGCTCAATTGAACGTTCCTTAGTTTGATGTTGTAGTCAATTTTGTAGAAGTCACCCCAACCTAAGAAGGCCAAGACTACTTCTAGGATAATGAAAGAATCCACTTCTAGTCATATGTATATAGATGTATCTCATCATTTTCTTAAAAAGGATGTAAGTGAAGTAAGTAAGGACTTTAACATTACACATATCAATCTTTGTCCTACATTGCATGATGGAGATATTCAAAAATTTCAAATATTGAATGTCAAGCTGGTGGAAAGGATAGAAAGGAATAAAAATTCCAAAATAAGCTCAAACATCAAGTGGGAACTTTAACTACTTCCTTCAAAATTATTATTTAAACTTCAACACAACCATTAGATAAAATAGATTCATCTTTTGATACCAACTCAAGAAGTGGTAGAGAAGTGATTAAAATATATGTAAGTATTAATCCTATGGAAAAATAATTTAAGATTAGGTGAAAGAGATAATAAACAAAGGAAAAATCAAGGTCTATTTTATGTAAGCAGGAAAAAGAATCTAGAGATCACCTCTTTTTGAATTGCCCATTCACTCTGGCATGCTGGTATTGGTTGTTTGCTAAAATTCAGTGGAAAGCTCCACTTCCAAATAACCTATTGGAAATGCTAAATGGCTAGAAAATACTTCATAAGAAAGAAATGTTTAGTAGTTTATGGGTGGCTAGTTCATCCATGTTAATTTGGGAGGTATGGAAGGAGCGAAACATGTGAATTTTCTATGAAAAAGAAATGACAACTCAATCGTTGTTGAATAAGTTAGAGGAAAGCATAGTGGAATTAATCAATTCTAGAATTGGGGATTTGAATCCTAGAAAGATCAATGTTACTGAATGGGATGCACAAATGAGAAGTTAGCATGGTTTGAAAGTCACCCCATTTGTTGAGGATGGGGGTCCTAAAACTAATGTCGACAGAAGCATGGTTTGTTGGACTCCCTAAAAATTGGATGGTATAAGATTAACTTCGATGGGGCTGCTAGAGGAAAGTCGGGCATTTTTGGGGCTAACTCTATTGTAAGGGATTAGAACAGTAAAATTTTTGGTAGATTGGATGAACCTTTACCTATTGGGACCAACAATGTGGTAGAGCTACAAGCCCTAATTATTGGCCTTGGATTATGTCAAGATTTAAATCTAAAAAAGGTGCCAAATGAAGGGGATTCCTTGTTGGTGATCAATGCCTTATACACGAGGAAAGTGAACAATTGGAAATTAGGTGTGAAATTAGAAATTTCTTTAGATCTAATGGATATCTTGGATCTAGTTATGATCAATCATACTTTAAGGGAAGGAAAAAATGAGGTGGGTCACCTAACAGGGAGGCAATGGGGAAACATTCAAAGAAATTCCCTTTCCACATTAATATTTGTGGAAAGTCTGTGGGTGGTGGGGCAGGCGACTTTCAACATTAGTAGTGGTGGAATGTCTATGTCAGCAATGTCAAAAACTCACACTCAGTGATCGTTCCATATGGGAAATATGTGGAAAGGGTGGAAGGTAGGTCATGCATCTAATGGTGGCTACCTTAACAGAGTGACTCATGGGATGAATGCCCACAATTAAGTGTGTAATCATATCACATTAATCTAGCAATCTCTTCAAAAATCAATGATGATACAAGGGTTATGTGTAGCTTGCTTTCATATGCCTAGCAAGTCTTTTCAAACTGATCTTGGGAATTAGCATAAAGTTTTTGAGTAAGGTGGAGATTTTATATTACACACAGGCTGGAAATTTGCACTTCCAACATACAGTTGTGAAATATAATAATCATTCAATGTGTCTTGGAAACATACTAGCATCTAGAACATTTCCAAATGGGTGCAGTAAGCTTTCTTTGTGCAAACTGGGTTTTTCTAGCAATGTTATTTTTGTGTCTCTATGAGTGATGGAAGAGCATTCTAAGTTTGTTGTGATGATATCATCAGAAAATTTGATGAGTCTTGGGGTTGTTACGTTGATACATCTACAAAATGTTGTTAAGTAGATGACATTTTGTGGACCCATCATTGACTAGTGCCTCAAGCACATTTTAAAGAAATACAATTCACTTATTTGAGCCACAATAAAGATGGTTTTGGGGAATGGTTTCTTGGACGATGATGAAGCCTATAGAGTGGATACCAATATAACTTCACATTTACTGGAAGGACTGCTAGATATTAGAATGGAAAAATGGGATGTTGAAGTGCTAATTAGGTGGCTCTTCTTCATGGATTTGTTGATTGGTATGGAAGAAGTGCTATATGCGACTTCCCCTGGAAAGGGTCTTCCACGCCCTCATGATTTTTGGCTACTATATGTGCCCAGTGAGGTGATCAAATACTACCCATTCATGCTCAACTTGAAGGGGATAGTGTTGGTAGAGCACTGACAGTTGGCAGTAGTCGAGGTGGACTATTTGTTGAGGGTGTTGAAGTTGCCCCTATCCTAGGGTGGTCGATGGGTTCCTGATTTCAGAACCTTTTCCCATGTGTATGGTTTCCTTGGTGTGGATGGGGCTAGTATGGTCTCAAGTTGATGTTTGCTTCAAGTCTCTGGTTTGGTTTTTGTGATTAAATCACAATGGTCCTCTACTCTGTTTCCATAGGTGGCTTTTACTAGTTATAGTTATATAAGTACTATTATGTTATATGGCTTTGTATGTATCTTTGTATCCAGTTGGGGTGTATGCCCATTATAGCGAAGTTCATCGTTCCAACAAGGGAAATTTTGTATAATGGTGGGTGGGGATGGGTTTCATAGTTTGGGTTTGTGTTAGGGTGATCTGGCTTCGGCTTTTGTATGATCTCTTTGTTGTATACGAGTTTGGAAAAGGAAAAGATGAATTGAAAATATATATCCCAATGTAATTTTTTGATATATTAATACAAACCTTTCTTATGAATAAAGAAAAAAGGAAAAAAAATTATTGAAGATGCGATAAAAATATACAAAGAAATTGACATCTGAAAGAAAGAAGTCGATGATGAAATCAATGCATTAAAGGAAGAAGAGATGTTATTATAGACATCTAAACATATCCTGATCAATATCACACACCTAATTTCAATTACTAACACCATTTCTATCCTGACTCGATCATTTTCATCTATTTAATTGAATAATCTCGATTGTTTAATTAAATTCATTGTTTCCTCTATTAATTAGATAATTAATGTTATTTGATTAATTTACCCCTTTCATGATAATTTTCATCTTATTCGATTAAATAATTTAACTTATTTAATTAAATCTCCTAAGTCCTCTCATTTGATTAAATAATGCAAATTATTTAATTGAATGTCCTAAATCCTACTTCAATTAAATAATTTCTAATTTGTTTAATTAAATTCCTAAATTCTCTCCACTTGAACAATTAAATAATTTCTGAACTTTTTAATTGGCTAATATATTTTAATTCCTCAAATCATTAAAATAATATTCTCATGTAATATTCCTCCAATTTGAATTCAAACATTTCCCTCGAAATGGAAATATCTTCTCCATCTTCCTAAAATCATGGGATTGCAATTTTAGCAATCAATTTAAGCCCTTGATTGGAATCATTGATCCATGTCAATATTCAATCTCATCCATGGGTTTTATCTTTGATCCATGTCCTTTCCTCTCATTCAGTTCTATCCATTGATTAGCCAATTTGATCCTAGCTATTGATTCATCCAAAGCCAATAAATAAATTATTTCTATGGACACTTTTTTTTGATGAATAGGCAGCTATCTATATTAATAAATAATATAAAAGTACATATTCACAAAAAAAAGTGGGTGGTAAAAAGGTACACCCCCGGAGTCATATGGGCCGCGCCCAAAAAATCTAAATGATCAAGTTTTTAACAAACATAACAAGAAAAAGGCCATCAGATAGCCAGAGCAGTGCCAATAGAGCCAAGAGGGTCTTTGTCATCATTCTTCCCCCATACATCAGCAGGGTCGGGAGTGATGTCAGGCGGAGGACCCCAACCATCATTAGCATCTTGATCTTTATCTTTATCTTCATCCTCGCGATGAGGTGAGATTGCAAGAGCCAATTGCGGGAAACTTTTACCAAAGTTTGGCCAACCAGAACCAGAGGCAAGAGTATCATCATAGGGCCACCCAGAGCCGCCACCATCGCTCCCTGATGCCTCGCTAGAGGGCTACCCTTAGCTAGCCCATGGCAGAGGAGAATGGGTCTGCTGAGGAGGGCGAGAATCTCACTGGAGAGGAGGTTGAGAGCGGGGATGCATAGAATCACGCCGTTGCCGGCCCCGAGAAGGTGACTAGCCATGGGAAGAAGAGGGCGAGGCGAGGACCCCAGAAACAATACATGGGGAATTTCCCTAATAGTTTAGGAGCACCTGCAAGTGAGCAACTTCAAGAGCCACTTTGTTGGCTTGCACCTGCATCTATAATAACACAATTAGAACAAATTATAGCTTGTGTATACAAAGAAACCTGACAATCCAATTGAGAATGAGCAAAAATGTAGGCATTTATGTCTTTCTAGATATTGAAGAGGATTTCCACCCTGAAAGTGTGCCAAAGCTAGGTATACTTAGCCAAGAATCTAGGCGAGTCACCCAACATAATCATATGCCAGGAGAACGGCTTCAACCTAAATGGCCAAAAGAAGTCATGAATCCAAGTCCAGTATTGCTGAGCTCTGGGACAAAACTAGAAAAGATGTTTAAAAGTCTCAACCTACCCACAGAAAGGGCACTAAGGGTCATGGACCCCCAAGTGGACAAGCCGAGAGCCCACAAGCAAGCCTTGGAAAAGAACACACTAAGAAAAATGGGTTAGCTTCAGCTCAACACTTGCCGACCAAGTGGCAGCAAATCTTCTAATCCAAACAGGAGCGGGAGATTGAAGAAGCCACCTTTAGTTCAAACTTCGAATCATAGGAAAATGGGGTGAAAGCCACCTATAACCAAGCCTAGGCTTGTAGTTCCTGAAAGGAGTATCTAGGTACCACTTCCAGTCCTTCCACCAAGGTTTACACACACGAATACCAATTTGATGACGTATCTCATCTGGAATAACACTCATTAGACCATCAGAAGTAGCACGGTCTTGGTTTTGAAGCCTGTACATGGCACAAAACTTGTCCTAGTGCATAATGCGCATGGCAGGTCTATGAAAAAGCTGTTGGAGGGTCTAGATACCCTTTTTGTGAAATCTGAGAGCTTTAAGCTATGACACCTTAGCCAAAGGTTGATCATTGTGGGAAAAAAGAGGCGATCACTAGGTGTTTTGCTGGTTGAGTGACAACCCATCACAAAAACTAGAGCCAGCCCACCAAAGCCAAGGTTTGATAGCTTCCTAGGCATATCAAATGCTTTTGGAAACAAAAGTCCCAACAATCTAGACTGGTTCCTTCATGATCAGAAAGGTCTGAAAACCAATCCCCTTCCAGGCAAGTCTGTGTAAAGGAAAACTAGACTGAATATAATGATAGAGAAGAATTTTCCAAGCCCCATCCCTAGTAAGGGCACATATAATCCATTTAACACACAAGACAGTCCCTTTCCTTTGGGTAGAGAGCAATCCCAAGCCTCTAGAATCCCTAGGGAGATAGCAGAATTCCCAAGCAACCTTAGAAGGCACCCAACAAGAGGAATAATAAACATGGGTGGCGGCCAAAACTTTTGAGCAGACTTGAAATTTCCCTGCTAGAGACAGGGGCTTGGTGATCCAGTAAGCCAACTTCTGCTCAACTCAGGAAAGCACAGCTTGTCATAGCTTAGCCGGGGACGCCTGAAAAGAAAAAGGAATGCCCAAGAATTGAAAGATCTCTCCTAGCTCAATCCACTTCCAACCATACTACTGAAGCTAAGAAGGGAAAGGCAAGATAGATTGTCTGTAACAAAGAGTTTTGTACCACTGAATAGCAGAGCCAGAGGTGAGACAAAAAATATTAAGGCAGTCAAGCACCTCTTGAATGTTCTCCTCATCCTCCAAGAGAGTGAGGAAAGAGTCATCAACAAAATGGCCATTGACAAGCTGAGCCTGAGAGTTCAACAGTGAGATTCCTTTAACATGTTGCAGGGAAATTGCATTGGCCAAAAGATAACCAAAGCCTTCATCAACAAGCACATACAGACAAGGAGCAAGTGGGAAACTCTGCGGAATGAAAGAGGCCAAAGGTAGAGGAATGACGACCATTGATGATAATGTAGGCTGAAGCATCTGCAAAGAGCATCCAAACATACTAAATAAAATTGGGCCCAAAACCCAAGGCTTGCAGCATAGCAAGGATGAACGACCATTCAATGCGATCGTAGGCTTTGGAAAAATCAATCTTGATAAACATGGCTTTCTGATTGGAGTGTCAAGCCCATTCCATGCGTTCTCAAACAATGATAATGTTATCTAAAATAAACCTAGATTTGATGAAACCAGATTGTTCTGGGCACACAATTTGAGGTAAAAGATGGTGAATCTTTAAGGCAAGAGCTTTGGTAATGATTTTGTAGGAGACATTGAGAAGTGTGATAGGCTGCCAGTTACAAATATCTTTGAGATCACCAGATTTAGGTATGAATTTAATATTACCTTTGTTTATTAACTCCCCTAGAGAGTTAGCATGGAATGCTTCTAAATACACATGATGTAAATTTGGGCCAAAACAATCCCAGAGGGCCTTGTAAAATTTGCAAGGAAATCCATCAATCCCTGGGGCTTTATCATCAGCCATGGAGTGCACCGGCTTCATGAGATTTGATTCACAAGCCTTCTAGTAATTGCACTATAGCCATTTTTATACTCACCTTTGAGATCAATTGTGCCATTTGTGATTCAATCATACCTCATTTAGCATCAAATCCAACATTAAAGCTTTGCATCAACCATGGATTAGGAAAAAGGCTAAGTATTCCACATCAATCCAACACTCATCCCCAATGGGATGAGGTTTGCACATGTTTAATTAGGTGTTTCATTTGAATTATTAGTTTATTTCATGTTTTAATGGCATCTTAATTGATATTTGTAAAAATTTCATTGGGAATGTGGTTTACCTAGATCAATTATTATTTTACTTGGTCTATTTTAATTGTAATTGGTCTTTCTAACTTCCATATTCACAGTTATGGATATAAGTTGATAGAAACCTTAAGGAGATGATTGGAATAAGTAATTATTGTTGGGACAATGTATCTCAACCTTGCAATTATATAAGGTAATATTGATACATAAGCATGTAGGGGGTTGTAGGCGGGTACCCCTCGTGAGGGGTCTGGGGGAATCATCCCCCCCGACAAGGGGTCTAAGGGCCACATGCCTCGATAGGTGCTCAGGGGTAGTGCCCACGAAAGGAAAATTTTATGTATATTGTATTATTGTAAATATGGATTGTCCATCATTCGGTCTCAAATCTAACAAATTATATTTTGTTAGCTTGAACTTCTCTAGAATAAAACCCTATATAATGAGGGCATTGTATTAGGGCTAAGTATTGTGATGTAGACTGTGAGATTGATAGCGGTTGTGTTTCCTTTGGATCTTTGGTTGATGATACTCCTGTGAGAAGTTTTCTCTACAAGTATATTGTAATCTTTATGATTTTTGAATAATATATTGGGTGACTTTTGGAGTGTGGGGTTTTTCTCTCGAAAGGGTTTTCTCCATGTAAATCACTGTGTTGTGGTATGCATGATATTTTTGTTTATTTTTGTTTAAGTTTCTATAACTATAATAGATCTATAAATTTTTGCATTATCCTCCTCTCAAGATTAGTTTAGGAATTTGTTTCACTACCTTAGCTTCCTTAAGAGTGGTATCAAATCCTAATCACCTTTGGTTTCAACTGTGGGTTGTTGGGTTTTTTAAACTAATCCAAATTTGAGTGTGAGCTTGTGTAGAAGATACTTTGTGATTGTGTTGTAGGAATTTTCAGATGGAAAGTTCATCAGGGAGAATAGAGGTGATAAATTTTATAGAAATAATTTTTAACATGGAAGTTGAAGATGGAGGATCTGATAGATTGATATTTTGCGCGATGTTGTTGATGAGAATGTTTTGTAAGGCCTAGAGATTCTCTAGTCTAGCTAATCAATATGATGTTATGAACCATAAATCCAAGGGTCTACCTAGATTGTGCTTGGAAGACTTCCTATTTTGATCAATGTCCGTGAAGAGACCTCTTCACAAAAACCATGGAAGAAACTTCTTTATGAGATGTAATACTGCCAAATATTTAGTGAACAAGATTTTCTTCAGGAAGAAATTGTATTCCTTGAGAATGGCAGAGGGTGGATGAATTACAAACCACCTAGAATAATTCAATATATTGGTGGCTCAATTGGTATATGTTGGTGTCAAAATGGACGAGGAGGAGAAATGTTAGATCTTGTTTTGTTACTTGTCTAATTCATGCAATTCTCTTGTTATGGCTATTGGGAGTACTTCTATTATATTGAAGATTGAAGATGTCATGGGTTATTTTCTTTCTAAAGAGATGAGGAGGGTATCCATCAGTACCAAGGAGGCCCTAAATGTTCGTGGAAGACATAAAATAGGTAAGAAGAATGATAAGCATGATAAATCCAAGTCCAAGGGAAGATCAAATTCTCCTGGAAAGTCCAAAGTTATCTACTAGAACTACGGTAAGCCTGGACATGTTCGTAAGGATTGTAAATAAGAAAAGAAGAAGAAAAAGAAGAAATTTGACTTTGATTCTGAGTTTGAGAAGGAAGACGGTGATACATTCATTGTAGCTTTGGTAACTCATGCATGTAATGATGCATGGTTAATTAACGCAGGTGCATCTTTTCATAGAACCTTTAATAAATATTTGTTTTATGAATATGAATAATTTCATGGAGGTAAGGTGTACTTGGGTGATGATTCTTATTTAAATATTATTGGCCTTGCTAAAGCTAGAATTAGGTTTCCCGATGCTAGAATAAAAAGGATTAATGATGTGTTTCATATTCCTAGATTAGCACAAAATTTATTTTCTATGAGAAAAAGAATAGATGCAAGTGTGCAAGTAGTATTTTCTAATGTAAGATGGTTAGAGGTTCTATGGTGATTGTTAGAGGTGTCAAAAATGGCACATTGTAGAAGCTTTATGCATGCACTATTGAGTACAATAGTACTTCTGTGAAAAGAATGTCTATGGAGGAGGTGAGGTTTTCACCTTCAATAGATGGTCATGGGTTTTGGGCATGTGCTATCTTGAATTTATTATTTATGTATTAACAATAAAAAAATCAAGGATTATGTGTTGATTTAGTTTAGTAGGGTAGGTCGGGGCACTTCATTCCTAAAAAAATATTAATCAAGTATTGGATGTTCAAGTAGGCTTGAGAAGAATGCGGTAGGCCAATATGACCTAGTTTCTTCTATCTTCTCTAGTGTTTTAGTCTACATTCATCAAATATCAGTTAGGGTTTAGTAGAGAAAGAAATAAAACTTTCAAAGATATATCCAAATCACTCAAGTAGGGTTTTATGGATCAACTCTATCAATACTTTCACATATTTGAATTTTATAAAATTTGTTAAGGTAGAGAGTAAATGGTATTTAATAAGTGCATAAATACCTTGGAAGTCGATAATTTATAGCCTTCTTTGTAACACCCAAATGGTAGGTTCAAGTAGAATCCTCTGTAGCACCAACTAGATACTATTGCCTATTTTTGTTTCAAAATTTCTACTAAAAAATCCTTAGGTCCCAATAAATATAATCCAATGATATTAAATTTTTATGGTCATGGTAATGTTTTAAATTGGCATGTACAATGATGAACATAAATATTTTTTGGTAGGAAGCGTATTTTGTACCATTCTAATAATCTTGTTCTCATCATAGTTGGAACAACTAGCAAGTTCGTGGTATTGACAGTGGTCCTCTATAAGGGAAGGATAGAAAATTGGTTAAACAAGAATGTTGATCTACAATGGAAAGGTCAGTATCTACTTATACTTAGTATTCAAATTAATACAATTTCCTTATATTAATATGAAATGGTGTTAAGTCAAAGTTTGTATTTTTGTTTTGTTTTAGTGCATGAAAACTAACAATTTATCTACATCATCATTGCCATCGGCTAATTTCCTGAGGGTTTAGATTCCTACAAAAATAATTTTGAGTAATATGTCTAATAAAGAGAAGAGGGAAAGTATTAAACACATCTTCCTAATGTTTTATCTCTTTTATTTCATGAAGGGCACATAGAACTTAAGCTGGGTGTGTACCATCAAAAATGTTATTCATGTGCCTTGTATGTGCTTCCACACTTTGCATTCACCATGTTAAGGAAGTTGCACGCTCTTTAGAGTTGTAAATATCTTGTACTCTAGATCATTTTTGTGGATTATAGTGCCATAGTGACATACCTAGTTTGATATGATATCATTGAATTATTATTAAAGAAACCTAAATTCATTAGGTTTCTTTACAACTACTCAACTTTTCTAGTAGTAGGTATGATACAAAAATAGGTGATTCAAGCTCACCCGTTTGAGCATTATAAAGAAGGTTATAAATGGTCACTTCCAAGGTATTTACACACTCCCTAAATATCATTTAATCTCTAATTCAATAGATGTCATTATTTCAAGATTTACATACTTCATTTTTTCCTTTTAGGTATCACATTTTTCATCCATTGGTGTGGTATGGAATTTTAGCATTCTTTACCGTTTTCTATATTGCAATCTCAATGATAATATCAATCAAAGATGGTATGGATATGAATTCTAACTTCCCTTTTTCTTTAAATGTTCATTTTGTTTTTTAGATTTGTAACTTGAGGTAACTTTTCTAGAACCTTATAAGAACATGCACTTTCTATGGTGCAAGAAAATTTGGATCCAAAGACTACAACATACCAAGGCAGAAAGAAGAAAATATTTTCAATGCACTAGGAGAAATAGCAACCATTTTTTTTGCAAATAACTCTAGCATACTACCTAAAATCTAGGTGAAAAATATTTCAATTATCATTTTATTTTTTTGGATTGGTTATTATTAAACCACTCATTTTTGTGGGTATAACTTTCATTGATCTATTTGTGGAATACATGACATATAGTTTGCGGAATTAAACTATTCAATGCAAATGCATCATTTCTCCTTGTTTATTTATAATGATTTCACATTGACAAGAATTGACATTAAGATTAGATTATGCACTTTGGTTGTATTTTAGAAAATTTTGTGTTTTTAGTTTGCATCTAAGGTTTTGTTTTTATTGTGTCATTAAATCTTGTTTAACACATGATTCATATTGTTGGAGATAACAAAATGTGCATGATCAATAAACATGAGTGTTCAAATTTGATGGCTTTGACAAAGCATATTTTCTATGAAATATCAATTCTCTTTCCATGGATAGAGCAAAAAGGATGAGAACCCAAAAAATAAAGATTTGTGAAAAAATTATACACATTGTTAAATGTTTTTTAGTGGATATATTTTAAGTAAAACATGCTATGATGTTTATGTTCAACTAGTTCCAAAATATTAGTATATTGATGCCTCAAAGTAAATCACTAATATATTAATTACTATAATTGTATGATTTGATTGTGCACTTTTGGCAGAAGTTGATTGTGAATGGAAGTATTTGCTTTCTATTTTATTGTATCATACAATTAGAGATGGATAATTTTCTCTTGCAATTTCAAGTCTGTAATCAAAAACTATTTTTTTAAAAAGATTTTTTTCCACTAATATTCTTTCTTCAAATGTCAAGATCTACTGATCCACCACATGCTAAAAAATTGTGTTGTGTTGTCAGTTGTGCAAGGAATTCATTCAAATAGCTTCAATCTTATTTTATCCTCAAATTCACCTTGACTACATGACATAAATAAAATACTATATTCTTTCCTTATTGTGAGTCTATATTTACAATCCTCGTGTTTCAATCACTAGGTGATATCAGCTTGTACCCATAATACATCTATTCAGTAAACTATAAACAATTCTCTCTCTAAATTATGGGTTGATTTCATGTTAATGGAGATTTATTTTCTAGTCTACTTTGCTCTAGATATTCTCTTCTAGTAATTTTAATATACTAAGTCCTGAATGGTAATACATTCTTCAATTCCTCATTAATTTCATTATTCTTATTCATAATGTGTAGGTGTTGGGGAGGCCAACAACTAAGAAGAGTGATATTATAGTTTTCCTTGGGGATATGTTGATTGATTTTGTTCCCACAATGGGAAATATTTTATTGGTTGAAGCACCTACATTTGTTGTAACATGCCCAACCAAATTTACTTCAAAATTAATATTGGCATCATCAATATCAAATTTATGACATAAATCCCATAGCTAATTCCATTTAGCAATTTTATGCTCATAAATCACAAATAAAATTGAAATGTATGTATATTCATTTCCAAATGTCAATAGTCACATACGAGTTTGACTTGGCATTCAATGCCTCATAGTCAAATCTCACATTACAAAGTTTTCTTTCTGTTACATCACTTTATCCTCTTACATCAATGATACAAATACATAATATAATTCTAATATGATTCCTCTGTGAAAGCTCCCCTCCACTGGTGAACAAGAACATGATAGAGGTACTTTTCCACCCAATCATGAAGCAATGCTTCCCCAAAAATTTTCAGTCAATCGAAGAATACCCAACCTTGCATGAAACACTTAGCAAGAGATACAATTTGCAAGGTGGAATCTATACATGCCTAACTTCATGTATTTCTATCTACTGTTAGAATATGCAATTTCCATGTTAGATAAATAAATCAATAGAGAGAGTAAATAATGATAGTTTATTCTGTATATGTATATATAAAAACTACTACAAAGCTTGACCAAGCTCATGCTACATGAAATGCAACTCTGGTTAGATTTAGAAAAGAAAATCTACACTCTCTAGCACCCATTCCCAAAAGGAAAGCTTATCATATCAAAGGGGCATCCATCCCTTTTATACCATCCATTAGAAACATTCTAGTGTGCTACAGTCTACCACTAAATTATTGTATCATTCCATTCAACATAATCAAGCAATATTCATTAAAGTCTGGTATAACCACTCATCTATTAGCATATGCAATTGCAATTCATTATTGTTCCATATTTATCATTTTGTTCCATTTGCAAAATAAATTTGATATGCCCAATGAGTAAAATAATCAAGATGGATTAGAAGGTATACCACATGTATGTGCATGTGCATAAATGAAGCATTTCTGCACAAGCACATATATGCCTCTAAGTGATCATAGTTCAAAAAGAAATGTCTATACATTCTAAAATAAAAAGGTAAATCATCCTTACACAAAGGAATCCATATTCAGAAAAGAAAAACATCATCTTGTTTAGATGCTCCATTTTAATATTTCATTGACATTCTATCGCTATTGAAAATTTGAGCAAAAAAATTATTCAACAAACATTTGGCCAACATGATTGATCTTTAATATTCCTACTAATCATTACTAGATAAATATCAGTTCATTCAAAAAAGAAGAAAACATCCAATCAATTTCAAATTCAGATTCTAAGTTGTCTATTTTTGGTCAATCATGTTTTTTTGTTGTTCAACTTGAAATATTTCCATTGTAATAGTTCATAAAAACCATCAATTTATTGAAAATAAACATAGTAATTCAATTTCAACAAAACAATTTTCCACAAGAAAAATAATGGGAGTAGTCGATAGGCATACTTATCATAAGGATAATAACATGTTATCAATTCCACTATAGGTTATTCATTATAAACAATAGCAATTAAGCCTCAGTTGGGTGTTTGATAGTATGGAAGCACCCTTTAAATTTCTTATAAAAATAGAGTAATTCATTCTTTAACCTTGATTTAAGCACTGGACTAAATCGATAGTGATGTACACGGAAGATATATGCATATACATACATATATATATATATGTATGTATGTATATATGTATATAAATATAGAGAGAGAGTACAAAACAATTGAGAGGGAGGATGTTCATTAGTGGCCAAATCAAATAAACCAATTTCAAAACTTAACTCATTTGATTATTCAAAAAGACCCATTGAAAATACTTCAAACACTCTAGATATTGTATGCAAATCAAAACATAACACTTGAATCAAAGATGATCAATCAAGCACAATATGGCACACCACCAAGAGAAAACATAACACAGGTTTTATGATTAGAAAACCCTAAAAGTGTGAAAAACCACTTTGAAAATTTGTTTCATTAAGCCTCACTAGCTAAAACCTTGTTGATTACAAATTGCATGCCTCACTGGAAATCCCACAAGCCTCACTAGGTACTCAACCTACTTCACTAGAAATACAAGCCTCACTAGCTACAACAAGCCTCACTAGATACTCAACTTGCCTCACTAGCAATACAACAAGCCTCATTGGCTACAACATGCCTCATTGGCTACAACATTCCTCACTAGCTACAACCTGCCTCACTGGCTACAATCTACCTCACTACTACAACATGCCTCACTGGCAACTCAACATACCACACTAGAAAACATCAAAAGAAAATGAATAGAAAACCAAAGGGTTACTCTATTTCAATACAAACCACTACTTTATATCTACATCAACAAAACTCCATCTCCCTTATTCACACATCTTGACCATAATCTTCTAATGACACAAGAATAACCTTTACACAAGTATATATTCAATTAAGATCCAAAACATAGTATACCATCCAATTAAGCTTCAAGCATCAATGAAATCTATTAGATCACATTCTTGTGCAATACTAAACTCATTTCCTTGAATACAACAATATAGTAGCATCATCTATCACTATTTTTCAAATCTCCCTAATTGTATACTATCTCAACAAAAGAATGCTTTCAGAGCCTTCAAAACCCTCTCATAGAGCACGCACTCCACAAAGAATACACTTCATGAATTTTGTAATCCTTATACATAAATCGTATCCAATTTTTCTTTGGTGCATTGGATGAGTCTAGTTTATATTCAATTTTGGGTAGAATTTATGGTTTATTTCTCTCTGAAGTTATCATGGACTTTGATGTTAAGTGTTGATACTTTTATTTCCTCAAACTATGGGCATTGGGCTTAATCCTATTTCTGCAAACCTTTAATGATAATGGAATGTTATATGGACTATCTATATTAACATAAAAGAGGTAAAAAATATATTAAAAGAGAAAATTACAGAGCAAAGTCATTACATAGCCTTATCCAGCTCCACCAAATGGTCCAACTGTTGAGACAAATCAGGGGGTAATTGACCCCGATCAACCAAATTCCAATCATGAATATGATCAGAAGCCCATTTAGCTAAACAATCAACAACACCATTCCACTCCCTAGGAATATGAGTGAAAGTAACAAACTCAAGAGAAACACAAAGATTGAGAATTTGTTCAATAATCAAAGCCAGGTGCCAACTGACATCATCTAACCTCTGCCTGTTCAGTAAGTTCACCACAACCTAGGAATCAGATTCACAAATAATCCTGCGCCACCCCAACTGACTGCCACGCTCCACAGCCAGTAAAATTGCCTGAGCCTCCATAAGATTATTAGTATGAAGACCTTTATAAATAGAGAAAATAAATTGAACATCCCCAGAACAATCCCGACCAACACCACCAATTCCAGCATGACCAGGGTTTCCACGAGAAGAGCCATCCGTGTTAATTTTTAGGATGCCTTGAGGAGGAGGAGACCATCTTCCCTCCCTATTCACCTTCGGTGTTGGATGCCTACACCTGTTGCGCATAAGCTGTCGATGCGAAGGAGGAAGGTGAAGGTGGTTGAAACAACCAACATCAGAAGGAGCAATCGAATCAGTCAGATCACACTTAGCCGCGATCGTTTCTCCCAAAGAATGCAAAATTTTCCACCACAAGCAAGGGGCCCCCATCATCACATCCTGAAAAATCCGACGATTCCTCTCCAACCAAAGATTCCAAATAATGAAGGATGGGCCAATCGCCCAAGCAACTTGAAGAAAGGAAGTTGAAACAGGGGCCCTACTCCCCTGATCCACAAACTCAACCAAAGAGGAAACATGCATACAGGGCATATTCCACACCCGCCACCAAAGATGCCAAATCTCGCAAGCATAGGAACATTGGAAGAAGAGATGAGAAGCACACTCCTCAGCCTCACGACACAACACACAAAAAGAGGGACCTTGGAAACCTCGCTTGCATAAATTATCCCAAGTAAGACACCGGTTTTGAGCCACCAACCACATGAAGAAATTGCACTTGGGCCAAGACAACTTATGCCAAACATACTTCCACCAAGGGACCTCAATATCCCCAAACAACTGTCGACCCAATTTCTTATAGCCAGTAGACACAAAGTACTTCCCAAACATATCAGAACCATCCCAAGCTAAAATATCAGGTCCCCTCAACTAATTACAAGCCCGGGAAGCCAAAAGTTGAGCAAGCTCCCGCCTATCCTCCTTAGAGCCCCCAGGAGGCCACTCAGAAAGGTGCTTCCAGCGGAAAGAAACAACAGAGCCACAATGCTCAACAATCTTGTAATGCTCAATAGTGTCCCAACCAGCAGCAGTAAAAACATCACAGAGGGGTTGAAGATGAGGAAAAGCAGAAAGAATAGGTGGGTGACCATCCCAAGAATCCCACCAAAAAAGAGCCTGTGATCCTGAATGACAAATCCAAAAAAGTGCACTCTTAATCAACTGGGCTCCCACTTTCAAAGTAGACCAAATCATAGAACCACTCCCCTCCAGAGGATAGCGAGGAACCTCATGAGAAGCAACACCACAAAGATACTTATAGTTAAGAACACGAGCCCACAATTGGTGTTGATTAGTACACCAGTGCCAGTAAAGCTTCACTGCAAGAACTTGCCCATTCAAAATAGAGGAGTGTAAACTGAGACCACCCTCCTGCTTTGGTCTACACATAGAATCCCATTTAACAAGGCTTCACTTAGAAGTCATCAAGTTACCACTCCAAAGGAATTGCCGAGAGAGAGCATCAAATTCCCGAAGGAAATACATAGGGGCTGATTGAACAAAACACCTGTAGATGGGAAGGGCCTGGATAATAGACTGAAGGAGGGTAACTCTAGTAGCAGTAGACAACCACCGATGAGTCCAATGTGTTACCTTCTTCCTCAACTTATCAAGCAACATCTGCCAAGAGGATCTAGGTTGACGACCAACGGCAAGAGGAATCCCCAGATAGACAAAGGGGAGAGATCCAATTTGAAACCTCAAAATAGCAGCAATCCTCCTCTGGATGGCCAAAGGAGTATTAAAGAAAAAAATAGAAGACTTTTGCTCATTAAATTTCTGACCCGAAGCAGCAAGGTAGATGTCCAAAGCTTTCCTAAATGATTCAGCTTCACGAAGACAAGCCAACCCCATAAGAGAGGTGTCATCCACAAACTGGAGGTGAGAAAGAGTAGGCAGACCCATCCCCCACTGCCAACCATGAATCACACCTCGAGAGACCCAGGAATTAAGAAAGCGACCCAGCCCCTCAGCCATAATGATAAACAGATAGGGAGAGAGTGGGTCCCCCTGACGAAGGCCCCTGGTAGCACCAAACAGCTCTGAAGGTTCACCATTCACAATGACAGAAAATGAGGAAGTCACACAACTCATAATCCAACTCACCCACTCAGAAGAAAACCCAAAGGCTAACAAAATCTTCTGAAGGAAACTCCATTTAACTCTATCATATGCTTTTGCCATATCCAGCTTGATGAACATAGACTTATCCTTGGAGATCGCCATGGAATGAATAACCTCAGAGGCAATCACCACCCCATCCAAAATTTGACGACCAGCCACAAAGCCTCCTTGCTCCTAAGAAATAACAACAGGCAAGCAAGATTTAAGCCGCTCAACAATCAACTTCGTAATAATCTTATACACCACATTGCAGAGTGCAATAGGTCGAAAAAGCTCAAACCTATCAGCACCCTCCTTCTTAGGAATGAGGACTAAAAAAGTAGCATTCAGGGCCCGAAGCATCTGCTTGTTATGAAAAGATTCACAGACAACCTCCAACAAATCCAGCTTCACAATTTCCCAAAACTCCTAGAAAAATTCAACCGGGAACCCATCAGGGCCAGGAGCCTTCCCCTTATTCATCCCAAACACAACCTCTTCCACTTCAGACAGAGTAATCGGGCGCATGAGAGAAGCATTCAGCTCATCAGAGATCAAAGAAGGAATACAAGCAAGAATCCTATTCTCCTCAACCTCAGCAAGAAGAGAATCCTCAGTAAACAAAGCAGAGAAGAACAGGCGAGCTTCTCTGGATAAAGCCTGTTGCGAGGATAAAACTAATCCTTCATAGTTAACGAGAGAAGAGATATAATACTTATTCCGACGAGCCTACACAAAGTGATGAAAGAAGGCAGTATTCCTGTCGCCCTCTTGAAGCTAGTCAATCTGAGCCTTTTGTTTCCAGAATATCTCCTCACAAAGCTCCCACTCTTCCACAGATTTAAGAGCCTGGGACTCAGCATGCCCAAGAGCTTCTGAAAAACCAAGATCCCTAATCTGGCGAGTAATGACAGCAAGACGCTCCTGCGCTTCCCTTTTCTTAGCACGAAAATTGCCAAAACATAGCCTATTCCATCTCTTAAGATGAAACTTAACACATTGCAGCTTCTTAACAAAAGAATACATAGCAGTACCATATGCAGGGGCTCCATCCTGCCACCACTGAGCAACAAGATTATACAAAGAAGAGTCACGAAGCCACATAAGCTAAAATTTGAAAGGAGGATTCTTTGGATTAGGGAAAGGAGAAGCTGAAAACTTAATTGGCCAATGATCAGAGCCACACCAATCAAGAATCTCAGAGCAAATAACCACACTGCCCCCAACCCAAAAACTAGAAACAAGAAACCTGTCCAACCGCTCAGAAATCGCCTCCGACCCACTCCGCCTATTATTCCAAGTAAATAAGCCATTAGAAGGTTTGACATCAACAAGAGCAAGAGAAGCCACACTAGCCCGGAACAAATCTGAAGCAAGACTTAGTCTCGGCAATCCTCCTCTTTTCTCTTCTAGACACAAGATAGAATTGAAATCACCAGCTAAGATCCAAGGCAAATAAGGAGCACAAGACCTAACAAACGTGATATGGGCCCAAAGCTGGCTTTTACCACAGATGTCAACCGGAGCATAAACACTGCTAACCAAAATAGTCTCACCAGAGTCCAAAACCGAGGCCACCACAGAGATAGAGGAATGGCTAGAAATCCACCAGCGAGGAACAACCTTACGAGGATCCCAAAAAAGTGCCAAACCTCTAGAACTTCCCCTAGAGCCAATACACTGACACTGACCAGAAAATCAAATACGAGGAGCATACTGAAGCATGCAGTCCACCTGAAGCTTAGTCTCCTGCACACAAAAAATATCTGGAGAATGTACCCCAATCAAATCCTGAATAGCTTTTTGATGGGAGGCGCTATTCAGCCCCCTTGCATTCCAAGAGAGAATAATCATGGGGAAGGCTGAGCAAAGTGGGCGTCCAAGGTCTTAATAGAGCCCGATTCCACCAACAAATCCCCAGTAGATTTAATCTTGTCCACATCCTTCTTGCGACCAACTTTAGGAGACTTATCAAAATTCCCCTTCTTAAGAGGGCATTGGAGCACTCCTAGATAAGAAGTTGATCCCTGACCTTTGCCTAAAGACAACGCCTCCTTAGCTAAGTCTGCTAAAATAATATCATCATTTAAACCAGCTGGAGTGTTAGCAAGCCCAGACCCTCCCTGTTCCAAAGGAAGAGAAGTGTCCCTAACAACAATTGCTTGTTCCAACCCTGTATCCATACCAGTAGCCCCAGACAATATCTCAACAGGAATCCCCTCCTCCAAGGCCTGATTATCCAAAACCTCAAAGCGATTGAATCCCTAATCACTCTGCTTATCCTTATAGGGTCGCTTCTGACCTCTCCCCTTAGCTTTCGATTTAGCGGGAATGAAGCCATCCTTATCAGGCCCTCTCTTAGCCTTTCCCCCTTCAGCCATAGACACCTTACTTTTATCAGCCTTCTCCACCGAAGGCCCCGATGATGGAGAAGAAGGGACCCCAGCCGTTCTGGATGCCCAAGGACACTGACACTAAAGGTGTCCATACTCATGACAAAACTGACAACGAAAAGGAAGGGACTCATAATCTAACTGTTGAATCCACAAGGCAGAGCCAATACAGATCTCCAAAGAATCTGGCAATGGATTATTTAAATCAATTTCAACACAAATGCGAGCGAAAGAAAATATCTTTTTATCCAAAGTATTCTGAGCAATGGCAGCCAGCTTCCCCAACAAGGCCGCTATCCGTTGCAGAATATCTTCGCTCTAGAACTCCAAAGGTAGCCATGGCAGGCGAACCCATACAGGAACCTGAGAAGGTAGGTCCTCAGTCGCATTGAAACCCCCATGCTAGGGTTTCATGAATAAACCCACATGATTATAAAAATATGCCCCCCCCTCAAAAACATAATTACGATATGAAATACAAGAAAAATCAACCATAAAGAAGCCATTCCCAGCCACCAAAATATCAAAATCACCTTCAACTTGCCAGGAACGACGCATCTAGGCCTCCAAAGCTGAGAGGGGGACACGAATACCCAAAAACTTACAAATTAGAACATGTTGAGTCCAATAAGAGAAATCCTCATGCACCGATTTTGGAGAGATAACCAAAACTGGACGAGCATGACTCTACAGAAAACAACCATTCACTTTCTTGAGCTTAGAGCTCTCACCCATAAAAGAGTTATTCATCATCTGAGCATGCAGGTCCTTAATGCAGCCCGGAGGCGGCGTTGCACCCCCAATCACCAAGCTCTTTGAGACTTCAGCCATCATCAACCACACCCGACACCCCAAGCCAAACCCACAAACCACCACACCCCACCCGAAAGACCCCACTCCCCAAAATCCCCGCAGTAGACCCCACACCACACACCTCACGCCGCAGAGCCCACGCCACACTCCTCCTGTAGCAAACCCCACACGCAGAAAAAGAACAACCTTCGCAGCAGCCCCACACCACACTTCTCACACAACAGCCCCACGCACCATGCACAGGAAAGGCAGACGCGGCTAAGGCATGCAAGCCTTCAACCATTCCGCACCAGAGCTCCCGCGCACAACCATTCTCCCAAAATCCCTTTTATCACTCTCACGTAGACGAAATATTAATTAAATAGCTAGTATTTAATTAATTAAAGGTGATGACCGATTTTAGGTGTACACAGTGTGATCTTTGAATGTCTATGGGATTTAGTAGAGTTTTATGATTAATTATAGTTGTTAATGATGAAAAGTACCTTTTGAATAAGACTAACCCCTGTAGTGAAGGACCTGTTGACCCATATGAAAAGGATTTTCAACTTGTAGCTTAAGGATGTCGGTCTGTCTCAAGAAGAGGAGGTGATCAACTACAACATGTGTATTTTTCCATAAAGTTGATGCAAGTGATGGTCTAAGGATGTGAACATGAAATATTCATTTATCACTCCATCTTTTCACTTCCTGTTATTAATAAATTTTGGAGGAAAAAAGAGGCTTGCTCTAACTGTGGATAATGACATAATAAAGTATGTCTTGTTAGGCATGCTTTTAGTTCTAACAATTTTCTTAATTGATGTAGAGTCCTTATTAGATTCTTACACTCTTACTTCCACTTTCTCTTTATTTTATTGTTAAGCTAAGACCTTGTCCTCTTCCTATGTTTTTGGAAGAGTTGACAGTTGCTCTAGTATGTTTTCAATCTTGGAATAAGAGGAATCTCACAAACCTTGTATATATGGATCTAATCTTGTGAGAGATCAAGTAGCTAGATTTCTATATGAAATAGATAGAATGTAATTCTTGTTATCAAATACTTCATTCTTAAGTTTGTGTATGTTCAAACTACAACAAAGAAGGATATATCAATTTTCATGAATCTTTGAGTGAGGATTTGAAGAAAGACATTATGGATTGCAAAAACTCAAGCAACAACCACTTGAGGTACTACAAAATCCATGTTAGTTTAGATTATTAGTTAATTTTTGAATTGTAATTTATGAAATATAATTATGATTCATATTATATTGAATACCATTACATAAATAGATGTTATTGAATCATGCTACAACATAAAGTGTCATAAGTTACAGTTTGTGTATGAATAGTTACCCATAACAGTTGTTGCAGTTACAACAATTAATATTCGCTTAATTTGTTTTATAATTAAGAGTTAATTATGTTAATTCACCTTTAATTGGAATTGATTTTGTTCATTTTTCTATACTCAATCAATTAGGAGGGTTTAGGATCCTCAGCTACATATACAGTGCCAGCTCATCTGAAGATTATGATTCCCTAGTTGACAATTTAAATGAAGCACCTCTAGGACAATGAATTGCTTAATTTGGGACCTGTAGGTCCGTTAAGTTGTATGCATATTATCTACATCAGTTGATTTGACATAGGGGAATCTCTACATTTTTGGAATCATTGTCAAGGATGGTTCTAAGTTCATAATTCCTAAATGTTTTTTAAATTTTTTACATTGCTTTCATAAATTAGGAAGTTTTTAATTACAATAATTAGGATTAGTAGAAGTTTATAAACCAACCCCGAACTACTTACTAATAGCATGCAAAAGAATCTATTTAAAACTCGAGATACTATTGTATATGGAGGCAGAGAGATGCTTTGGGAAGATTCATCCCCTCGAGCCAAGAAGAATTGAAAGATACTGGTATCAATGAAAAACCAACTGAGGAAATAAAAAATATAGAAATACTCGTCACACCAATAGTATAACTCCCATAAGGCATCTTGACATTATGGTAGAAGAAGTGATGGAAAATCCAATAGAGCTTATTACATTTGAGTTCCCAATTATAAATCAAGAATGGGTGGCTTCTCTCAAGAATATACCCCCCTCATCCTTGCCCAATTTATATGGGTTAATTACAGAAGATCCAAACACGTTCTTGTTCTAGTTTGATGCTCTATGCATGAATTATGATTACACCACAGACACTCATATATTAAAGGTCTTCCTAGCCACATTGAAAGACGTTGCTTTGTAGTGCTTCATGTGGCTAGGAAGAAATGCAGTACCAAATTGGGAAACTATGAAAGATAAATTCTTCCAAAATTACTATGATTATTGTCGAGGAGCAAACATGAAGAGATATGACATATTCAAGATGTCGCAAAAGGAAGAACCACTTGAATACTATATAGAAAGGTTCCAATTATACTTGAAGAAGTCACACCAGAATAGACTCTCTCTAGAGTCACTAAAGTTAGTATTTTTATGATGGGTAAATGAAGATTGCATGTATGCCTTAAACTTCATAAGAGTAGGGGATATTTCTCAATTTCCTTTTGATGAAATATGTCAAGTGTGCAAAAATTATTCAAGGTCATCTATGAAGAAGACTAGGGGTACTAGAGCTTTCTCTTCCACTAAAACATCCACGAGTGTTTCAAGGGTTGAACTCAAAAACCTTCTATCCAACATGAAGGATAATATAATAATCTATCTGGAAAACCAAGTGGATACTCTACACATAAAAAATAAATAAGAGGAGGTGGAGGCTACTCTCATTGAATATTTTCCATATTACTGCCATAAAAGGATCAACTATAAATGCAAAAAGATTGCCAACATTTATGAGGAAAAGTAAGGGAAACCTAAATTTTGAACTCTAAAGGATAAAGAAGAACAAGTGTTCTATATTGCTCAGTGCAAGCCATGGCAACAAAGACAAGGTATGCCCCAAGATCCCTTGTTTTATAATATTTCCTTTCCTTGAATCAATAAAAACTTCTCTAAATGGAATAATCAACCTTGGAATAACATGCAAAAGCAACCATGGCCAATGGCTCAATCATCCAATTGGACTCCACAATAGGGAATGTGACCACAACAACCATACCAAGCCCCAAAATACAATCCATAGTGGTAGTCCCCTCAAAACCAATGTCCACCATAGTGGTGTGGGAACTAGTAGTGGCTAAGCCATAATATTAGCTACCCACAACCATAATAATATTTTCAACAACAATAGCCAGCTATAATGCCAAACCTAGCTATATCTACCCCAAAACAACTAAGAACACCTCATTTTCCTACTCAACCTACACCAAACCCTAACAATAAGCATGTTCAATAGGCTTATGTGTGACTAACAAATTCATCCAATACCCAACCTATGGGGTTGAGGTCAATGATGTCCACCTACATTCAAGAAGAATGTCTGCTAAATCATCATCCCCTCATATAATAGAACTTACAAATGAGGAACCAATAATAGAAGCCACTAATATACAATAACCTGAACAAGGCAAGTCATACCAAGACATCATAAATAAGGAACCATCATTTCCAAAAAGAATGACAACCCAAAAACTTCATTCTAAACTTGAATTTCATTTCTTGAGCCAACTTAAGAATGTCTATATAAAGATACCCTTGATTCAAGCCATTAAAGAAGTGCCCATTTATATAAAAACTATGAGGAAATTTTGCGACAAAAATCTAGGTAAGAAAAAACCCCAAACTATCCATGTTTTAGGAAAAATGGTTGACATTATGCTAGGCAACATAGTTGTTTCAAAATATATAAACCTTGGGAGTCCTATTGTAGATGTACAAATTAATGGAACACTTATCAAGAACACTTTGATTGACTTAGGGGCTTCCATCAATGTAATGATAAGAGAAATAATGCAACAAATTCAACTAATGGATCTCAAACCCACACCTATTATTTTATAATTAGCAGATAGGTCAACTGTCAAGCTAGAAGGTATTATTGATGATTTGGTTATCACACTAGATTCAAGGGAATATCCAACAAACTTTATGGTTTTGAAGCTCAAAGCCAACCTTGGAGGATATTCCTTAATATTAGGTAGGCCATGGTTGTCCACTACAAACATGTTTATTGGATGTAGGTCTGGTAACATGATAATTTCCAATGGGAATATAGCCAAAAAATTGGCCTTACTTGCACAACCACATGCATAATTAGAACAAACTATTTGGCCAACCCTAAAAGAAGATGACCAATACTCTTTGCAAACACTTATGACTATAGAACACAACCTAATGATTGAAATTCAAAATGAAGATGAAATTATTGCCCATGTCATGCAAAATACTTATGATAAGGACCCATAACAACACTATTATCTAGCATGCTTATACTACCTCTTACAAAATATCATACCTACAAACGTCTCTAAATTTATTTTCCAATTATTCCATACATTACTCCCACATAGTTGAGATCTTAATATGTCAAGGTTGGATGTTGCTTTTTCCATGACTTCTGCCTTAACCATGGAAATGATACTAGGCAGAATACTCAATATCAATAATTAGTTGAAAGTCTCCCAACAATTTACATTACTTACAATGTTACAAGTGTGCACAACAACATTTGCTTGGGAATATCATGACATGATGGCCATAGATCCTATTCTTTGTATGCACATAATTTATGTTAATGAGGGTTACAAACTAGTTAGGCAACCACAAAGAATGATGAACCCAGTTGTGTGAGATATAGTCAAGACAAAATTACAAAAGCTATTCGATGCATGGTTCATTTATCCCATATTAGATAGTTAATGGGTTTTCCCATCGGTGATTGTGCTTAAAAAAATATATAAATAGAGAGTATGTGTAGATTATAGGGAGCTAAATGTAGCCATAAGGAAAGATAATTTTCCTCTTTCTTTTATTGATCAAGTGTTGGATTCACTAGCAAGAAAGAAATACTTTTCTTTCCTAGATGGATTTAGTGGATATGACTAGATAAAGATAGCTCCAAAAGATCAAGACAAAACCACCTTTGCCTATCCATGGGGTACATATGATTATTCATTTTTACTATTAGAACTGTGTAATGCACCTGCAACATTCCACATAGCAGTTTTGAGCATATTTTTCAGACCTTGCACATGGGTCCATGGAGATATTTATGGATGAATTTGCCACTTATAGAAAATCTTATGATGAAGCTTTAGCAAATTTGGAGAAAGTAATTCAAAGGTGCTAGGATCACAACCTCTCTTTAAGTCATGAAAAATGTTTTATGATGATGACTAAAGGAGTGGTCTCGGGACACTTTATGTCTAGGAGGGGGACTTAGGTGGATCCTAACAAAATAGAGGTGATCTCCACTCTACCTATCCTCCAAAATAAAAAAAATATGTGAGGAGTTTCTTTGGCCATGCTTGATATTATAAGAGATTTATTAGATATTTTAGTAAAATAGTAACACCCCCTGTTTGTTCTTTTATCTAAAGATTGAATTTTAATGGACCACTACCTTCCAAGAATCTTTTGAAGCCCTCAAAATAGCTCTCATTAGGACACCTCTTTTGAGAGGCCCTAACTAGACAATCCATTTCCATATACATACAAATATTGATTTTATTATAGGTGTTGTTTTACGGAAAAAGGAAGGAAATTTGGAGTATGTCATTTACTACATGAGTAAAAACCTTTAGGCTATTGAACTCAACTACACTATTACTGAGAAGGAGATGTTAGTAATGGTACATAACATTAACAAATTTAAACACTATAACACTCGATATTTTGTCTTTATTCATACAAACCACACAACAATTAGATACTTGATAAACAAATTAGTGGTTGGTGGATGAACTGTTAGGTGTTTATTATTACTACAAGAGTTCGAGATAACCATTGTGGATAAAACAAGGAAAAAAAATGTAGTGGTTGGTTTTCTCTCCTAACTATAAATAAAAAAAAGAAGGAAGGAGTTGCAAACGATTCCTTTCCAGATGAAGACTTGTTTTCCCTCTATGTGTAAACACCTTGGTATGCAAACATAGCTAATTACTTGATCATAGGAAGGACACCCCTACATCTCACCTAGAGAAAGGTTCCATTTGGTTGAACAAATCTTCCCTTAGTCTTTTGTGGTTGGTTATCTATTTTACATAGGGCCAGATAATATAATGAGAAAATGCATAAGGGAGGATGAAGTATATGATATACTCAAGGCTTGTCATGATGAGCCTTGTGGAGGACACTTTATAGCCAAGCAAACAACTCTAAATATTGTAACTATTGGCTACTATTGGTATACACTTCATAAGGATAAAGTCAAATATATAAGGAGGTGTAATAAATGCTAGAGGATGGGTAGACCTACTAGAAGCGATAAAACACCTCTCTAGCCACAGTTGGTGATTACACCATTTGATAAATGGGGATTAGATTTCATTGGACCAATAGCTCCCACATCTAACAATAAGGAATATATTCTACTATATACCATTCTATCTTACAAAATGGGCAGAGGTTAAAACACTAAAGTTTTCTAGAGATAGCAATGTTGACAAATTCCTTTATGAGGAAATCTTTACAAGGTACAACACACTTAGGGAGATGATCATAGACCAAGGACCCCATTTTACTTCAAATTTTATTGCAAATTTAGTCAAGGAATATGAGGTTAGACAAAAAATTCAACCCATACCATCCACAAGAAAATGAGCAAGTTGAGGTCACAAACAAGGAGATAGAGTCCATTCTAACAAAGACAACTCAACTGCATTGGAAGGACTAGGCAACAAGATTATCTAAAGTTATTTGGACATATAGGAAAACCTGAAAGACCACAATAGGATTCACACCATATGAATTGGTGTATGGGAAAAGGTTATCCTACCAATTGAATTTGAACATAAAACATCTGAACAATAGTACAACCTAGGATCTCTTTGAATCCCAAAAAGATAGATTGCACAATCTCAATGTACTCTAGATGAAATAAGGATGAAAGTAGTCCATCATACAAAGATTGTATAGCAACAAATAATCAGATGACATGACCATTTATTAAAACCAAGGAATTCAATGAAGGAGACTAGGCATTGCTTTATGATTCACAATATAAGGACCACAAAGGAAAATTACAAACATGGTGGCTTGATACATATGAAATTAAGCATGTTTTTCAGAATGGAGCGGTCCAACTAACTACCATAGATTCAGTCTGATCCTTCTTTGTATTTTAAGAAAAATATAATGACAATTAATACATTTTCCATAATCTCTTCTCCTTTGGAAATCATGTAAATTAATGTAGGATTACTACAAATTCTTAGACATCACAACTAATTCATAATATAGTAGCAAGCTTCCTTAACAATAATATTACTTATGCAGTCCCCTTCAGAGGGTTGGTGAAAATTTAGATGCAATAATGTAATACACCACAACTATGGTTATACTTTTCAAATCTTATACAATGCATTAACCATAGAGTTTTTAAACTGAAGTCATATAACATTATATTTTAGAATTTTCTAACTATTTCACTATATTTTACAAGCAAAATTAGTAATGAATTTCTATCCATAGTTGGACCTACGCAAAATAAAAATAACCCCTTTCTTTCGTATGACCAATGGGATCTCACCTCCCTACTACAGGACTATAGTACAATCCACCCCCGAGCTAGGAGGTCACAAGAAACCCCAAGCTACACTTACTTCCCCACAAGCAACATAAAACAATGGGTGTTACCACAATAATGGGTTACACTTTCAGGGACACCCTGATTTTGACTAAAATCACATATTTTTAGAAAATATAATGATTTAAGCCTTGAAAGGTTCCATTTAAAGGATTTTAATTAAAGAGGTTTTGATCAAACCCCCTTGGATAGAACTCTGTTAGTTTTAAACTATACCTATAATGGGGTCTCCTCTACACTTATCAAAATATTGATAAAAAACCACTTTTGACTTACCTTTTGGGGGATCAAATGAATTCATTTAAAATTTGTTGTAAGTATGTATTCCTTATTATTTCCCAAAAATTACAATTTTAAATATATTTAATTTGATTATTATATTACTTTTTTTTATTTCTTGTGAATGTATGCTTTTCATCGAAAATAAGCTCTCTGTTTTGCACATGTGGAAAAATAGTAGATTGCCAAAAAAATTTGAAAAACATCTATGCTATTGGTATCGATATCCTTGATCCAACAAAAAAAAAAAAAAAATTTGATACATACAAAAAAAAGTTATATGCTACACAATAAACCTATGTCTAAATTGTAATAGGTTTAACTTCAAAACTTAATTAAGAAAAAATATTCATTAAAAAACTATGAAAGCAAATGAAGGAGTTAGATATCATAGTTACAAATCTAAATTCAAAAAAAAAAAAAATATCCTTCATAGAAAAATTTTATGTGCTACATAGTACACATCACTCTTTAAAATTGTTGTTTACAGTTAAAAACTAGTTATCGAAGGAGATGGAAAAAGAAATGTAATTTGATTCCAAAAAATTTTTTAAAATTATATTTAGAATCTAGAGACAAAATATCACAAATCACTAGTTTGCATCATCTACAAATTCCTCATGGTTTAGCAGCTATAGGTGTTTGAAAGTGAATATTTAGTTAAAAATGTTCATTTCAATGTCATGTTTGGCCAAAAAGTGTAACCCACTATTGTGGGATCACCCTAACATTACATTTCATATTATTTATTTCATTGCAACATTCGTAGAACCACACAAAAAAAGCATAACGGTTGAATCCTTTTTAAGATTCAATATGGGGAGGAATTGAGGATACCCATTCCTCTCTTTCCCCTCACAAGTCACTCAAAATAAAATAATTCAAGACATATTAATGAAATTCATTAAATAACACTTTAACTCAGCACAACTTTAATACAACACATCTATCCATTCATTCAACATGTTCACATAACAATATAAGGAGACCTACCTATATGCTTGCAATTAAACTTGAAGAAGAAGAATTGAAAATAACAAACAACTTCATTTCCTAAGATTTTTCCCTCCCCCAAAACCAACTCCCTCTCCAAAATTCCCCTTTTCAACTCTAAGTATTCTCCTACTCTGTAAAAAAATTAAGATGAAAATAAACAAGAACCCCTTCATCTTAAAATGGATTATTTATTAAAAAATCCAAGTTGGAATTCCTTAAATAAGGGAGTGACACTTTTCACTCTCCCATTCTTCCTTTTTTCACATCTCCTCACAAGTGCTCACACATGTGATACCCCGGGTAGAGTAGAGTGTACTTGTACACTTAGCCCACTAAAGCCTTACAAGGTGGATCACACATGTGAGATCCTTGCAGCTTTTTCCAAGTTCATAAATGAACTTTGGAGAGTGGGGTTGGATAGTGACAAGCCACTTTTCCAAGCCTCCACTCTTCAAATTTGTTATTCTTCAAAATGACAACTTTAGAAGGGTCACATCTTGACCCAAGTCTAGAATGAAGGCTTAAATAGATACCCAACCCAGAGGTATTCAACTTAGATTTCCAAAACCCATAAAAATATATAAACTAAATATTTTTACAACCCTTTAAGATCCCCGTAAAGACCTAATCTGAATTTTGACAACAAGGATGCCAACACAACCCTAAAATCCATCTTAGTGGTCTTATTGAATTTACAACATTTAAACAAGCATTCCAAATCATATTATAGATAAAAATACATAACAAATGAGACTCTAGTCCTTCTAAATGGACTATAGTCTAGTTTCACAGTTTGAGCACATTAGGGCTCTCAAAGACCTTTGTTCCATTGGCCATGGAAATCAATGTGCACACTTGATTTCATGCATTAATATATTCATGTAATAATTATAGTTACATCATCATGCATGTGATAATTAATCAATCTATTCAAAAACTTGATGAAACATTACTATAACATTTAATCATTTATTTTGATTCTAATCAATGTAATTCTCAAGAATAACAATTGTTTAAAGTCATTCATTTATTAAACACCTGATGGATAATGCACATAACATGACAACTCATCATAGATAAACAAGGTACTCAATTGAACAATCTCATGTTAAGAACCTAGAATTTAAGATATCTAATTAACTTTTCATACCCTCACATCATCAATGTATAGTCAGGATTATTCCACATATGTCAATCACAATCATCCTTTGCAATAATCTAAGTTATTTTAAACCACACACCATTGTTTGATTTAGTATATCTATAAAGTAATAAACCTCTATCTAGATATATGGACTAGGTAAATAAAGTAATTATTTTCCCAATGGAACACATAATCTTGATATGCTAGGGTGGACCTCACAAGTTTGAATTCATATCAATGAAAATTGTAAATAAATTTCATGCAATATGTGAGAAATTAGCTAAATTTGTACTTCCTTGAGGGAGGTGTACTATTATGAACATTTTGGAGAAGGCAATGTTCCTTATATTCTCTATTCATTTCAAAACTATATGAACTCTATGTAGTATGGTAGTATTATTATGCTCTACATAGTATATCAATAGTAGAAGTTGTATTGCCCCTTTTTATATGAATTGTTCATTTTAAGACTCTTTGAACTATATGTAGTACATGGTAGTACTATTGTTCCCTATGTACTTTACCAACAGTCAAACTTGTACTATCCATTTTGCATAAATAAAATGTTGGAAGTTGTTTTAATATATTTTATTGTATTGCTTGCTCTAATTTTTCATAAAAAAATGTTAAAAGTTAATTTTATATATTATTCATATTTACCGCACTTAGCTTTTATCAAATAAATATTATATTCCTTTCTAGTAAGAAGACATATTAAAATTGCTTGTTAACATAAAAATTTGTTTATTAGCATAAAAAATTGCTATTATAGTTGCCCTTCTTTGTTCTAATTTACAAAAGCCTTCAAGATTTTTATTACTATTGTTTACTAAGATTTTTGACTTTAATTTTATTGAATAATATTTCTCACTACCTTATTCTTTAGTTGTTCATAGATTCAAATTTCATTAAGTTAATTCAATTCTTACAAGAAACACAATATTCATTGAATACTTTAAAAAATAATTTTAGCTCTTATTCTAAAGATACATTCAAGTTGTTTGACAATATATAAAGTTTAAATTCTACACCCATATTGTATGCAAATTTGCAAGGACCTTTTCTATTCTACTTTGTTGAAGTCCTTCAACAAAATTAAATTTAATTATTTTACTTAAATTTGATTTGTATTCTAAAGAACAATTTCAAATGTCTATTTAAATATCAACACAATATTCTTTGTCAAATGTTAAAAAATATGGTTTTTGTTATAGTAAAAAATAAACTTCAAGTTGCTTTTTGCAATCTAGACAATTTATTAAACTATATTTTTACCTACTAACATAAAGAAACATTTAGGTTGTTTTTCAACATATAAATTTTAAAATTTACACCCCTTCTATTGTCTAGTTTTTAAGATTATTCTTTATTCTTCATTGAATACTTTAACCCTTTTTTCCATTATAGTAAATGTAAGGTTTCACTCTTTTTGCTCAATAGTAAAAAATGCTTTATTTATATCAAGGGTATATTTTTTAAGTGATAATAAGTTATATAAGGGGATAGATTATGAAAATGCACTAAAATACAATATGTGAAAATTGTGTTTGTGTGCGCGTGTATATATATATATATACTAGCATACATATATTATTTATTATTAATATTTATAAAAACGTCGAGAGATATCTTTACATAACAAATATAGATCTAAAATATTAATATTATTTTGATAGTTATCTTGCTCTTCTCAATTACTTAGTGGCATTAGAAGGATAACTTGGTGTTTGTGATTTATCTTTGATTTTTTCAATCAAATCTCTTTAATTTATTTTTCCATATTTATATTTGAAAGTTTCCTTAATTGATAGGAATAAAATTGGGAAAAAAAGTATTCACTCACTGCTAAAAAATTACCAATTAAATTATTCAGTGTATTCTATCTCAAATTTGAAATTAGACTTGGTAAGCGTATGTATGCTCAAAATACAGTAAAATTAAATCAAACTTAGCAAATCTAACCTTTGAGGTCCGCTAATATGGATGCTCACACATAGAGGATGCACTAATTAATTCTATGTATTGTTATTTTATTTATTCTACAATTAGACCTCACCACTGGAGACTAATTTTGCACACCAGAAGTCATTTTTTTTTATAACGATGATACAATTATTTATTTTTAAAGAAATCAGTTGAAAGCATTAAACAATATTTAGTACGTAGCTTATTTAATTATTACAAGTATGAAAACCAAACAATAATTTATATGATAACAATAATTTATAAGATTTTTCATTGACATCATCCAATAAACTTAATCTCAATGTTAGACTATAAAATTTATTCCTACACTCAGTTTAGCATGAGGATATCATGTGAATCTTTGAATAAACCCCAATGTGAAAACAAAAGCATATAATATTTTAATTTAGGGCAAATTTTGGTAGGTGCAAAAGGAAAAGTATAGAAAAATGATTGGCATAGCCTTTTCATCAGCTGCAGTAGATTTTGATGTTCACCATATTATAGATGGTGAGTTGGTTCGTAGATGGTGACTAGGTCACCAAATCTCATTGCCTATGGACCCGAGCAAATGTTTCTATTTCGTACAATCCATTCTCTTTGCTAGAGTGCAACAACTCGCTTTCACCATTGCCTAATTTTCAAGGCCATCATTAACAAGTGAAAGAAGGCTTTCTTTACCTTTCTATTCGATCAAATAATTTGAAAGTCAAATCAATAAAGTGGGATGCAAAGTAAAAGATGAAATGAAAATGAAAAGAAGAAAGGCATGGGCGATGAATCATAAGAACACCAACAAACACTAATAAAGAAATCTACGTCTATCGCTGACTTTTTGCATGCATCCTTTTGTAATCCACAAAATTGAATCAAGAGGCGAATGATCAACAATGAAGTTGTGCTCACTGATTCAAAGTCTTTTAAAACTATAGAACCAATGCCTTCATTAAACGGAGAACAACAAAATTGTTTTAGAATGAGAAATTTTATATATGATTTTGGTCAATTGTAATTAAGATGGTAATTTTTTTCTGAACTTTTTCTTCCCAGTCATCTCCAATTTACAGTTCTAAAATTAGGGACAAAGAGAAAAAACTTTCAATTCCTGACGATATCACTGTAAATAGAAAAATACAATAAAATAAAATAGAAAAATACATTTAGTGATGCATTTCTCTGCAACTTACAAATCCATCATTTTGGCTCCAAATTTTATTGCTCAAAACAATCCCATGACCACAAAAGATAGTGCAATAAGGAATCAACAAATGCAATATTATTCAACTAAATATCAAAATCTGTTACAATGATCTCTTATATAAAGAGTTTTAGAGATCACAACAATAAAGGAAAACTCATGCGAATAGGCTGCATGAATAAAGATGGCAAGATGGCAAAGCATCGAACTGGTCTTAAAGCAAAAGACAAGAAAATCAAAATACAGGTGTCATTTTAAATGTCATGAATAAAAATATACATAGATAGATTGATGTTGTTGTAGATGCCTCTCGGTGTAGCATACATATATTATTTATTAATAATATTTATTAAAAAACTGAGAGAAATCTTTCATAACAAATATAGATTTAAAATATTAATATTATTTTGAATTTATATCATTTAAAATATTTTTCAAATTTACCTATGTTGATATATGTTAGATATAGCACATCCAAACTATGTACTATTTATTGTTAATTTATATTATATTTTATTAAATTGTTAAAAAAATTAAGTTGTTTATAAATAATTTCAAGTTTTTTATAATTAACTTGGCATTGTAGGATTTAAATTATTTATACAAATAAAAATATATAAAAGATTATAGATAATTTAATTTAAGTTATGGATTGAATCAAATTAGACCTAACCAATGGGATTAAATTCCATTTTCTCATCACCAAGATTAGTAATGGGAAAGATGAGAGCATAAGATGATTTTCTAATCTAATTTGGAAGTATATCATGCAAATATATTAAATTACTACTTTAAACAAAACAAATATTCTTTTATATCATTTATTGCTTGTAATCAAGATAACATAAAGATAAACTCATTTATAATATTAGCAATTTCTAATTTAACACAAAAGTAATTTATTTTATCTAAGAAAAAATCAAGATGACATGAAGATAAAATTCATTTATAATATTAGCAATTTCTAATTTAACACAAACGTAATTTATTTTATTAGCAACTTCTTATATCATTTATTGCTTGTAATCAAGATAACATAAAGATAAACTCATTTATAATATTAGCAATTTCTAATTTAACACAAAAGTAATTTATTTTATCTAAGAAAAAATCAAGATAACATGAAGATAAAATTCATTTATAATATTAGCAATTTCTAATTTAACACAAACGTAATTTATTTTATTAGCAACTTCTTATATCATTTATTGCTTGTAATCAAGATAACATAAAGATAAACTCATTTATAATATTAGCAATTTCTAATTTAACACAAAAGTAATTTATTTTATCTAAGAAAAAATCAAGATAACATGAAGATAAAATTCATTTATAATATTAACAATTTCTAATTTAACACAAACGTAATTTATTTTATTAACAACTTCTAATTTAACACAAAAGTAATTTATTTTATTTAATAAAAAACCAAGATAACATAAAGATAAACTCATTTATAATATTAACAATTTCTAATTCTGCAGACTCCTCAAACTCAAGAATATAAATACAAACCCTAAAATAATGCATGAAAAACATTCACAATATAAGAAAAAATAGACTTTTGTTCACAATTTTTTCAATGAATATGACATATAGAACAAAAAAAAAACATAATGTCACTACAGTTCAAAATATATAAGATTTCAAACCACCTTTTAAGTTCATATCTAATTTTATTTTTTATTCACTACTCAATACCATTGAAGGATTTTAAAAATAGTTTCTATGCATTTATCATGATGCTTGTCTAGATAAATCTATCTTTGATATCCGTATGAAACTCTTGAGTCCCTGTTAAGAAATTCCATAATATGACTATTTCTAAAATTCATGCATTTCTCTAATAGTATATAGGGTAGACATCATAGAAAATTGGATTTATAAATCTTAAAGAAAATATGAAAATAAAAAAACAGAGAGAATAATATTAGCTTATACTTCATCAAACAAAAAACCAAATTACAGATAGGAAAAATCCTTCAGATTTAGTCATGGGTTAGGCTCTTATGAGCATTCTCACTTTTGCAATTACGCCTAACCCTTTTCCCAACAAAATCACATTTATATGTGAATGTATGACATCAAATTCATTAACATTACAAAAATGACAGATAAAAACTACTATGTATGCCATGCATGCTAAACAGGAACAACAAAGAATAAATTGCATGAAAAACAGAAGCTATTGCATGTAGAATATGATTATTTACACCCAGTCATCATCCAGTCATAGGATTCCATTTCAGTCAAGTATAATTCTCTTTTCATTATGGCTAGTCAAAAGATAATATGAAGAATCTGATTTAATTTCAATACGATAAAAATGTGATGTTAGTGCAAGGCATATGATCCTTGTAATGCTATTGGTCAAAAGCATTCTTTTAAACAAATCACATACTCACAAATGCAAGCACAAGGATAGTAAAGAAATTCAGATGCTATGACTTTGAGAAAGCCCAACGCTTTAAACAATTCAACCTGACTGACAAAGTTCCAAGCATAAATTTGATACCTCTAGAAGAATTTTAAAGCATAGGGTATAAATCAAAACAAAAAAACATTGATTTTATATTTTATTTAAAAAAAGTTGAAAGCTTTAGTAAACTTCAAAATATAAGACTCCAGTTGATGTCTATTGACTGCCATTCTAACATCAAAATATATTCAAGGAATAAAAATGTACACAGGTTGTTTCCACCCATTATATGAATGAATACACCTCTGGCATACTTATTTAATAAAGTTATCATGAATTTTTTAATATCAGTTTAGTAATTGTCATTTTATTGTAATATTAAATTCAAGATTTTATTTATGTGTAAGCTTTAAAAGTATTCATTATTACCATCATATATATATAATATTGTATTTTTTTAAAAAAATTTATTAGATATTCAAGATAATCTTGTTAAAAATCTATTATGTATTTCCATAACAAATATTATAAATTAAAAATCATGTATATTCTAAAAATGTATATTTTAGTTTTTTGAAAATATTCTAAATTAATATGTATTTCCATAAAAAATATTATAAAATGATATATATTACTATTATAAATTAGAATACTATATATTGTATTTCCTTAAAAATTTCATATATAGTAAAACTATAAAAAGATGATGATAATGCATGTTTTTAAAGCTTACATATTAAAAAAATATCTTAAATATAATATTACAATTAAATAAAAATTCTAAATTGATTATTAAAAAATATTCAAGATTATTTTGTCTAAAACAAGGAAATTTTTGCAGTATGTAAACTGCTTTAAAATCTGATTTAAAGGCATAAATCTATTGATAAATACTTTACTTTGTGATAGGTTATTAGAGTCAATTTAAATGGGGAGAATAAAAATTTACACATACTCATTGATATTCCAAGCATAAATTTGATACCTCTAGAAGAATTTTAAAGCATAGGGTATAAATCAAAACAAAAAAAACATTGATTTTATATTTTATTTAAAAAAAGCTGAAAGCTTTAGTAAACTTCAAAATATAAGACTTCAATCGATGTCTATTGACTCCATTCTAACATCAAAATAAATTCAAGGAATGTACACAAGTTGTTTCCACCCATTATGCGAATGAATACGCCTTTGGCATACTTATTTAATAAGATTATGTTGAATTTTTTAATATCAGTTTAGTAATTGTCATTTTATTGTAATATTAAATTCAAGATTTTATTTATGTGTAAGATTTAAAAGTATTCATTATTATCATCCTATATATAATATTGTATTTATTTAATTTTTTTATTAGATATTCAAAATAATCTTGTTAAAAATCTAATATATATTTCCATAACAAATATTATAAAATGATATATATTACTATTATAAGTTAGAATACTATATATTATATTTCCTTAAAAATTTCATATATAGTAAAACTATAAAAAAAGATGATGATAATGCATGCTTTTAAAGCTTGCATATTAAAAAAATATCTTAAATATAATGTTACAATTAAATAAAAATTCTAAATTGATTATTAAAAAATATTCAAGATTATCTTGTCTAAAACAAGAAAATTTTCACAGTATGTAAACTGCTTTAAAATCTGATTTAAAAGCATAAATCTATTGATAAATACTTTACTTTGTGACGGGTTAGTAGACGTCAATTTAAATGGGGATAGTAAAAATGTACACATACTCATTGATGTGAGTGTAAGAAGCCTCTCGACTTAATAAACTAAAACGTAGTTGCATCTAATATAGTGATCTATTTAGAGTTGGATATATTTGCATGAATCAAAGTTTTACTAGTGACAATTATCATGGACATAGTCCTATGCTCTAAAAATTTTAAAAAACAAAAAATGTGATGTCATGATTAGAAAACAAGGAATATATTACTTGGTCAAGGAATACATTACTTGGTCAAGGATTTAAAAAATAACGAATATGATCATAATAAATTTAGAAGATAAAACATATCAATATTTGAGAACAATAGTTATATACCTTGGAATACTCTATCGAAATATAACCCCATTGCACAAATAAGTGAATATTCTTATAGGTTGGACCAATAATATTGTCTCAGTTGATTTTATAGCTAAATTTCATTCCGCCTTGATTTAGAGGTTCTATGATTTAACCTTTTTACTTTTCATTAATCCTTTATGCTAAGTAAGCATCTTATGAATTTTAAGTTGAAACTATATAGATCTCTAAACTATTAACAATAGTATTAATGAAAATATTGAAAGGATAAGTAGGAGTTATTTTCCATCTGTCAAATTATGCTATTATTTTTTAAAATATAAGCTGCATTTACAAGGTGTAGTACCCTTTACACAAGGGGCCCAAAGGCCAAAGTTAGATCAAAAAACAAAAAAATATAATAGCATATTGTCTAGGAACAAAAACAGTAGATAGACAGCAAAAGGACTACCCATCCAACAACAAAACACACCCCACCCATTACTTAGCTAAATCCTCCTAAATTATGATACTGCTATCAGTATTCAACCGTGTAGTTTTACAAGTCAAACTCATTGACCCATGTTTCTAATTTATATTTAAGAAGGGATGATGATTTAGTTAATTTATATGTCTATTTCTAATATATTAGCATTGTGGAATACTATTTTTATTATTTAACTTTTCTAAAATAATAGATAAATAAATAAATAAAAGAATTAAAAATGATTATTGGTTATTTAAATAATAATTAATTTAATATAATGCATGTTTTAAAATTGTTATTAACTATTACCCAAGAAATGTAACAGCTTAAAGAGGGAATTAACTAACCCAAACAAAGGGGGGGATACAGTTTGTATTAGCAGAGGCCTTCTTTATATTAATTCTTTGGTAGTAAAGTCTTGTTATTATTGTAAATACTATAGATATCTCACATGCCTGGGCTATACCCCCATTTTATTTGACATGCAAACAACATTTAAATATGACCACATACCTTACCCGTGCCCCCATGTTTTACATGAGAATCACATGCCTTGTCTATTCATCCACATTTAATGGCATGATTGATAACTCATACTCAAACTAGAACTAGAAACATGCAATCAATGGAGTGTCGTTTGGAGAGGAGAGTTTCTTGGAGTTCACAGCCTATTGAATGCCTCATGTAGGGATGATCTATAGGTGTTGAGGGAGCCTGATTCAAAATGCTTCCACCACTCTAGTTGACTGGAATTTTGTTCATTTACATAGGTGAATCCTAAAGGAGATCAGTTTACTTTTAAATGTGCATTATTTCCTATTTAAAAGTATGCTCCCATGTCCACCAGTTAAAACTCCAACTACAACCACGACTTGTGGTTTTCACACAGTTCATTAAATTAATTCAGGTGTGATTATATAGGGGAGGTGTACATGGTGAAAGAAGTGTTGGAAATATAATCCCAACTACTCCAACTTGTCATGTCCTCTCCATGTCAAGTCTTCGTATCAACATTGGATCTCAATCAGTATCAACATTGAAGACAAATTAAGAACAAAGATTTTGAAGATTTGAAAAGATTTGAAACGACTTCATATTAACTTCTTGCAGGTTTCACACGGTTTTTGGATAGTTTTTATGGTTGTTCTCGGTCTCTCGTATATACTTAGTATTCTATATATTGTTGAGTCTAGATTTTAGTATGCACTCGCAAATGGAGTCCAGCTCCGTAAAGCTATAGGGAGAAAGAATGGTCATATGTTGATGTCTGTTAAGGAGCAATAACTCTGAGAATGAATGAAATAGTGTTATATATGAATGGTTGTTTGTTTATGAAAGAGTCCAAGCTCTGTATGTAAGAAGTTTGTAATGATATTTTGTAAGTGTTTGTAATGGTGAGTGAAAGAGAAGCATTAAGAATCGATGTAATGGTAGTATGAAGAATGAGCAACAACTCAAGAAAGTCTTTGTAATGTTTCTTTTTATCAATATAAAATTTTCAAATCTATTTGTGGTTCTATTTCTGTTTGTTTTCTCCTATCATTGCATTCCTACAAAGGACATCAAGCATAAGGGGAGGAGGATGTCAGTTTTGGACTATTTTCCTCCAGGAAGCTACTACCGTGTCGATCCCTATCTCGAGGGTCATCCGATAGTGAGACAATTCTGAGATGGCAAGAGAGCCCCACATAGCAATTGGGTGTCCTAAGTAAGGACCTTTGTGCCTCTAATGCGTGACTCATGTTGTTGCATGATGAAAACATAGTGCCAAATCTGTTTGCATAGCAGTACGATCATGCTAGAGGGGCATGCAATTAGAGGGGGAATGAAAGGGCACTTCTTTCTGGATAATAAATAAGGAGAGGGAATAGATATACTTGAACGAGATAAGAGTCTATTGAGGGAGGACCATGTTTTTTGGGTGCTATCAAGATTTTTTGGAACAACGTTATTAGTATAGATTTGAAAGGAAAAGAGTCAATAAGGGAAATTGTGTGGGATATTCTCGGAGATAGCACAAAGGATTTATGTCTAAATCAGGTCAAAATTAAAATTATTCATGCGCATTTTATTATTTTTGCATCAATGCACTAATTTCTATAATTTATAAAAGCTCATACTTGGTATTTGCATTTGGTCACTATTTTAATCTCTTCCTTTAATAAACTATATTTGTGTCTACCTAGAAACCACAACATATGAAGGATTAGTGTATATCCTATCTGTAGCAAGACCTGCATAAGTGGGATTAGTGTTTATTTCGGCCTATAGTATTGTAGCATGGCCTACAGGTGTGTGAATGGTGTATATGGGTACCGTCGATGAGTATCACAACCAAAATGTTTTTTATTTATTGTTTGTATGTTATGTGCATGATTCATGATAGTTCCTTAACCTGCATTACTTATATCTCGTACCAATTTCTTTGAAGCAAATCACCAATTTGATCTACGTTATTTATTCTCCCAATTATTTGTATGCCTTTAACACATTTATAGTGCCATTCACAATGGCCTCTAGTACTTGTTCCTGTGGCCACCCATTGAATAGCTTCTTAAAGAAAATAAATAAAAGCTTGTATGCAATAAAATCAATAATTTTAGGTGCATCTAGCTAAATATCATATATTTGACAGGTAGAAAGTATGTCAACTGCAAACCAATTTAAAAGACATTAATCTATCTATTTATATTCAGTTTCAATATCTTATAAAATTATAGAGATTTATACTTAAAGAATAATAATTGAATACTTTACTATCAATTAACTATAAAATTTAAGCCTAGTCCTTAGAAGTGTACATACCTAATCATTAGTTAAAAGGCAAGTCATGTGAAAGACTCCTTTTCACCCTCTAACTATCATCAAACTATCATAGTAGAGAATATCAACCTTCACTAGCTGAAGCCTCCCTGGTGCCACTTCCAACTCTTTGAGATGCCCATACTTTCCATCAACTGCACAAATTTTGAAATGCAGTCCTAATTGATAACTATTTAAGAAGCATGTATTACAACATTGTTTTTGAAATTAATTGTGTACTCTTTTTCATCTATGTTTCAGATTACACTCAACAATCTATTATTTTTCTTTCTCTAAACATAGATTGTTTTTGATAATTTAAGTAGCATTTACAAGGTGTTGTACCCTTTAGACGGAGAGCCCGCAGGGCCAAAAAGGAACCAAATTCAACAGTGCATCATTGAAAGCAAACCAAAAATAATAGAGACCAAAAAGGTAACATACACAATACATGAACAACAGAGACCCAACAAAAACAAACAGACTAGTCCACTAATTGGCAACACCTTCCCATTTCTGAATAAGGAGATTTAAAACATCATCCCCAATCCAATTAGGACCTTCACCCTTAGTATTCCTATCTGCCTCCTTGATGACATCGGAAAGTGTGACGACATATCTATGAATTATCTTAATAGTGAAATGGGTTAGCCTATTGAATTTCTGTTCAAGTTTCACCACATGCTCCTGCAACTTGTTGATGTCCTCGTCCTTGTCATTCTTCCACTGACTCGTCTCTTCCTCAATAGCCCTGAGATCCAAAGAGTGGGTGGAGTCCTCTTTGAGCATTTTTTTCAGGTCCGAGAAGTGGCTAGGACCCTCTATGAATTCCTCTTCCTCCTCAACAATGTCCTTCTTACATTCAACTCTGTCACCAGTCCACTCTAAATCGCTAGAAATTTCATCCATTGGAATCCCTTTCTTGTTCTTTTCCAATCTATGAGACCTCCTGACACTTGTTCGTTCCATCCCCATATCAATACTTGCGACCATAATAGTGTCACCTTTGGAGTCTTTTTCCGCAACACTCTTTCCCTCGCTGTTAGTGACTAGCAACTCCACTTGGCACATAGTGTCTTTTTTTCCGTTCTTCTTTGCCATAGGTCTGTTGTCCAACTTGGTCGGTTTGTTTTTTTAGCTTGCACAATCTAGTTGTATCCTTAGACTGGGCCAACCTGACCTCCCCCTTCTTCTTTTTTGATGGGAGTTTAGATTTAGGCGTAGCATGGGGTTCATTTTCAAGTAGTGGGGTTTTTCTCTTTAGACCCACTGAAGCAACGGGGGATGGTTTTTCAGAGGCTAGGTCAGGTGGTTCTAATTCTTCCACACAAATAGTTGAGATGGGTTTTGGGGGGCATAGGGCCAAATGGAAGTGATAAAGCCTAAGAATGAGGCCTTGGTGTAGAGGTAGGGGAGGTGACTGGTCAGGGTTAAAAGCAGAAGCTTCATGGGATTCCTTTATTGAATTTTCAAGGGAGGTCAGAAAAAATAAGATAAAGCTAAGGATCATTTTGTGCCTTAGGTGGTTTAGTAGTAACACATGATAAAAGTAAAAAACCTTAAATATACCTTCTAAAGCAACGTATTTCATGATCTAGCAAATGATAAACATAGATTGTTAAACACAATCTAAAACTTAGTTGGTTAAGTGGTTGTTTCACTTTCAGTCAATCTATATTAGATCCCTTCATACTTTGGTTGCTAAGAAATTATTAACTTAGATACATATGCCTCTATTCTTCCTCATATTTGTCATATTGACTTGTAGTTTCTTTGGAAATTCAAGAGTTGTTTTCTAGCTAAAGGATCTAGATTATTACTATTGGACCAAGTCTCCAAATTTCTTTAAGAATCCCATTCTTTGTCCTATCTAGCCAAGCCCCATAGGGTAATAATAAAGGCTCCTAATCCTTAATATGTTATTAGTATGTTATACCACACTTTATTGTGTGACATTACTATAAATTAAAAGGATGAATTAAAGGGAGATTATGAACATATGTAATGTATATATTTGTATCCTGAACAAGATTTAGAACCCACACATATACACGTAATTATCATTAAAAAAAACTTGTGTTAGATATTACCTTGATGTAAGGATTTTGAAACAATTAGTAACCATAATGAGTTCAAAACCTAAAGTCCAACCAAGGGAGATATGCAAGAATAACATTTTCTTGTATATGAGATTGCGAAGTCAATTCAAATTATTCTTTAGTCTAAATTATTCTTTGCTCAATTATGTGAAGCTAGCATTATTAACCAAAATGATTAATTCAAAATAAATGTTTTCGTGTGTTAGTTGAGTCCACTTTTGGCCAAAAAGTGGAAGTGTTTTCCCTGATTTTCAGAATTTGACACATTTGACTTAAAATTTGAAGCACTTAGAGATGGAATCTTCAAAAAGTCACTAATCATAAAATGTAGTACTTGGAGTCTAGTTTCCAAAATATGTAATTTATTTCAATACCCAGATTGTCAAAATTGAGTTTCAATAGGCTTTAAACCACTATTTAAAAAGTCAATTTTTATACCATACCATGCACATGTACTCTACATCCATATTTTGACCTAAATTATCATATTTTTCTAAATCCTTTTGGGAAAATATTTGTGACTCACTAAAGCTTGCTTTTAATATTTTTTTATAATTTTTTATTGAATATTTTTTTTTATTAAATATTTATTAGGCATATTTGTTATTTTGAAAAATCGTCGTGTACGACACTTATAAGATGACCTAAACTCATCATTTTTTGAAAAAAAAAAATTAAAACTGAAAATAATTGTCTGAAGTTTGCTTCTACGCGAACTGTCATTAAAATGTTATGTTGATCAAAAGTTACAAAATACTAAAACCCGATAATTCAAGTTTATGGACTAGTTCTATCGAAATTAATTGAAAAATAGAAAAAATAATTAAATTATTAAAAAAATTACATATTTGGAATCTGCATTATCTCATCTATAATGGGTTTTAATTCTGTAAAAAAATTCTGCAAAATAGGTCTTCAAACATATGTCCAAAGTCATTATTTTCCTATGACATTAACAGGACCTTCAAGTTGCAAGTCAAACTAGGTCCAAAGCTTAGGTTCGAGTCCCCAAGCCATTTCCCGAACCAAAAAAAAGCCAAAAAAGCCGCTCAAAAATTCATAATTTAAAAAACGGGATCTTGTTTTAAAACGGGATCCCGTTTCATTAATAAACGGGATCCCGTTTCATAAAAAAGCCATTTTTTATGGTTCTATGAACGGATCCCATTTTGAAATTCCTTCCAAAATGAAAATTGTAATGAAGCCAAACGATCCTTTGAAAACTTTCTCGAATGGAAATTTTTCAAAAATTGGAAGTTTCCATTTTCAGAAATTTTTCAAAACAGGATCCTGTTTTAAAAACTTTCCATTTTTGGAAATTTTTGTTTTTAGAAAATTTTCAAAACGGGATCCCGTTTTTTAAACTTAGGCTCGAGATCCCGAAGCTAAACGTGATCCCGTTTTCTAAAAACGGGATCCCGCTTTTTAAAAACGAGATCCCGCTTTTTAAAAACGGGATCCCGTTTTTTGCAAGTCGAATTCATTTTTTTGCCTAAGGCAAAAACTTCCATGTTTCATGGACTCAAATTTGTGCACTTTTACCCTTCACTTTAAGTATTCTTACCTTGCATTATTAGAGTGAAGTTATTATAGATGAATAAAATAGAAATTATTCCTAAGAAACTAATGTTGGTTAACTCTTTCAACCTTGTAATTCAAGGTCAAAGGAAAACTAGTTAAGATGAGTTAATGAGTATTTTCCAATGAAATAAACTTATTAACGCAACTTATGTCATTAGATTAATCTATTTATATTATTGCAATTTCATAGTATCTTATTCCATGAAATGTGGTAATTAGAACATAAGAGAGTGGAAAAATGTCAAAAATGGAGAGTGGAGATTAGTGTGAACCTTAGCCTTCAACTTATGTGTGGATATTTTGTATTCTCTATCATATCATATATTGATTATTTTGTTTGATTTGGTAGAACTATTGTTAAATTAGTTGTGAAATGAACCTAGATGATAAATATGGTTATTAGCCAACTTTGTTTGTGTTGAATTCCTAATAGTCAAACTATGAAGCCTTTACACATCACGTAGGCAAGGCCATTAGAGATGAGCCCCTGGGGCATAGGTCTAGCCCTTATGGCATGTTCTCCCATAATTTATTTGGAAACTTATTATCAATATATCTTTTTGTGTAAAAAAATGGTATTTATGTTATGTCCTTAGTTGTTTGGAGTAGAAAGTTTTGGGCATTACAGTAAAAAATAGACATTTAAGTTATTTTTATAATATAAGAAATTTAAATTATACACCTATTATTTATTTTAATTTGTAATCTTATTCAATAATTGAATTCCAAATGGTTTGAATCAAAACTTAGTTCTATTTACAATTTGAAGTTGCCTACTTAAGTATCAAGACCAAAATTAACCAAACCAAGTGTTTGTTCTACTGTACTCTATTTCTCACTACTTTCTTTACCTTTTCTTCATCCACATGATCAAATTTATTTCAACCAATTAATTCCTAGAAAGAAATCCAATGAAATTGTTAGTTACAGGTATGTTGTATCTTGAGGATTTAAAAAAAAAAACTCCTTTATCATTATAATTTACCTATTTTAAATTGTCTAGGATAATCATGATACTAAAATTTCATTTTATGGTACATTTATATTTAAGCATTATTGTGAGTTAAAAAAGTGTCTAGACTACCTATATGGTTGCATCATATTTATTAATTGGGTTATAACTTTTTCATGGGCACTCTATCAATTTTATAGAAAAATAAAATTTCATGCTAACTTTTATTTCATGGTTTTACATTCAAAATATTTATAATTCAAATAATGTATTTTTATTTGTAAATGACATAATACTTATCAACCAATATAATTTTCTAAGAATATTTTTATCTCCCTTAGGTTATGTCTTTCTCTTTGGCAGTAAATGTGATCAAATTGAAGAACATTTATAACCTAGATGTACATCCACATCTCTAAGTCTTGAGCATTTCAACATTTAGAAATGGCATCAAATCAAGTAGATATTGAATAGATCTCTCTAATGGAATCTATCTTCAAAAATATATATTTCAAAAAAAATATAATTGTATAACTTCAAAGACAATTTCACAAGGGATCTATTCTACAACTCATAGGATATACTTTTCCTACTATTTATAACTCAAGGTGAGCCAACAACTACAATGATTGACACTAAAATATAACATTCTCATTTATATCTTTTATTTTGCATTACTAATAGTACAATTTAATTAATTACATAGGTGGATTGTAATTTCTAAACTAGAGATTACATGCATAGACCATGATATTATTCATGATCCCACATTCCTCTTCAAAGAACACAAGAAATCTACACAACAAGATGTTGGTATTTCATCTAAACCATGCACAAATCCAAATGAAAATGACATATACACATAGTCAACTCCTAAGAGATTGATGTTTGGAATACATGCATCTTTATAGAAAAAAAATTACCTCAACTATCACTCCTATTAAAAGTTTGAATCCATTTTAATCAAGGTGGACAACAAAAGCTCATGTAACTATGAAGAAAGAAATCCACTAGTTCAACATATAGAAAGGGCATAGGCAATTATTTAGTTTTGATATTATTGATAGTGAGCACACACACATATGTGTCACTTGTTTCAATGAAGTTGCAAACCTTCATTTTAGAAATTCCCTAGGTCACACTATTAGCTTCCACCAAGATATCAAAACAATAAAAAATCTCTTTCGCATATAATTCAAGACTTGGACGTATTAATAGTTCAAAAAATTAATACACATCGGAAGCATTATGAACTAAAATAAAATATAAAATATGGCCCATACTAATAGGATGTTGAAATCAATACCAATGCATTATCACTACTCCTTGATTCTACCACAAATATTTTAGAAATGCTTCATGCAATTCAAAGTGAAAATAAAGAACTGACATCAACAAATTTCAAAGTTGAAAATAATCAAGATGATCTAAAAAGTGAAATAGAATATTCAACATCATTTATGGTAAGACTACCAAATAAATGTCATGAGTTAGTAATCATTAAAGAATATTTACAAATCATCATTGATTGGCCCCACATTAGTTCAACCTCCATAAATGAGTACACTATTGAGGGCCTATTAGACATGGCATCTCCCAGTCTATTTCCAAATGCCAATGCACTACCCATGCAACCTCGAGCTAGGAAAGTGAAACTTCATGAATACGCCTTACATATTTATATCATTTCATGACAATAGATTTAGAAAAAATCCAAGATTTAGATAATTTCTTATAAATCTTATGATGTTCCATCGTAGCCAAGCAATTACATTGATATTTATCAAAAGGAAAGTAGAATACAATATGCCAACCATAATTGAAGACCTTCATGCCGGCTTACATAAACTACTAGACATTCAATTAGCTAAAGAAATAATACATTTTGGTTCTACTTTATGAGGGAAAAGATCATATTGGAACAAGCGTCATGGTGATATAACAAATCTATGATCAACCAAATGTGTTCACCAACTTTGTTTGTCACATATCGATTTATGTTAATCTATGAGTGGTGTTTATAGATGCTAGCTAGATGTATTTTGAATTTGATGCATATGTTAGATTATATGATGATATAATGCACTTGTTTCGCTTTGATTATGGTTTATGAACTAACACTACTGATGAAAATTTAAGTGCAAATGAGTGCAGGTACATGTTGAAGACGAGAACATGGTTGAGGTAGAGATGCTTAGCTGATTGGAATTGATGAATATGATAGGAATCTTGCTCACACAACGTAGATTCATTTGTTTCACATTTTTGCATATAGTTTGGCCAAGTATATTTTTATGCTTTGTGTTTGTTTGAAAATGAAGAAAATTAGTTAATATGCATTTTAATGAGGTTAGTAAATCAAAAAATAAAATTGATTTAATTAAAAAGACTAAATATGCTTTGTTTTGATGTTATGCACTATGCTTATTTTATTTTCAAAAATTAAATTAAATGAATTGAAAAAAAAATATTTCAGATGATAAATCAATTTTTCTATATATTAATATTTGATACACACGGTAGATAATATATATTGAAAATAGAAGAAATATACAAACGTCTGCATCGCAGGAAGGTCCATCCAAGACACACAGCCGAACAAAACATCAACCCATCTGGGACACAATTTCACAGTTTCAACAGTCCCATGACATGCACCAAAAGACCATCCACGAAAACCATTGGAATAAAGAGAGGGGTCACAGACCGACCCACAACCAATGTGAGACTGAAGTTGCAAAAAATTATGCAGAAGACCACCAAAAAGACATTAAAAAGCAACTAAACTAAGGGCTACATATGCAGAGGCCAACCCTCACATAAAACCGTTTACTTCCACGAAACTTACAAAGCCGTCTAGCCATTCCTTCCCCTCCTCCGGCACCATCTTCAATTTTCGCTTCAAGAACTCCACGACCACATCTGCAAGCTTTCTGTGCCTCGACAAAGCATGCCCTTTGAGTTCTAAAAGAAAAGGATAAATTTTAACAGCGTCCTCTGTGTCCCATAAGAGAGACAAGTCAGCCGGGCGCGAGATGCCTTTGCCTAAGAAGGCCGCCTTCACAGTTTCTTCAAGACCACCGAGTAAGTCAATGCAGAACAAGCGCACCATCATCTCCATTGCCACCTTTTTCAGGGTCTCCAAGTCCAGTAACACTGCAATAAAGCGTGAGGAGACATGGGCGTTATCTCTAGCATACTCCCTTCTTTGCAAGTGTTCTTTACCAAGAACCATTTTGACCGCAACCAGCGACACCGGATCATCCTTAGACAGAATACGCTTCAATCTCTGATCCGTGACTTCCCTAAAGGCAATTTGACTCTCCGTAGCCACCAGAGAGACCGGTGTGTCGACTCCAAAGCATTCCAAGCCATCCGCCGAAATATGAATGGTGAATTTTGATTTTGTCGACCTCTCCATGTTGACAGCCGCACCCTACACAGAAATGAAAACCATGCCAAAATGCAAAGACAAAGCAACAAAATGATTTCAACATATTCGTAAATAGACCCATGAGAGGATCTGACTGGCCTCCGCACATGAGGCGGAATAATGGTGGGTCGATCATCGTGTCCTTGCCATGAAGATTTGCTACGGACGTAGTCCTTCTGCCTACAAACCATAATCACTTCGAGTGAAGTGAGACGCCACCCGACCAAAAGAAGTCTTTTTTATGATTGTTGTACCCAACGTGTCACATAGTGGACACCTAGAAAGCAAGGCCAAACATACTCCCTTTCGAACACTAAGGCTCTACGAATATCAAGGGCTGAGCTCATTAAAAAAGCCAACTTCTCCCCACGGCGAATAAAAAAGGCCAAGAAATGACTTGGCAATGCCATCCCCTACAATCATCAAAACCGGCCCCAAGCCACCTCACCCCCACCCAGAATTGAAAGTGGCTAAAAAGAGAGGCAAGGGGAGCCCACCCATCCCAGCCACCAATTTTTCTATATATTAATATTAATATAATAAAATATTATTATCTTGTAAGTATTTATAAATAATTTTTTAAAAAATAACACATAAATTTAATTTAATTGAAAGTCTTCTCATAGTGTCAATAAACCCATTTTGTGCATGTCTTGCAATCATTGTGTTCCATGAGATGACATCCTTTTTAGGAGCTCTAGAACCCCACATTTTGCTAGCACTATTCTAAAACCCCAATAATTATTGATCTATATTCAAATATTGTGCATAGATTGAAGTCGTGGTTGTAGGGAGATTAGTTAATTAAGTTTATTATGAATTGATTGAACCAGCGGCTGCATCTAAATAGCTTTATTTCACCTTTTATATTACAAGATATTTATTGATCTGTTATAGATTATTGAGATTAGATTAAGGTAACAACATAAAAAAAATGGATTAATTTAATTTAATTTTGTGAATGGATTTAAACAATAGCTGCAACATTATTAGTTTATTTAAGTTATTATGCATAGATTTAAGCAACAGCTGTAGCTATACTTGTTAATTTAAATTATTAGTAGCTGTAGTAAATGAGTTTATTTAAATTATTAGCAGTAGTAGCAATATTAGTTTTATTTAAATTTTTATGAATAGATTTAAGCAGCAACTGTAACAATATTGGTTTTACTTAAATTAATATGTATAGATTTATGTAGCAATTATAGAAAATATTGGTGTTATTTAATTATTGCAAATAGATTGAGCTGCTGTAGGGATATTGGTTTTAATTCGTCTCATTTAGATAAAATATATGTAAATATTCTGCTATTTAATTTATTCTAGAGTTATCCATATGATTTCTATATTTATTTTTGTATGTTGATCCATCAATTTAACCTACAAAAACACATTCTAATCTAGAAATTCATAACATTAAAAAATAGTTAAATTTATTGCACAAGATAATGATGCCTGCACGTGCTTGATATATACATGCTTTAATTTTAGTTTCAAATTGTGAACAGTTAAAAATGATTAGTTATGCATGTTATGATTATATGTTAAATTAGGGAAAGATTGAATTCATAAGTGTTTGCGGAAAATTTACCTTTTGGGACGGGTGTCGAATATGGGTTAATAGGGAGCGTAGATATTGCTTTTTCCAATTCTACTTTTATTTTTTGTATACAATTATATGCTTGGCCAAGTGACTTAGACCATTGAAATACATGGATTTATTTCTTTATATATGTTTTCTCTTTGCCATATCCTAATACCAATCATAGCATATTCTTGTATAATAGAAATGCATGCAAATATATTAGGTATGCACTAGATTCCATCATGTTTGTTGATTTCTTTTTGTTAAGCATCTCGTACAGGGTTGGTGGTTCTTCAAAGTCAGGAAGAACTCTTTGAGGAAGCGTAAGCTTCATAGTTGGGCAAAAAAAGTGCCTGAACCATATTCTCGTCCTCTAATTTACGAATGATTATTGGATTGGACTATTGGAGGTTCTAGTGTTTGTGTACATTTCATGTACTCTTATTGTATTATTATGACTTGTTGGCGATGAACTGCCTAGGTCAACTTTTGTATTGTGTTATTTTACATACTTATGATTCATGTATGGATGATATGACATATAATGTCATGGATTCTATGGAATTACTCCTCATGCATTGATGTTCTTGTACTTAATTCTTGTTAATATGATTAATTTGATGTTTATTTGATACTGAATGTTACATTATTCTTCACATTAAGTGCAACAAATACAAAATGGCCTGATTTACACAAGACTTTTTACAACCAATAATACATTTACATTGCACTCCAACAAACATCACACAAATAACATGATTAAAAAACACACACCACATCCCTATATCTACATCAATGATTCCAAATATTTTGTGAATAGGTCATTGAGAAGCTCATATGTGCAAACAATTATTATTATAGGCAATGAATGGAAACACTGAGGTTTTTCACATATACATGGATTCCTTTGGCTAGAAAATGCACCAAACATGGATATATTAGATTGGGAAAATAATGTGGGAGTGGGTGGAGAAAAATAATTATTTGACATTCTAAATCTAAAATAAGCAACACGATACATAGAACTCTGATGGATGATCCATGCCTACTAAGCACATCTAAAATACTCTCTACCAATCCCTACAATGATTATGAAGAGTTCACTAATCATGTATAGAGAGATACTAAATATAGTGAGAGGATTTGCCTATGTAAGAAAGGGAAACATGTAGAATATAGATACAAAGATCCATGGAAAGAACACATACAATCCATCTTATCATGTGATGAATCAAAGAATAAATCTTAAGAACCATCAAGAAATGATGATAGGTTAAACATTCATAACCCAAATATGCTCTCAATATGGAGAGCTAATATATATTTCAAACTCATTTTCTCATGATTACTTGTTCTCAAATATATTTCCAAGTATGCATCTTAAGCTAAAAGAAAATAAGAGAGCGATGTTAATATGCTGGCAAGAATATGTCCAAATCAAAGATTAGAAGAATAATATTTGAAGTGATATCAAAAAGTCATGGTACATATTAAATTTTAGAATGAGATATATGAGCACAAGAAACATGTCATATGCTAAAAAAATCACCTCTTGAACTATTTGTAATAAAAAAATTATATCCTTGAATGCAAGTAGAAAAGTGTTCCATCTCCTAAATATAACGACTAATAATAGTTAGATACAATCTAACTATACCAAATCCTATATTTATTTCCCATCTCACCTAGAAACATCGACACTAATTGACTTACAAAAGCAAAATGACACTATTATGGAACTTTATTTCAAATTGAAGGGAAGTGAAAAATATAGCCATAATAAATTCAATCATATATATATATATATTTGATTTATAAACCGCAACCAAGGTTGTAGAGATTATATGCTTTTGGTTGGAGCTATGAACCAGTGAGGCCAGAAAAGGGAACCTCATCCCTGGAGTGAATGCAAAAAAGTAGAGGGCATTAACGCCCAGATCCTAACCCCTTAGAACAACAACAAATTTGGAAAACTCAAAGATGAGATTCCAGGTGGTCATCACACGCCACCATTAACTTTGGCTCCATCTTTTGTATGGGAGCGAAGACGCATGTTAAATGTTAGTTCATTTTTCTTTCTTTTCCTTTGCACCAATGTCCAATGATCTTCTTTTGTCCCTTCAGTCATTCCCTCATCTGTAAGTTTCCCCCTTCAAGAGACACTATCTCAGAGACTTCTGTTTGATTTACCACATGACCATTCTAATTGTGATTCTTTGCAAGTTTCCCATGATCCTTCCATGATGGAGGTAGATCCTCCCCCACCCCAGAGTTTTTAGAAATAGATGAATCCTTTAGGAATTTGAATCCACCTATTTCCTCTTTGGCAGGTTGTGTGGCAGTCTCCTGACAAGAAGTGGTATCTTATTTTTCTACCGAGTAGTGGTGGAGAGAGACCTCTTTTCACCAAGTAGTCTTCCCATCAGTTTTTTCCTTGGCATAATGGGCATCCATGTGACCCATACTGAAGCATCTATAGTAGCAAAAAGGAAGCCCCTCATAATCTAACATCTGGTTCCAACACCTGCCATCTGTTTTGAGCAAGATATCAGTTGGGAGATCTTGAGTAATATCATCTCCACCAAGAACTGGGTATAGGTTGTGTGCAGGTACTTTGATGACCCCTTATCAACAGTAAGGAGTTTTGCCAGTGAATTTCCCATAGTCTCAAAACAAGATTCAAACCAAAATTGAAGTGGAAGATTTGGAAGTATTACCCAAATTGGAATTGTTGCAAAAATTTCATATGCAAGATACCAAGGTTTCAACATCAACAAGTGTTCCTTACAGCTCCACTAGTAATTGTATAGAATTGTGTTGCGATCTTGAACTTTGTCAAAAAGCACCACAAAGAGTCCCTAAGCACAAGGGTAAATCTGGAGATTTCCTTCCAAAATGGGCCTCAATGTTTTCGCTATCCAATTATGCAACTTAGGAAGGCTAGGCCATAGCCCTCTAAATCTCCCGATCAAGCCTCTTTTCACAAAGAAAGCTTCATTTTTTGCTATTTCCCACATGACTTCACCACCCAAATTCATGGTGGGAGTGGAGTTGGCACATTTGGGGGTTTAAACCTCGATTGTGAAGTGGCATCTGTGCCTATGCCGCCATTGTTCCTCGCCTTAACCTTCACCGCCCCTACACTAGTCCCAAAAGGAGGCCTTAGACCAAGTGATGAACCGTTCTTATTTTGCAGATGCCTCTACGAACAATCATCACCATGGAAACCCCTTCTATTTGCAACATTCAAAGCCTTAATATTTGTAGGCCTATTTTCCAGCAATTCGACAGTTCTCCACCCCTTTTGCACTATTGCAGTCTTCCCTCCAACTACCTCCGAAAAAGAAACAAACAATCAACACAGGTTCAAACCTCGACTAACCCAACCACACACACTGTGGGGCAGGCGTTGGGAAATTATGTGACCCAGAGGGGATTAGTCTTGCCTGGTATCAAAAACTTAAGAGAAGCCTGACTAGTCACGGGGATACCCCTCTGAGATATAAAAAAAAAAGAAAAACATGTATAGATTAATATTGATATATAACTAATTATGTAATTTTAAAATAAAATGAAAATTTACCTTTAATTTCTTATCAACATAACCCTTGAACCTCTTATGTGTAATACACACACACACACACACCTTTCTACATAAAAATTGCACAATGGAAAGCCCTATTCTACAAACGAATCAAAATGTTATTAATAGTCCTACTAGATATGGCATTTACATACCTAGACATAAACCATGATTATATATATACAAATATATATGTACATATCTAGCAATGATCATTACATAATAGTTTATTAAATGCTCATAATACTCACAACCATACCCTACAACCAATTATGACATAGCTAATAAGATGAAGATAACATTTATTTACTAGTCATGGTTTCTAACCTATCTCAATAACTTATTAAACATTTAATAGAAAAGATTATTATATGTAGTGTATTTAGTATCCTTGACCACATACAATTATGCCCTATATGTTATGGCACAACATGTAGGGTAATTCTAACATTAATTTTTTTTTTAACATAAATGGTATTGGCTTCATTAGTGCATCTACAACATTCTTCAAAGTATCAAAAAAATTTAGAAACATAGTTCGTTATTAGTACATGTGAAAAAAAAATGCAATCTCTTGGGCCTTGGTTAGAGGATTGAAAGTGGTATATTAATACACCCTTCCACAATTGAACTTCAAATAAAGGCTATAGGTGGCACTCATATCACTTGCGCATGATTCAAAATTTGAAAGATAAATGGTCTCTCCAATCCCCTGATTTCATATGGGCTAAAAGATTTCAAGCAATTTAAAAGGCTATTGTGGAGCCTAAAATTGCTCAATTTACTTAGTGTTTTCTTTACCGCTCGAGGTTTTCCAATTAGCTCCCATTTTATACTTGACATTCTAAGATGCTCTTTTTGTAAAAGAATTGAAACCTTTCTCCATATTCTTTGGTATTGTGTTCATTTTCAAGATGCTTAATATTAGATACATGATTTTTGTTAGTGTAATTAGAGTTGAATTATCTTACCGAATTAGCTAATCACCTTTTTAGGATTGACCTATTCACACCTAGCTAAAGTTTACTTAGGTTTCTTTTGTTTTTGTCTCACTTCATATGGTTGATACATGTGTCTTCATGACTTGAGACACCTATTGAAACTTGCTCACACACTTGTCAAGCGATCTCACAAGTGTCCCATGTTTGGAGGGGTAGTTAGTCATTGTCTCCTACCTTCTAACCTTCTCATCCTTGCCTATATATGCAAGACTTGATCATTGTATTTGCACACTCTTGATTGTATACTGATAGACATACCATTATGTTCATAGTTTCACTTATGGAAGGTTATCAAATTCAAGCTCTTTGATCTCGGCATTATCCAACATGGTATAAGATCCATGAGAGCATGTTCCTGCATCCAGTTGACTCTCACACATATCCCTATCAACAAAGCGCCATAGTCCAAACAAACACCTCTATCACATCTAGAAGGCTTGAGAAATGAAAAATGCCTTTTATTTTGTCAATTTTTGCAAAGTTTTGGGCCTTCATGCTTATTTTACGAAAAAATGTAAAAAAATCATTTTTTTAGTAGAGGGCCAATCTACCCTTTGCCCATCTACTCATTAGGGTAGATTTTTCTTTTTACAGTTATTTTGGCCATTTCGACCTATTGTGAAAAGTTTTGGCCTATTCAATCTGTTGTTTTTGATAAGATAAGCTGCATTTACAAGGTGCAGTACACTTTACACTAGAAGCCTAGAGGGACAAAAGGATCTAAAAACAAAAACTAACATCTTAAATTCTAGTAGCAGAAACAATAGATAGACACCAAAAAATTACAATGATAGTAGACCGACAGTAAAGAGAAAACCCAACCCCTAGCAACACCTACCCAACCCATTACTTTGCTAGGCCCTCCCACTCCTTAAAAAGGAGATCCAAAATGTCATTGCCCACCCATTTGTTGCTAGGTCCTTCATCAACATTCTTTTTGTCAACCTCCTCACACAACACATCAGACACAACAACAACAAACCTGTGGATGACTCGAACTGTGAAACATGTTAGCCTAGTGAATTTCCTTTCCAAAATTTCAACTCAAGACAACAGATTGTCGAGCTCCTCTTTCTTCTCAACCCCCACCTTTTCCGCTCCCACATTCCCAACTGGGTGTTCAAAGGATTCTAGAGTGGAATCATCACAGATCATTTTGTTTAGCTCCTGAAAATGGCTCAACCCTTCAACATAATCCTTAGTTTATTCAATGGTATCATGTTTTCTCTCCTCCTTGCCCCCCTTTTTCTCAGAATCACTGGAAATCTCATCAACAAGGTCCTCCTTTTTGTTCTTGTCCAATCTATTGGAACGTTTGATGCTAGTTTGCTCCACCCCTAAGTCCACATTGGCAGCAACAAGAGTGTCCCCATGGGGATCTCTATTAGTAGAGCCGCCCCCCCCTGTCCGTGTCTGACTCCACCACAAGGCATGGGGTGCCATTTTTGATCTTTTTGGTTTAGGTTTGTTCTTGGAAACTAGTTTACAACCCTTTTTAGAGGGAGTGTTCTTCAATTCACAAAGTCCAATAGCCACTTTGGAATGAGCTAGACCCACACCCCCTTTTTTCTTCTTAGCTAGGGGTTTAGGTTTAGGGTTGTCAGGGGTTTCAGTAAGCATAGGGAAATTCTTTCTTTCAAGTCCAATCGAGGTGATTGGAGAAGGTTTCTTAGGGGAGTGGTTAGAGGCTTCATATTCCTCAATTCTGACAATCGAAATAGGTTTAGGGGGACACAGGGCCATATGAAAGTGGTACAAATGAAGAATCAAAACTTGGTGTAGGGGAAAAGGTTTTGATTTATCAGGTTCTTGGTAGCTAATTCAACAGCTTCCTGAACAAAACTTTCAAGAAACAAAAGTTGGAATAAGGGAAAGCTTATGAGGATTTTGTGTCTAATATGGTTCAACAAGGGTAGATGGTAAAACTAAAACACTTTGAATCTCCCCTCTAGCATGATATACCTCATAATGGCTAAACATACCTGGTTCCAAGGCTTTGGAAAAGACTCCCTTTTGAACCCCATGTGCAACTTTGTAGGTTTCTCGTTTCCCCAACAAAAAGTATGGAGGCTTTCCAAATCTTGCACTTTAGTGTGCTTTTTAAGCTCTGGTTCGTGCATGATAGGCCCATAGCCTTGGCGATAACTTCCTCATTAATTTCGAAGGAGATGCCACCAACTGTGACTCTCTTGTCATTCCATGAGCTTGCGAACTATGTTGAGAGCTTCTCATCATGCCCCTTAATGAATTCCATTAGAGATGCAATACCTCCCTCAACGCAAATGTTCCAAACAAGGGGGTCCCTGCGAAACTCTTTGCAAGAATCAGGCTCAGTTCGAACTCTGTCACCACCCATTTCACTCCCAAATTATGGATTTTCAGCTGAAATAACAAAAGCAAGAGGTATTTCAAAATGCAAATGAGAAAAACACACACCCCAATTATCAACACCACCAACCCATAACATAAAATATTGCCTAATTAAGGAAATCATATTTTTGCACGTACCAATGGTCATTCTCAAAGAGATTAGGGCCACAGGGCTAAAAAACATCTTGCTTAAGTACCTTAAAAATAATCCAAGAGCCATCATGATATTAATCGGATCATTATTAGCCACAAATTTGAAGTTAATTTTGTCCTTACACACGTTTTCATAACACATGGTTCTAAATATGGTACTTTTGACAAGACAACTCATGAATATTTTGAAATGACCATCTACTCCGTGCACTCTTTCCCGATCCCCATCCAAAATTGGACGCCTGCACCCCTCCACCTCATCATGCCAATGCGACATCACCATGAGCCCAAGGGGGCAACACCGAATTCCTGAATCTCATCCAAACTTCCGCTCACACCCCTCCAACTCATTATGCAACAACCACATCATCATGAGCCTAAGGGAGTGGTACCAAATGTAACCTGCAACAAAATAAATGTTAGTTTTCACCATTCATAGTAGTGTTTTTTTTTGTTTTGTGGTAAGGATATTTCCTTGTATGTTCATGGTGAGTGCCCCCAATCTTCTCCAACATTTAGATAGCACCCATGAAGAGCCCAGGTTGGCTAAAGAATCAACCACTTGGTTTCCCTCATGAAAAATATGAGTCTGTTTCTGTCTTTCAAATTTGGTAAGCAGGAAGATAATATCCAACAAAATGTCTAATACTTCAACCTTGGTAATGATTAAGGTTGATGGAATCAATCACCTCTTTAGAGTCACCTTCAATGTGAAGTTTTTTATGCCAAGAGTGACAACAATGTTAACTCCCTTGAGCAACACTCTAGCCTTTGTTGTCATGGATGTTTGAGTTTCAATGCCACCAACATACCCCACCACCAAGTTGCACTCTGGGTCTCTGATAATGCCTCCTATGCTTGCCAATCTAGGGTACCCTTTTACTGCACCATCAAAGTTAAGCTTGTGTTGGCTAGTATCATGAGGTTTCCATGCCATAGCAAGTCTAGCCAAAGCTTTAGAGTTTTTGAAAGAGTTGATATCTAATATATTGTTCCATGAATTGGCCATGTTGATCTCTCACCCAATAGGAGCTCTATCTGGGGGTTTCCAAATGTATAAGAAGACATTCAACCTATTGTTGCAGGGTTCAAAAATTACAATTTTGTGGCCTATTTAGCCTATTTGAAAAATACTTTTTTCTATTTTGAAGGGTTTCATTGACTCAATTTCCACACCATTAGTCATAGCATGATTGCAGGATATTTTCACATTCTCATTGGAACTTGCTCATCTTTTAAAATAGGTGTTTCTCCTTATACTAATGATGTGGCATTGACTCATTGAAAAGGTTTCAATCTTCAACCACTCAATCTGATCTCCAATGAACCAACACTCCTCTTCAACAATGTTTTTTATTCTTGAAGTTGTAGTAGGAACTTCCAAAAAAGAAAAAAATTCACTTACATAATGTTGATAAGTGTAGACACGAAAAATATACCAACACACCTGATCTTGATTGGTAACATCGCTTCATCCTAAATCACCCCTTTTGCAAGTCATTTGATTGAATAATCTTTATTTGATTAAATTCATCACATTTCATCCATTAATTAAATAAATCAAATTTATCTAATTAAGTCATCATCTCATGTTAATTAAATAAATCAATTTTATTTAATTATCCCTATAGTCTCTATTTAATTAAATAATTCATTTTATTTAATTAAATCTCTAAAGTCATTCTATTAAATTAAATAAATTAAACCTTATTTGATTTAATCTAACATCATCCATCTTTAATTAAATAAATCAAAATCTTTATTTAATCAAGTCTAAATCATATTCCTCTAATTTTGATTTAAATTAATCCAAAAAATCTAAATCAAAGTGGTCAAATCAACTAATCTCCTTTTAAATTAATCAAATCTTGATTAATTTAAGTCTTAATCACCTAAATCCTCTAGCTTTTGCAACTTGCTCATGAAAATCATTTATTTGATTTATCAAATCCTCAATTACTTTAAAAAAGGCATCAATGTTGGAATATTCCCCAAATTTGAAAAATCCCTCCAAATGGACTTGTACATCCAACAAAGCATTTAACCCTCTTACATGTCCTTTTTCCTTGAGCCAAGTAGCATTAACTTCATTTTCTCCTCCCTCCAACATGTCATTTCATCCATTTTGAATTTCCACCTAATTGCATTTAATTGCACAATGACCAAAATGTGTTCCACCTTTGTCCACTCACATGTTTACAAGTGGCACTTGGTCATTGGTTGGTGTTTGATCCCACATTCATCCCTTTTTCCTCATTCTCCATCACTCTCATCTATAAATAAGAGACTCTCATTTGGATTTTGGATCCACAACTTCATGCAAAGTCATAATCTTCAGATTTTGAATTTGCTCATCCATCATTCATCCATTTTCAAGTTTCATAGGTAGGTTATGTAGAAATTTCTCCAAGGAAGCATCAAATCTTCATCAAGTTATCACAAAGCTTACAAGGGATTGGGAAAGGGCCATTTTCCACATCAAAATGGCACCAATTTCCCCATGGGATTGAGATTTTGTTGCATCGAATAGGATTTGATTACTTTTGTTTGTGTTCTTCATTCTATTTCTTATTTTGTGCATTTCAAATGAATTCTATGGGGAATGTTGATTTAACTTGCATAATGGACTAATTGTGTGATTGTTTGTTGTATTTGTGCAGGTCTAACATCGACATTCACAATAAGAAACCTTCTTAATCGATGTTTCAGGTTCATTAAGTAGATCATCAAGCCAAGAAGGCTGCTCTTCTATGAGATTTTTTTGAAGTTCATCTATCTTCTTCACTTGTATGTGGAAAGATTTTTTGACCCAAAAAACCCCCATGTAGCCCATCGACTTGCATATCTAACAAGCCCATTCATTGCCAAGCTTGGTGTTGAGCTACATTGGCTCCTCCTCAATTGTCTTCTATTTTAGGTGGTTCCATTATTGGAAAATCCATTCAAAAATACACCTCTCCATGCACCTCCAACATTCCCTTTGACATGGGTTTGGCATCAGAAAGGGAAGACAAGAAAAAAATAATGCCATTTTTTCTTTGTGCATGCGATTTTCCACTATATGCCCCTATACATGGTGTGAAATTCATTGCAGGATTTGTGTAGATTGAATGAGTGAGTATACACCATACAATTCATGAATATTGTGAAGGCATGCCTTTTTGAGCACATAATTCGGTCTTCCTCAACCCCCATGTTGCCCATTAATTTGGGTATTGTTGCATTATAAATGCTTTAATAGTTAGCTTTTCTCATAAAAAAATATTTCTCATTAACATTTATTGTTATAGTTAGTTGATCATTTGGGTAACTTTTAAGCTTGAAAGGGGGTCTTTTTTTGTTTTGTAATAACTTGCAAATGGGGGGTGTCTTTTCAAATGTAAATAATCATTGGAAAGCTAGTTTTGATGTTGATATTTTAAAATCGTGTTGCTTTAATTGTTTTAATCTTCCAATGTTGCTTTAATGATGTTGAATCCCCTTGGTGTCATGATATCTAGACCCATATATCCATGATCAAACCCTAGCATCCAATCTTACATGTAATCAATGTAAATCCTTCATTTGATGCACAACCTATTATACCCTCCTAGAAGATATACTTTATCGCCAAGGCTATGATGATTCTTTACTTTAATGTTTAGATGCAATGGAAGCTAATAACACATTATAAGAGGTGCACACTAATATTTGTGGGGCACATACTAGTGGAATGGTATTGGCTAAAAAAATTCTCAAAATAGGGTATTATTGGCCTACAATAGAGCATGATGAATGTAAATATGTCAAATGATGTCTTGCATGTCAACAACATGGAGATCACATTGGTGTACCATCTCAAGCATTGTAACCTATCATTGCCCCCTTGGCCCTTTTCCCAATGGGGCCTTGACTTGGTCAATAAGATCCATCCCTCATCATCCCATGGTCATAAATTCATTATCACTGCGACAAAGTATTTTATGAAGTGGGTAGAAGTCATCCCCCTCACCTTCACCACTTATACCAAAATATCTAAATTCATAAAGGTGTATATTATTTCATAGATACAATTTTTTTATATTTCTTTTTAGCTTCCTACTTTACCTCTTCAAGGTCACTGCAATTCTTCATATTGTGGTGTGGTTTGATTGGTAAAAATGGGGCTAAATTCTTTATTTTTTTGCATGTTGTGTCTGCATGGTTATCCCACATTGTAATTGCCAAGGCCCATCAAGACCTTGTGCTATGTTGGGGCATTCCTTCAATATGTGGTTATCTAACATTGTACCCACCAAGGCCCCTTGTGACCCTGCGAAATGTTGGATTAACCTTTTTGTTTCTTGAGTCATTCATATTCATTGAATACACATTCACCTCGGTTCCTTATACCTTGGTGAATAGTATCACATGTTATATCCAATTAAGTGCTTGTTAAATTTTAATTTAATTACTGCATTCAAAACCTGCACACATTCCTACATATCCCATCCTATCTTATACCCTTCTCCCAATCCCATCTATTGCCTTGTCCTAACTTAATTGCTGATCCCATGTGCATTTGATCCTTCCTCGCCCATCTTCTTTCCTCCATCTTTCCATCTTCATATTTCCCCACTTTTTTGTCCAATGTATCATGGTATGACACATGCATCCACACATGTCAATATGTCATCTCATCCATCATAATCATATCATCCATCAATTTAGATTCATTTTAATTGTTAATCTAAGCATATTTTAATCATAATCACATCATCCATCCATTTAGATTCATTTTATTTTTTATTCTAAGCATATTTTCATCATATAGATCATCATCCGTCCATTTAGATTCATTTTATTTATTAGTCTATGCATCTTTTCATCAAGAGATCATCATTCATCCTTCAAATTCATTTTAAATTTGTTAGTCTAAGAAATTTTTCATTATATATTTCATCATCTATGTATTTAGATTCATTTTATTTCTTAGTCTAAGCATTTTTTCATCATATAGTTCATCATCCATCCATTTAGATTCATTTTATTTATTATTCTAAGCATATTTTCATCATATAGGTCATCATCCATTCATTTAGATTCATTTGAAAGTTGTTAGTTTTTTTAATTTGTTAGTCTAAGCATCTTTTCATCGTCTAGTTCATCATCCATCCATTTAGATTCATTTTAAAGTTGATAGTTTTTATTTTGTTAGTCTGAGCATCTTTTCATCATTTAATTTATTACCCATCCATTTAGATTCATTTTAAAGTTGTTAATTTTTATTTGTTATTCTAAGCATATTTTTATGATCCAGTTTGAATCATCCATCCATTTAGATTCATTTAAAGATTATTTTGTATTTGTTAGTCTAAGAATATTTTCATCATATAGACCATCATTCATCCATTAGATTCATTTCAAATTTTTTAGTTTAGATTTGTTAGTCCAAGCATCTTTTCATCATATAGATCATCATCCATCCATCATATTCATTTTAAATTTGTTAGTTTAGATTTATTATTGCCTAAGCATCTTTTCATTGAATATAGTTCATCATTCATCAATTAGATTCATTTTAAGTTTGCCAGCTTAGATCTATTAGTTTAATCATGCCAATAACATCCATCTAGGAATCTTCATAATCATCATCATAAGCATTCACACTTTAAATTATCATCATCATGTATCCATGCATCAAGCTCATATAAATATATTATATATCCATAGGCATAAATAAAATCATGCACACAAACATAATCACCATCACTTCTACACATAGGCATCATAAATATCCATATCTACAAACATCAACATCTAAGTGTCTAGTCATACATCACAAGCATACACATAATACATCACATGCATCTGTCATACCAATACATATCAAACAATAATGTACATGTCGTCATACATGTGTCATGAAATACATCAATACAATCCAATGTAAATCGCCCATGAACAACTCATTCCCAATAACAACCACTATTTTTTGAAGGAATAAAATTGAGATTATTTTTTGAAAGCCATAACTTGGGAATATAGTATTAATTATTTACAAACAAATATGCATTACAAGGTTGGTTCCACATACTTTTCAACAATTTATTTGGTTTTTCTTTATGTTTCTCCATGTAGATATTATTTTAGTTCAAAGTCAAATTTTCTATTTTTACTCATACTTTAGATATTAAATAAGGGCTCATTTTTATGCTACAAGGGTTTCAATTTCATATTGGCTTCATTGGAGTCGATAATTTCAACTCTCACCCTTGGCCTACCATACTCTTTTTGATTTAGCATTTATATTTTTAAAACATATAACATGGCTAGAAGACTGCACCATTAAATTTTAAATTTTGTAGAGTTGCACCAATTTTGATTGGTATATTAATGTAGATAATTCTTCTTTAGTGTTGGTAGTTTACCTTTTGAATGCATATAATTTTGATGTGTATTTTACCATTAAATTTTGATTGGTATTTTACCTATTAAATGGTGTACATTTTATGCAAAACACAACCTATCAACTCTTTATGGGTTAAATCTATGGATCTAGGCCAAGTATGCAAACATGGATTGATTTGGGTCAATTTGTTGTACTAATTTCTAATTTGCTAGATTCTTTATGCTTTAGTAAATATCATGAAGTGGCAATGTTTGGAAACACCTTGGGGAATTCACTAAATTAGTAGGGTTGTGTTTTCTAGGTTATTCCCCCTGATAGAATCAATATACCATCTTGGGAATACTCGAGGACACTAATATCTAGACATGCAAATGCTATAAAATAATGTGATGCAAAACTAGATTAAGGTGTTATAATTGAAGTGTGCCTAGGATGCTCTTCCTTAAATGAATAATTTTTAGTGACTTTATATATAAGTACATAGCAATAGATTACACCAACCATTGCAAAGTTGGCTTAAAGTGAGAAATAAATGGGCATGAGACACCCAAATTTTGAATTTAAAATTTAATGGTTAGATCCACAAATGAGTGATCAAGCTTATCAAGTCCATGCTTGTGAGGTTGACCTAAGACGTGAAATTGGTAATATTTAGGCAAAGAACAAGCATTTGGATATGGGTGACAATAATGGCTATGATCTTATAAAATATGTGGACATATCTTTAGATATGCATAAAATAATGCTTAGTATCAGAGAATATGTAAATAGGTACGGGTATTATTATGGAACAATGAACTCAAGTTTATGCAACTCATGTGCCATTTATTGATATTTATTGATATATGATTATATATTTCGCTCCATCTAAAAGGACCCAAAACTATATGGGAATGAGCCCAAGTTTACACAACATAATGGGTATGGAAATTTCACCATTCCAACTATATTAAGTCTAATGTTTATTAGTAAAATTTGTAACAAAAATTATATCAATTTACAAAAACTTAAATATATATATCTATGGGCTAAATATTTGTAAACTTTTTAAAAATAATTATAGAAAATTTTTAGTAGATGCGATTTTTCCAGTATCAATATAAATGAAGTAATATATATCTAGATATGAATATATAAGCATCCATTTAATTTTTGGGGATTTAAAAGAGATGAGATTGATTTTTTTTTGAGATGAAGACACCATTTTAATCTTGACAATATTTGTAGATTTCAAAAGAGAAATAGGAACTCTAATTTTCTAAGGTTGCCTATTTAGCAATTTCCACCTCAATCAACTTAATTCATTTGAAAGAGAACAAATAAAGATAAGGTTTGAAATAACTAACCTCACATTAACAAATTACAATAGTATCCTATGACATCAATGAGTAATAATTATTTATTTAAAATGATTTATCAACAATTAAAAGTGTTTTTTTTAAATATTATATGAATATCTTTGAAGTTTTAAAGCAAAATTGTCATTGTTCGTATGACCATGAATTGGCAATAGGTTAAAAAGAACTGGCCAATCTCCAACTTTCATAATAAGAATAATAAAACTATATTAAATTAATTTTATTTATCATTGCCAAGCATTATGTAAATGTTAAAACAAACAAAATCTAATTGACTTAGATCTTACAAAGTTATTTTTATAATTTTATATATCAAATGTACTATCATTTAGAATAAAAGCTCACTGAGATTACATATATGCATAGTAGGAGGTTGGATTTTGAAGGTTATGACACATAAATACACATATCAAGGAGCCACTATGACTAAACATATATAGATATTATACCTATTGTGTTCACTAGATCTTCACACCATTCATGGAATAGAGGTTAGAATCCTCAGGTGCCAATTTCTTGAAAATTGCTTGGATTGAAGAACGAGCATGGGAATACTACAACTCCTTGATCATAGTTACATTATTTTTCTTATAAGATCCTCTTGCATTACCATTTATTGATCTCATTGCACAAAATTCCTCATTCTCACTCTCGCACACCCGAACATGAACAAACTTGATTAAAATCAGGTAAAATCTCAATTTGTAATGAGGACATGTTGTTGATATATTGAAAGCTCTTGTAATCCTATAATTACAATTTCTATGCCCTTCAACATTTCCCACATGAAACCTTCGAGCTCTACAAGAGTAACTACAGCGAGTTAATACCTATCAACATATAATAAAGTTATGGAAAAACATACAGATATTATTTGAATGCTCACATAGGAGAAGAAGATAATGGACTATGTTTCAAATAGAGATATCAACAATGGGCATGGCTATGTAAGTTTGGAACACTCCATGGCCCAAAACTACTTTGATTTCTTCACTAATAAACGCCAAATCATAATGCTCGCCTCTTGCATTAACAATCTTGATCTTCTCGGCCACCTCTTCAAAAATCTAAACAAATCAACTTTGCAACTATGTAGATTGAAGATAGTTTTAGGTGCACTTTTAATGGATTGGATGAGAACAAAATTTAAAGTTGACATTGAATATCATATGTGCTCATCAAGTCTTTCCTTTTATAGAACTCCAAGTGCATGTTCATCGTCTTGTACATCATTTCTAACAATATTTCTTTTAGGTCCGTATTTGGATGCTCCAGTATTAACAAATGATGGACAATCCTGTAGGATGAATGGTACATTGAATGTGGGGATGCATAAGATCATAGATGTAGATGGTGCACCCTGATGGTTGGATAGCCACAACTAGAATATTGTAACCATGAGGGATGTGATAGACAATTTATTACTTAGGACCCTTTTGTTCTTAGAATTTGGTGGTGAGAATGTAGTCATAATTAAATATTATTTAATTATTTTAGCCATGTATGAGGTGAAAATATTTATAAATAATAATAAAGTTGTTTTAATTATGTGAGATAAAAAAATGATATAATTATTTAATTGATTAAAATAAAGATGTACTAGGAAATATTTAGATATCTACACATATAATTAATCTTTTTAAAATAATTAAAAAAACATCAAAAATATATTTTCCTTTTCATTCAACATAAATCAATAGAATATTAAAAAAAAATATATTATTATTTTTTAATATATTAAAAAATATTGTCAAAGTCTTGCCATGGGAAAGACTTAAGAAATGAAGTCGACCGTTGACTTAAAGACGGTCGTCGCCTCCTAAACGACGTGTCAGACTCCATTTATCAGCGTTGCCACGAAATTCTAACCAATAGGAACAAGTTCCGTATCACTTCTATCCATCTGATTGGCTAGCTTAAAATCTCTCTTGCCATGTCATAGTTTCAAAATAAAATAATTAAAATCCAGAAGCTTCACAGGTAACTACCAGACTCCTCTGATTCGGTATTTTATTTGTTCATCTCGAGTTTGGGTTTCATTCCGTAGAAGACTGATTTTTCCCGTTTGTTCAAGTTTTCCATCTGCGGATATTTCCCCCGTTTTCCATACACCGAGTTTTCCCCAATTTTCCCAACACTGTTTTTTCCCCAGCTATTTGTACAGAGGGTGATGGGATATCTAAGTCAATGGAGGCACTTGCGGTTTGCAATAATGGCGATTGTTTTTCTCACAGGCGGGCAAGCGGAGCAATTTTCGGAAACGGAAGTTGCCACCATGAAAGCCGTTTCTGTAAGTTCCGTGTGAAAATTCAGGGAAATGGGTTGCAGTTGTATCGAAGGATAATCCTTATTATTCTGTGGATTTCGATTAGGATTTTCTTAATTTCTTTAATGTTTTGATTGTGCAGGAGATGAAGGATTCCATAGCTCAATCGGTGGGGTGGAAAGCCGAGGAAGTAGAAGTTTCGGATGTAGATAAGCTTGATTCAATGTTTGGCCACGCGACGCTTTATGAGTTCCATCTACAGATTGGAAAGTTTGTTCTTCCTGTACGGTTGGCTGAAGATGTCAACTCTTGGCAGGTTTTGGAGGGAGGGTTCGAGAAGGGTTTGGTGGAAGAGGGCCAACAATTGACACCGTCTTTGGCTCCCTTTCAGTTGGCTGGTCCGCTTGAATTGTGGATACATGATGCCGATAATATGCGCCTTTCAGTGCCGGTAACGGGCTTTCCTTGTTGTTTTTTCATTTTCTTGTCTCCACACTCTCTGGATTTTGATTACTTGAAAAAAACATGTTTTAGAAAAAAGAAGAAAAAACATAAACATCATATCTAGGGTTTATTTTCAGTGCCCTTTTCTGCCCGATTAGAAATGTAACGTTTCTTTGCTCTTTAAAGATTTTGCAAATTTTTGCCGAGGTAACGGGTACGATAGGGAAGCCTTGGTCACATTCTTAAGATTCGTAGACTTGGGCTACCCTGAGATGATTCCCTTAATCTTCACACAACAGTCTCCACTTTGTTTTCTTATCGCAGAAATTTTGTTTTGGCCTTAGAAGTTCCAAAGCCCTGGGAAAAGCTTAAATAGCCAGCACATTGTTGTCAACGCACTTCTGTTTAAGAACCATGTACTGTTTGCAATGTGACTAGATAATAGACAGCTTCAATGTAGTCACAGTAATTGTTATATTAACCCGAACAAGCAGACCACCCTGTTACATCGAGGGGAATTGGGGGGTGTCGGTTTTATATTATTCCAAAGGTTCCTTCGGACTAGAAAGGAAACCATCCAGTATTTGTAAAATATTGGACCAATTCGTTTTGATCCCACGGAGAGGCTATCTAAAGTTTCTTAGCGGGTGCTATTGATGAAATTTAAGAGCCTTTTACGATCAGGTTTTCATGGATTTTATAGCAGTAAACACTAAAAGTTTTAGTTGAGAATTTTAGTAAGCTGAAGATCTCATGGATTTTATGGTACTAGGTGATTTTAAAATTTTATTTTCATATACCATGTGGAACAAATCATAGTTTGCAGGCTCACAAAGGAAGTCGAGTTTTTTATAGAAACAAGTAACTAGCATGTAAACTCACGACGTGACCTGTGTGGTGGGAAAAATGCTGAAAGAATGTAGGAACTTGCCCCTCGGCCTGTGCCATAGAAGAAAAGCTAAAAGAAATTTGCAATTCTTTATTTGTGTGCAATTCGCAGACTTCCCATGATGCCTTCACTACCCGTGACTGTTTAAAGTATTTGCAACTGTTTCAAATTGCAAACTCCTTTTATTCATTACAGACTCGCAATTTATCTAGATGCAGATTGAAACCCCAGATCCCTACCTATTTTGCTTAAAATTTTACAGTTTTAAGTAGTTTAATTTTAATTTTAATTTTTAACTTGCCGAGTTTTGCCGAGTTAATGAGTTGAGTATGTGAACTATGGAACAAATAATCCTTAATCTGGGTGGAGAAATTTTCAGCCCCTCCCTATAGCCTATAGGCACCTGCTGAAAATCAGAGAGCTAAAAAGCAGGGACTCCTATTCACTAGGATAAGAGTCTAATTTATCTTGTAGCAGTTTTAACCTCATCTCATGGGACCTGTTGCACCATAGTCATAGATGCTGGAAGCCCCCTACGTAGAAGTGCTTCCAAACCTGCTGCTGTAGGTTTAGGAGTTATTATTTTTTGGGCCCTAAATTCACATTCTACAATATGGCTCTGGGTGATTTGAGGTGGAGTAATAGAGTTAAGCTATTTCTGCGACAAGGACTACAAGGGACGGCTATTAAAAAATAGGGAAATTTAAAAAATACAGAGGAATTTCAAATATCCATATGATAACATTGGTAAGGCATTCATCATATACATTAGAGATTTTTTTTTTTGATAGGTATACATTATAGACCTTTAATACATAACAGTAGAGTTGAATTGATAGCTCACATGGGAGTTTAGTTCAAAAAGATTCAGCAGCAACAGATTTTTCAGTTTTATTTCCAACACTCATAAATTTCAGTTCTTGAAAATTCAGACTTCTCAGTTGGTAACAGTTAGCCACTAGTTATGTGACATATTGCAGAATTTTCTAGTTCTTCAGTATCAAATTTCTTAAGTTGTTTCAGGATTTGGTCATTACAAGTTTCCACTCTCAAAATTCAATTTTTATTTTTAAAAGTTCAGATCTCCATTTTCAGAATTCCAGAGCCATTAGGTTTCTGTATATTGGCAGATTTCTGATTCTAGGACAGAATTTCAGTACAAGCATCTTTAAATTTTTTAAAATCAATGTTTTCACAGCTATATAAAAGCCCCAAAATGTGCAGTATGCTGCAAATGCCAAATATAGAGGGATTTAAATGAGCATTGAATTCATTTTGTGATCACGTCTAACAGAGAACCATAAAAAGATCAGACTAAGATAAAGTGACATATAATTCAGATTATTTTATTTGTTCAAATCTTAATTCTGCTTAGGAATATTGCCTGTTGAAAAAAGGTCTTAAAAAAGTCATATCTTCTTTTAAGGGAAATGTAGTGGTGGCAGTTAGAACACCGAGAGAATATCTATTAGGTTACACTTCAGATATTTGAGAACTGTCTCTGCTTGATATGAGTTTTTTAAGTGTGGATCATTTCAATTAAAATTTGGTATTTCGATATGGAAATGAAACTTTACAATACATGATAGTTGATCTTAGGCGGAAAATTTTATACATTTTGAAAATTTGTATTGGTTGGCAAAGACTATGAAATTTGAAAAAACGAGTGGCTTTTTGCATGGGGCAGCCAGCTGTCCCCGGGACATGATGTCCCTGTGCACAGTCAGCATTTCTAGGATACCAGATCAGTTATTTTTCCTTTTTTAAAGCAGGGGATGGCGGGGGGACATTTCTAAAGCATCCCCATTTTCCTTGGAATGTTCCCTGTATGGTTACGGTCTGGAAATGCTGGTCAATAAACATAGATTTCGGCTAATGTACCTGTTTTAAATGTGCTGATCAATAAACATCACAACGATTATACGAACTATTGAGAGTAAAGATCTGCCTTGATCAAATCCTGCTTGTTTTAGATGATGCAAGGTGCACATTCAAATTGTTTTTAATACGAATGAAAATTAACTTAGATCACGTGGGTTTTCAAAACATAGGCGTTGGCGTTGACCTTTGGAGTACTTCTTGGGGCATGCTACTTGATATTATTTTCTTTGGGATTCAGTTGCAACTTAATGATTTGATGGAAGTCAATATGTAAAACAATTGGAAATTATAATTTTACAGGAAAAGATTACTTGAACCAACGTAGTTTCTAATTATTACATCAGGATGTTTCTGTTGTTTGACTGTCTGGACTCTGAACAAAATGAGGCTTTTCGATATTCTATGTAGATCAATATGGTAGCAATGTTTTAATTAGGGAACTCAAACCACATAAATTTTATGTTCTTGCCTTTCTTATCCGAAAGCCATCTGCAAAATTCTAGTCGACATAAATTGTATTTAAAACTATCAATCCAGGCAATATCATCTGAGTCTTACAGTTTCTTGCTGGAAGATGGTTTCTTCAAATCTCTTGCCTCAGGAATTAAATAAAATTCTCGTTATAATTTATATTTCAATTTTATCAGATACATATGGAAAGCAAATATTATAAAGCTTGACTAGCTAGAACTTATCTATGATCCCACTTTCCAGGACCTCCCACCTTTACACCTTTGCCATGCTAATGTTATAATTTGTGAAAATATTACTATTATTCAATATTATAAAATTCTGAAAGGCCCATTCAGCCTTTTAATTGACAATAGATTGAATGAGAATAATGCTAGATGATTGCAATTTTCTGTGAAGATAATTTCTAAGGTAGTTGATAGAACCGGTAAACAACATTACCATTCGGGCAGCCTGGTCAAAGTGTTTTTTGTGGTGACGTTTGACTTCTTGACCTGGCTGTCAAAGTGGTTATTTTTCCCATATGATTGCAAACTTAGTGAAAGATACGTTGATGTGAAATGGTTGCATCATTTGTTTATCAGCTCCACTTATGGGCCGCTCTCTAACTGACAAATGTTATATTTTTTTATCATTGAGTTTATTTTGAAATTCAATGATCAGACATAGGTAGCAAATGAGACAATTTTGGCTTAGATTGAAGTTTACTGATATCAAGACTTTTTGTTTACAGCATGATGTAGAAGCTGGGGTATTGAAGAAAGTAGTGCTAGCAGATGGAGCTGTGGTAACGGTTAGAGGTGCCAGAGAACTGACCCTCAGAGAATCCATCCAGTTGCCTTTACCCCTTAGCAGCACCACTGAGAATGGTAATCCTGTTTTCAAACTGATTGAACTTGCCACAGAGCTTAAGCGTGCTTCCAGTGATGGAGAAAAACCCTTGTCTCTGCGAATTGTGGGTCCAACTTCACTTACTGCCTCATCCATCAATGAGCCCGATTCAACAGAAAATAAGTTGAAGGTGAAAAGGCTAGCTCCAGGCTCTGTTGAATTGAGATCTCGCCATGAGCAAGATTCATCAACTCAAGTATCCTTTGAGGCTGCTTCCAATTTACCCAGTACTAATGATATATGGATGTGGCCTCTCCCATCACTGAATGGATCGGATCCTAAACTTAGTGGTATTGAGGAACTTTTGAACTCAATCCTTGGATCCATTAGTGAGAAGAAAGAACCAATCAGATTGTTAAAAGCTCAAGCTGCAGCTGCAACTTTTGTCAAAGTGCAGTTTGAACTAGAGAAGAAAGTTGGTGATGATATGTTTGGCACGAAGGATTGGCTGGAGTGGAGAACAAAGCCCTCTGTTATAAGGTTGCAGTTTGAGTTGACAGGGAAAGTTGAGGGTGATAAGATTCTTCCTTTAAAAGTGAAACAGATTGAACCAGTGGAAGCTGTTGATAGTTTTTCATCAAGATATTTGACTGGAAACGCCACATTTTCGAAAGCTCCAATCTTGTATCCTCCACCCTCACCGTTCAGTCTGTGAGGGGATCAAGGGCCTTGACCAAAGGGTATACATTATTTTTCTATGTATCATATGTAAATAGTCACACCTTTTCAGCGACTTGAGGCTAAGAAGACTTTAGCCGTCTCTTCTATGCACGGATTCAAATGTTTATTACTGCTAAATATTCCCCAAAAAAAAGTTTTTATAAACCTTAGCGGTAATAACAATTGATTCCGTTTAGAGCAAGGTGGGGTAATTGAAAGTGTTTTTGTTTAATGAAATTAAAGCAATTTCTGGATTGAAAATTATAAGACCTTCACAAACGTATATATTTTATTCAAATAAATTATATTTATCACTTAGACAAGAGGGTAGAAATAGAAATATTTTAAGAAAAAGTATAAAAACGAGTAAAAACATAATTTTATAAATCTTTTATTTAGATCATCCTAAATGAATATAATTATATTACATAATTTATATAGTTGATCAATTTGTCATAAAATAAAAATTCTTCAAATCACTCTCTTAAAAAAGAAACAATATCACAATATACTTTAAGAGAAACAATATCACAATTTTTAAGTATATTGATAATAAAAATTATGAAATTTTTAGAAATTAGAAAGTTACCATCAAACACCAATGCATAAACAAAAAGTAAAGGAACTTAGATTATACATGAATAATTATTGTTGGATAAAGATTGAAGGAATAAATAAAATCTACTCTCGAAGAAGCCCTTGAAAATGATTATGACCTAAATTGAGCACGTGGATTACCCCACTTTGACATTGCAACCTAATCTCTCAACAAAACCGCATGTCTTAGACATGATAATATAACAACCCATCCCCCATAGGATCCCATCATTGTGAGAAAGGTTGACGGATAGGCTTTGACAAATGTTTAGGCACATGCTGTCACATGTCCCATCATTGGAAAACTGTGGCACCGTCGGTAGATTTTAAAATTATTTTTTGGGAAAGTCCAAAAAGCCTAAAACATCACCATTTTGGACATTCGCATTTTGGAGGTTGCTAGGGAGCTCAGAAGGGAGTTGTAGGTGTTCGGAGGCTGAAGCAAAGTGACCATTCTCCCTACAAAAACACATGTGATAGACAGGCCGAGTAGTACATCTACCAAAAATATTGCCCTTTTGCCATTTTTCCTAGGGACTATGGAGAATTGAATGGGTATTCATTGCGAAAAGGGTATTCATTAACGGTTTCCAAGGGTTTTCCATGCAAAAGGGGGTTTTCATTTGATGTGCAGAGTTGTTTACGTGCTTTTTTGTTGAGGGTTTTTTAATTTTGTGATTTTAATGTTCACACTATAACTTTTTGAGGAAGCAAATGAAATATGGTGAACCCATTGTGGAAATCCAACCTACATTTATTTTTTGCAATTGAAATAGAGAAACCAGAAATGACAAAATATATAACCAGGTTGGAAAACACAATGTGGGTTTGCAATTAAATGATATGTTTTGAAAGCCAATAAGCCCACAATGTCGCATTTTCAACATTCGCATGCAATTGAAATAGAGAAACCAAAATTGACAAATATATAACCGGTTGGAAAACACAATGTGGGCTTTGTAATTAAATGATATGTTTTGAAAGCCACATAAAGCCCATAATGTGGCCATTTTCAACATTAGCATTTTGAAGGTTGTTGGGGAGCTGATAAGGGAGTTGTAGGCATTTAGAGGCCGAAGTAGAGCGACCATTCTCCTTACCAAAATGCATGTGACATGCATGGGTAGCTAGCTAGCATGTATGTATATCTACCAAAAATATGTCGTTTTGCCATCTTGCCTAGGGATTGTGAAGAATTGAACGGGTATTCATTGCAAAAATGGTATTCATTGGTGGGTTTCCCTTGCGAAAGGGATTTTCATTTGGTTTCAATGTGTAGAGGGTTTTACAACATTGTGTGGGTTGGAGGTTTCATAAATCACATACTCACCACCCACCATGTTTTCCAACCTATAGCTATACTGTGTATGTATATTTGGATCATATGAAGAATTTGAAACACAATTTTTACTCTACCTAAGATGTTATAAATTTTGAAGGTGCTTTTCATTACATTCGTACTATCTAAATAACAAAATGTATTCATTACATTCACTATTTTGTAAAATTCCAGGTTGCAAAACACTAGGTGTTATGAAACCTGCAACCCACATTATGTTTTAAAACCCTTTACAAGTAACAACCCAATTGGTTAGTCACCCCTCACCTCAATTTGGTTTGTTTTGTGATTGTCTTGAGAATATTTTGTTTTGTAGATAGCAAGAATGCAATGAAATTTCCCAAAAAACACTGGGTTATATGAAACCTACAACCCACATAGTGTTGTAAAAACCTCCACATAACAACCCAATTGGTTAGTCACCCTTCAGCTCAATTTGGTTAGTTTTATGTATCTCCCACTTGCAACTCTTCCTCGTGCTCTCTACCACTTAGCTTTGAACGTACATAATGGAATAAATGGAAACCACATTGTGTTTTTCAACCTACAATTATATTTTGCATTTATTTTTCAATCATATGAAGAAATTGAAATGCAATTTTTAGTCTAAGAGTTGCTATAAATTGTGAAGGTGAACTTCATTACATTCTTACTAGATACAAAACTAAAGGTTTTCATTACAATCACACTCTATATATAATTGCACGTTGAAAAACATTGGGTGTTATGAAACCTACAACCAACATACTATTGTAAGACCCTCTACATGTAAATACTGAATTGGATAGAGTTTTGAATTTCTTAAATACTTTTATGTTTCTTTGTAGTTGTTTTTCACTCAGCTTTAAGAGTGTCTTTATTTTTAGAGAATGTAGATGTTTTTTTCAACAACTTCTTTACAAAATTTGTCTACCTTTTCAAATAAGACTTTCATGTGTGCACCCCACCAATTCTCCTTTTTTGCACTTATATTTGATATTGCTTTTTCCTTATCCTCTATTTCTAATTGTATTTGTTCCATGGAAGTCTTAAGTTCAAGAATCTTTGAATTCATTTGTTCAACTCCACCTATAGCATCATCTCTCACTTTCTTTTCCTATAGAAATTCATGTGCAATACAAAACCTCTTGAGTTTATCCACTTCTGCATTGCCATTTTCCCATTACACATATTGCACACACACCTTCCTCAACTTCTCAAGAGCAGGAACAATCTCTTCAGTCAATACATTATCTATCTCATTCACTTTGGCTTGCTTCTTTTCAAGTGTTTTCATAACATATTCCTTTTTCATTCCATGCATTCTAACCTAATTGAGCAGAGGGGTGAATGACCAAATGGGTTGTTATGTGTAGAGGGTTTTACAATAGTGTGTGGGTTGTAGGTTTTATAACACCTCATGTTTCCCAACTTGCAATTTTTCAAAACAATATTAATGTAATTAAAACCTTTTGTTATTTATACATTAGGAGTGTCATGAAAAACACCTTCAATATTTACCATTCATGTAATTAAAATTTTTATAAGTTATGCAACAACACGTTTCACTTTTAATCTTTGAATATGCTTGACATGATCATTATTGGTAAATTGAACATTTAGTAAATGAGCCTCAAGGTGCATGATATCAACCTTCAACTTTTGAATGCCCTAAGATTCTTGCAAATGCTCATTTTCTAATCTCTCCATGTGCCCTCCTTTTTAAGCAACACCTTCCATTGTTGTCTTTATTTTCTCAGCTTCCTCTCTCAACAACATTAATTAACCTCTCTTTCTTTTAACAATACAATCTTGTTCTTATCTTTTAATTCCTTTTCTAAGTGGTTAATTGCAGCCTTCACTTGTTTTTGCTTCAATTTCAACACTACCAACGATTGCTTTTGCATCTACAAGTTGATCATCCACACATTTTTCCCCATCCCCACTATTCTTACCTATTAAACTAACACCCCATGGTATTCCTTTTCATGATCTTCTAGCTTCTTTTCATATCTTTTACTTTAAGATTTGGAGCAACTGGTCCCTCATAAGCCCTTAGGACAACACCATCCATTTCTTGGATAGAGTTTTCAATGTATTCAATACTTTTATGTAGCTTTGTAGTCGCCTTTTGCTCAGCTTTGAGGGTGTCTTTCTGATTACAAAATGTAGTTTTTTCTTTTTATTTATTTGTTTACAAAACTTGTCCACCTTTTCACATAAGGCTTTCGTGTCTCCACCCAATTGGTTCTCTTTTTTTGCATTGACATCTGATGTTGCCTTCTTTTCATCTTTTTCCAATTCTATGTGTTCAGTGGAATTCTTATGTTCAAGAATCTATGAATTCATTTGTTCAAATGTACTTATAACATCATCTCTCACTTTCTTTGACAACACAAATTCATGTGTAATACAAAACCTCTTGAGTTTATCCACTTCTACATTGTCCTTTGCCCATTGTGTATACTGCACACACTCTTTCCTCAACTTCTCAAGAGCAGGAACAATCTCTTTAGTCAATACATTATCTATCTCATTCACTTTGGTCTACTTGTTTTCAAGTGCTTTTAAAGCAGATTCCTTTTTCATTACATACTTTCTAGTAACTACCACTCAAGTTCTACACTGCCATTTCCCCATTGCACATACTGCACATGCACCTTCCTCAACTTCTCAAGAGCACGGAGAATCTCTTCAACCAATACAGTATCTTTATCTATTTCATTCACTTTGGTACGCTTCTGTTGAAGTGTTTTTAGAGAAAATTCCTTTTCCATTCCATGCATCTAGTACTTGTTGCCCCGAGTTTTGAAATGTGGATGATACATATACATTTCAAGACAACCTAAAAAAACCTAAAAAACACTATTCTAACCCACAACTATATTTGATCTATCATACTTTCTATGTTCCAATCATATGAACAAATTGAAATGCATTATTTATTGTAACTAAAAAGTTGTTATAAATATTGAAGGTGAACTTCATTACATTCTTATTGTGTACAAAACAAAAGATTTTCATTACATTCATACTGTCTATATATAATTCCATGTTGGAAAACATTTGGTGTCTAACCAAATTGAGCTGAGAGGTGACAAACCAATTGGGTTGTTACTGTGTTAATTAGAAAAGGTTTTGATTACATTCATATTGTTTTGTAAAATTGCAAGTGCAAAACACTTAGTGTTATTAAACTTGCAACTGACATACTGTTGTAAAACCCTCTACACATAAGAACCCAATTGGTTAGTCACCCTCAAGTGAATTTGGTTAGTTTTATGTATCCCCCACCTACAACTCCTCCCCATGCTCTCCACCCTTTAGGTTTGAGCATGCATAATGAAATAACTCATAACATATTAGTGTTTTCCAACCTGCAATTATTTTGTGCATTATCATATTTGAGCAAGTTCTAGAAAAACAATACTTATTGCAATTTAGAATGCATATCTTGCTCACGTTAGCCTCCAATTCTTGTGGGCACACAAAATCTAGAGAAAGGGATAGCTTCTCGTGCAAGCCACTGGGCCAATGAGTTTTATGGTGAAACTCCAGCTTGCAATGTTGACTACCGACAACAAATAAGATTCTTCAGGGAGAACACATCAACCTACAAAACTCCAATGTCCAATAAAGAAGCCATAAATTGTGACCTAATATTTATCTACAAATTCTACAAATTTAAAGCCTAGTACCATCTTGATAAAGACTTTAGTCCATATGTTGCATATCCTAAAAATATTTCTTAGCCTATGGCTAGTAATTGGTCCTAGGAAGGTTGATTGTCGCAAAAGACTATTTAGATAAATTGGTGTATCCATACCAATTTTCAAACCAGAGCTTTAATCAAGATTATGATGAACTTCATTAATAATGGTAGATGAATTTATAGAAAATTTTGGTTTTGCATGGTCCCACTATGGAGAAGCACAAGTCGATAGTTAAAACATTTAATGCAAAAGATATTGCATAAGATGATCAAGGATCTTCATCTTCTTATCATACCTTGATTTACATGTTTTAAATTTAAAATTGTGTGGAAACCTCATATGAGTTATGGTTCTTTTATGAAAATTGGAACAAAATGATTGCAAATTCTAAAGGAAAAATTTAATTTTATTAGAAGAATAATTAAACTCACATTAGAAAAGGTATGTAATTAAGGGTAGGAAAATCAAAGATTGAGCCAATTGTTGCATTTGCACCTTTTTAGCACATGGGAGAGCCACTACAATTACTATTTGGACTAAAATCTATCTTTAGGCAAAGTTTTGGAAGCATTGAAAAGATAAAAGTAAATGGCTTGTTGTACCTTAATCATTATGAATATCAACTTACAATAAATTTCACTCCCTGTTAATCAAAACTTATAAATTTGCTAAGTAACTTATTTGTTATCATTTAGCATTTGATATTTTTGCCACCCACACTATGATTTTTATTTGAATACAAGTTTAATTCACCTCAAAAATATTTTATTGATTTGAATACAAGTTTAATTTATCAACAAAAATATTTTCTTGGTTTGAAAATAGGTTAAATTCGCTAATGAAAATATTTTATTAGTTTGAGTACAAGTTTAATTAGCTAACAAAAACATTTTATTGGTTTTAACACAAGTTTAATTTGCCAACAAAAATATTTTATTGGTTTTGATACAAGTTTAATTCGCCATGAAAATATTTTATTGGTTTGAAAATAGGTTTAATTTTCCAATGAAAATATTTTCTTGGTTTGAAGAAAGGTTTAATTCACCAATAAAAATATTTTATTGGTTTCAATAAAAGTATAATTCACCAATATTTTCTACAAACTTCTAGTGATTACAAAATATTTGTCAATTGAATATATATTTTTTCCCAAAAAAGAAAAAATTCACCAATAAAATTAATCTTTTTTGAGAATAATACAAGATTCATTAGGTTTTTATACCTTTTCTGGGGGGTTTCTTAAAGTTATCCCTAATAAATACATCATTCAAGAACCTCTACATTCATATGACAATATCTCATACTCTAACATGAAGTGTTTCCATATTATTATGTTTGCTAAAGTGGGATAATTTATGTCATCATTAGTAGTTGTTTAAAGGTAGATCATTCTCTCATTATTCCACTGAATAGAATTATTATCCCACACTAATAATACATGCATTAATTTATAAGACTCTAAACATGCATAACTTTTTATGTCATATAACCTAAAGATTCCATAACATAACTCTATTATATCACAACTAGCAAGATATGAATCTTATAGTGATGTTACTTATAGTTAGTTCAATAAAAAATAGCTTATAAATAATTTCTTGTAATTCTCCTTTGCATACATCATATCTAAAACAAAAACACAAATCACAATGACTATTCATGACATAATATCTTAAATTCAAAACAATATGCTATTGAAGGTATAATGTTATCACCACTTATTAGATACCTTTTATAAACCTCTTATTGAATCATGTTTTAACACACCAAATTTAGTGGAATATGTAGTTCTTAGTAGTAAAACAAAATCTCTTCCCCCAAGGTTTAAAATGATATAATATTATCTTGGTGTATAAATTTTGATTCTACAAAGGAAAAAATCCAATCAATACCTATCTTGGACGAGATCTATAACCCAAGAGAAAATGCCTAAAATTGACACATCATCAATTACTTAATTACCTAACCATTTCCTCTATACTTGATTGAATATATTCTTATTTATCCAATCAATTATCCAATTTGCATCTCCAAGTCTTAATTAAATAATATTTTATCATTTAATCTATTCATCACTATTCACCCTATCTCATTTCTAGCCTAAAATCACTTGATCATTTCTCTCCCAGAGTCCACCCTTGGATAAATAAATCTAAATATTTATTTACCTAAGTTCCCCATCCCTTTCTAAAAATTAGATAATTGTACCTATTTATTTAATTTCCCATTTCTATCCACTTTTCATTAGTGAGTTAAAATTGATTAACTCACTAACCCCCCATTTGCACATTCCTAGTCCTGGTCAAACCCCTTCAAATCATGCACAATCCCCAAATGTTACATAAGCATGACCTTTGTACACAAGGCATGACCTCTTTGTACACGTGAATAGCTTTGAGACCATGTCACATGGGACAAACAAATTTCCCATCCTTGAAGGGTACTCCTAAGTACCCTTTTCCATCTTGTCATTGCACTTTCTCCAAGGGGATTCTTCACCATAGATTCTCATTTAATTTCAGAACTATCTTCATTCACCAACCAAATGAGTGCACTTGTCCTCCTCATCCCTTTAAGGGTCTCAACTAATCTTAGTCCTTGCTCTTTCCTTTTAATCCTAACCATCCAATCTCATAGTAAAAAATCTATAAACAGGACGCCATCTTATCTATTTAGTAAGACATCCTCATATGTATTGATATGCAAAAGGCACTCACACACTTCATCATCCACCAATCTTGAGCACAACCACCATGTCTTGGCACATAAGGGTTTGTATTAATGAACTTTTATTATGTAATCATCAATGTTTACTAACCTTTATGCTCAAACTGAGTGTTGCATTTGAATTGCGGGTAATTAGGATATATAATTTATCTTATTTTCTTATGATCAAAATATTATGCATACACCAAGTTTAAATGGTATAGTAATAAGGTACATGGTGGGTGCATTCACATTGTTAACCTAGTGATTACACGCGGCCTTAAGATGGAAAATCCGTTAGATAATATCTAAGGTCTTCACAAACAAAAAAATTCACCTCCATTGAAATTTTAAAGTACACATGACAATGTCTAACCCATCCTCCTATCATTCTATAAGGCTGGGGGACCACACACACCAAGGCTCTAGGTCATAGAGAGCCGAGAGTGAAGGGCTTCCCTAATTTACCTCAAGCTAAGTGGGTGTTTTAGGTCTAGGATAGAGAATGAAGAGCACTCTCAAGTGCTTCTGTCACTCTATTGATTTGAATATTTGGATGGGGCTAAACGAGCTAGTTTTTGGAACTCAAACCGTACCTCGGACAACTCTCTGCCCGAGGATAGCAGTGTGGGTTAGGTACGATAGCGTGATGCATTGACATCTCTCTATGGTGCTAGCATTTGTACGACCAAAAAGTGAACAAGTATAGTGCCAAATGCCAAAAAACCTACTTACAGTCTAGCTAATGAAGTTTAAAGAATTAAAAAAAATAATAAAGTGCAAGAAATGACTATAAAGATGATAAAGGAGATGACAAAAATGAAGGTGACAAAGATCAACTCACTAAGAGTCCAGTTCACTAGTAAGCTCTACACGTACACGTACCTACACACAACCAAGGGAGGAAAAATGTTGGGGCTATATAGGGGTTTTCTTTAGTCAAATTCCTGCTTTGGTGTTTCCACCTCCACAAACAACTAGGAAAGCCACAAGATAAAAAATGTGATAAAGGAAATAATAGGAAAGAGTTTTGAACACTATGAAAAACATAATGCTACTCTATCAAACCACAAGAAAAGAAGGATAGTAAAGTAATACCACCTCCACCCAAAGGAACTCAAGACCAATGAAGGGAGAATGAAAGACTACGAGCTTAGCAAAGTCGACACAACCACAATAGTGACAAAGGAGGTCTCGTAAAACACCAAACTCGCAGCCTCTATGGTAGCACAATATGTTCTTGATGAAGTTGACATAGCAACAAGTTTCTAAGAAATGCTCAAGAGATCAAGCTAGTTGTGTAGAAAAATGGCTAAGAGATTATAGAAGATGGAATGAATTGCTAAGAAGATGAAGTGATAGTGAAAACAAGCCTTTTGAAGATGGAAAAGGAGGGAAGAGCCATTTTTGGGTCAGCTGGTCGACATAGAGGCGTTATGCTTCATCCCTAATGGGAAATGTAATGCCCCTCCAAATTCTAGAGACGTCTTGATAGATTCCAGAGGCAAGAATCTGTTAGGGATGATAACGCGCAACACAGACATCCATGTGTTGCGCACGTGTCCTTGTAAAAAATTGCCCAGCCCAACATAAAGGACAAGCGCCAAGTGGATGCATTACAAATGGGTGATGTGGAATTATTTAGTCGGGTTTGATTTCTCTAAAGTAGGGGGTGTAAAAGGGGAATTTGAAAGAGGGGTGCAAATTTTCTCCTATACATTTTTCCCCCACTTTAGCGAGCATGAGTGTCAATGAGTGTTTAGTAAAGTAGATCGAAGAGTTTAGAGATGTATACATGAACTGTCAAGTAGGTAGACCGCATTCTGATGAGCTTGGAAGCGTAGGTCAGGAAAAGAATCCACAGGTACTCTCTCTTGAGGAGGTTCAAACAAAGGACTTTGTGGATCCTTAGAGCTACAAATTTGATCAAAGTACACCGAAGGCCCATAGACCAATGATGGACAAATCCTATAGGATGTAAGCATTTCACAGATCCTCAGACCTGGAAAGAAGGCACTCCCCAAATACTCTCTCCTGAAGGAAGCCTAATGTAAGGGGACTTTGCAGAGTCAGATTGGAAAGTAGCTTCACAGGCGCACCTGCAAAGCAACATGTTAATCCACAGATAAACATGTTAGAGAACAAAAAGCAGCCACATAGACAAACCAATAGATAGTCAAAAAATTGAAGGAAGAGATTTCAAAGGGGTACCTCGCAAACCCTTCAAAAGAAAAGGGGTCCACTCAAGGGACGTGCATTTGAAGGTGTAGGCGTATTTTTCATAAATCAATTCAATATCAAGAAATCCTTTTGAAAGATGTTCACTTCATCAAGGAATTCAAAAGGAAGAAAATTCCCCCTCGTGAGGGGAAGGCTGAAGCTTCTCTCGCAGGAAAAATTGCTCCCTCCTCGGAGGAAATTACTTCAAGTTCTTTCTTTATGAACCCATGACGAAGGAAACATGTTCTGCTAGGGGTCCTTGTTGAGAATGCAATTTTTGAAAAATGTTTTGAAAAGATTTTCGAGAAAAGATTCGTTGGCCACCAAATGCGTTTTCTGAAAATCAGAGTGCATGATAGCTCCCCCTTAGGATGGTGTGTGTTGAACACAGAGGCACATGGCATCCTAAGGAGAGAAAAGCAAGAATGAGAGAGTGATGTTGTGGTTCGCGTAACATAGCAAGATTCCACTGTGGTAATGTTGTCACACAAGTTAGGGACAAAACATGAGCACCACAACACAAAGCAAGCATGAAAGATAAGAGAACAAAGAGTGCAAAAGGAACAAAAACATTACAAATAAGAGACACAAGGGCGATTTGATATTTTGGGGTCAAAATTGCTCATAAATATGTATAAGTATAATAATTGTATATTAATGAATTGTCATCAAACCCCTACTATATCAGACCATATGAAGAATGCATGAGAAGAAAAAATAAAAATAAAAAATTGAGTCAACATGGAAGGGATTCCTAAATGCCCCCAACAATTTGCATCGTCCCCAATTGTCAAAAGTCAATACAAATAACAAAGAAGAATGATGCAACATATAGAGGAAGTTGCACGACACATAAACACTCCTGTATTCAAGCACCTATGAGGGTGACAAGTGTCATCTAGGAACACATAGCACAAGCACGGGGGAACATAAACACACACACAATCTACCCTACAGATAAAGAAGAGGCACTCCCATAGTCCTCATCAATCAAGAGGCCATTGGATTCCCAATCTAGATCATTGTATGGAGAAGGTGAATGAGCTTGCAAGGGAAAAGTATCAAGGAGGAAACCCTCCCACCCCCCCACAACAAGAGCTAAGGAAGAAGGCCCCACAAGGTATTCTTCACTCAGTTCTCATGGGGTAAAGGTCATTGACTTCACGAAGATTGCTGAAAGGGTCAATACCTCATCCAGAGAGTTAAATATGCATTTCATAGGAGTGCCATGTGTTTCCTCAATGGACGAGGGAGGCAGCACCAAAGATTCACTGCTGGGCTCATTGAGTGACTTGGGAGCAGTGATAAATTGTAGGGATGTTGGGTCTTCTTTCATCACTAGGATGACATATGCTAATGCAAAATCACCCTCTAAAGAAGGTGGAATCCTCTTTTGACCCCCATTGCTAGCGGGGCCATCCTCCATCTTTTGTTTTGTCAAAGGATGCAAAATCCCCACAGACAAGGCAAAAGGCGTAGAGGAGGAGAAAACCATGAAAAACACCATCGAGGTGTTTGACATGTCCATGGGATTTGAGAACAATGGGATGTGCAGGAGGGACATCAAGAGAGGTGGCTCAACCAAAGGAGAAATAAACACCTACACATTTTTCGGGTGAGGGTTTTTTACGCTTGCAATAGGAGCCAAAAGCAACATCAAAACTGATGGAATTGAAGCAGAGGGGATGGGAGAGGAGGATACAATAAAAAATCTTGAAAGAGGCTGTCGACTCCCCTTCCTTCCTTTGTAGTGTGACTTGCTTAGTGGCTAGATCCTTTCATTGATTCTTGCGCTCACGTGTAAGGTGGTTCCTGCGACTTTGGGAGCTAGAGGCTGGAAGCTAGGACAAAACAAAGGACTCCTGCTCAACCATCAAAGTGTCCACCACGACTGTTTTTGACGGAGGGAGAGATTGAGAAGATTTTGGAGCAACAACAAAGGGATTCAACTCTAGTGCCTTAGCGGCATGCCTCTTCCCATTAATTGCCTTGGGGATAGGAGTGGTAGGAGGCTATGGAGGCCAAGACATAGAGGACTCCCCACGGGGACCCTTCCCCTTACCATACATACTAGGGTAAGGAAGGAAGGCCGGATACCCAAATATTAGCTTTACACCAAGCAGGTACCATTGGACTTCTTATGCGAAAACCATGAGTAGTCACCCAAAGCTCCTCTTCAGGAAGGGAGGTAGGAGTGATACCTTGAACATGAACAGGCTTCTCCTTTGCCTTCCGAGAGGAGGGGGAAGCTTGCTGGTGTGCTACCAGGTGAGTTACTTTTGACTATCCTTTGCCCTCAATTTTGTACTTCACATAGTTTTAGTAAAGTAGGTCTATTCTAGGAGGAAGTGGGCCAACCGGGGTGGGCCAAAAATGATCAAAGAATAACCCCCATGGGATACCGATGGTTGATATCCAATGTCATGCACAATGTGCATGACACCTTTGTGGGAGAACTTTAAACATTTATGAATAACAAAAGCAATTCCATTCATGGAAGCCAACCATGGAATACCCAGCCTCGCTCTAAACATATTGGATTCTAGAATAACATTAAAAATTGTATTCACAGCCATAGGTCCAACTAGGACAAAAAGAGTTATAGATCCATATGGATTAAGAGAGAGACTGTCGTGCGTATGTATGATAGATTTCGTTTTCTCATATTCCTCATTCTATAATGAATTTAGCCATAACGTCTCCTCTACAATGAAATTTACCCGACTTGCGGGGTCAACTAGGACTCTTGTCACAATGTTTCCATTGAGGCGAGCAAGAATGTATAGGGGAGAGGGGTTGTTATTTAGAGGTAAGTCCTGCGAGGTGAAAGTCACATCTGGCGAACCAGTCATAGGCTGCAGGAGAGGAGTAATCGAAACCATATTAACATACGCTGAAGGCTTAGGAGAAGCATTAGAGGGGTCAATAATCAAGTTTGCAGAATGGGACAGAAATGGGTTTGTGTAAATCTACAACTCGCTATTGGCCTTTTCTACTGACTTGTTTGTGTTTTGTTTCTTCCCGTTGAGACAAATGGTAGCATTGTTGATTGGATCTTGTATCTCCTGATGCAGGTGCATGCAACGCTCAGTATCATGTCTGTTGACATGATGGTACTAACAAAAAGCATTCCCATCATACCAATCAAGATAAGGTTCCTTCAGAGGTCCCAAAGTTATGATCTTATCCTTCAATAATTTTTGCAGAATAGAAGAATAATATTTAGCTAATTTCGTAAAATTCCTGTTGCCTTTGAGGCCGTGATTATTAATCACAGAAACTACATTTACAACATCCTTTCCTTTTCCTTAAATAGACATGATAGATTTTCCCTCAGAACGGGTGTGTGAGGAAGATCCCCTGAGTTGAACCACCATTTACTGATACTCTCGCAACGCAACACACAAATGTGTGAAAGAATGGTATTTCATTAAGGAAAACTTCTCCTGTCAGGCTTGCTGCAGGTTGCTTATGAATACCTTTTGCACATCTGAGTTGGGCAGTATGTTGGTATGTGGCGACTGATCATGCTATACTGTATAGCTATTTTTTTCGCGTCGTCAGCGAAAAAGGAAAAATCTCCGAAAAAGAAAGAAAACCGACATTGTAAAACCCTAATTCTGGAAGCTTCTAAAAGCTTGTTAAAAGGGGTTGGGATGGGGGTTACAATATGAAGAAAAACGCGATTATTCGCGAGATTGTAATAGGTTTTGCACTGGATAATAAAAGTATTGGATGGCTGCGGTTTGGTGGATGTAGCCCAGATTGGGTGAACCACGTTAAATTCTCTGTGTTATGATTTATTCTGTGTATGTTTTAGTTTCTCTGTTTATTATTTAAATCTGCATTTAATTGTTAGATATCTGCCATCTCTAACCCTAACACAGTAGTTATGAAATTTGTGAAAAGAGCTCTTGGTATCATGCTATGAAGTCAATTATCTTCTTGTTTTCTCCCTGCTTACATTGGATGAGTTCCCAAAAGGTCATCTTCATATTGATGTTAGCCTAGAATTGTCGAAGAAACTGATTGACGAGCTAATCAAATGAGAATATAGAGTTATCAAACAAGGAACAATACCACTCAAGTGCTATATCCTTGAGAGATTGAGGGAAGAGTTTTGCTATTAGAGCATCGTGATGACAAAAATCAATACACACGACATTGAAAGCTAACACATGCGTCTGCGGATCTCCTTTACCACCATACTATGCAAACTTAGGAATCTACATTCCCTGCGGGAAAGGAGTACTCAAAATTGCCATCGAAAATGGGCTATGTAAAAAAAAAGGTTGGAAGATAGGTTGGGAAGAGGCTTGAGAAAGGCTCGCCAACTAGTTTTGCATCTGACCCTTGTTCTAAAGAAGAGCATTCAGAATAGGGTTGAAGGATGACAAAGGCCCAATGGAATCTCCACCAGAACCACTACCACTAGAATCACCTCCGGAGCCACTGATGTGACCGTTGCTAGAACCACCATTGGAACCACTGATGTGACCCCCGTCAGAGGCACCACCATGACCTCTGTCGGTGCCACCACCACTAGCATCGCCCGAGCCACCACTACCAACACCACTGTCACTACCAAAGCCACCACTGCTCATCCCACTGGAGCCCCCACCTCCAGGGGTGGTAGGAGGGGTGAAACTAAAACTAAGGGGTATCCTACTCACCTTGATAGTGTTAGGATTTTGAGAAGTAGAGGAAACACTAATCAAGGGGCCCATTTTTGCCATGCATACATATGTGGTAGGCATCATGACACCTATTTGTCTTTCGTAGGCATCAAGCACCTCCCCTCGAGTAGTACCCGATCTAGTGCTATACGGAGGGATGTATGCTTTGGTTAGATCAATGAGGTTGTATAAGAACTCTATACCTGCCTGATCCTTTCTTAACATGCATCTCACCTCGCTAGCAAGCCTAGCGAATCTCGCCATATTCAGTGCTTTTTCTCCAAATGATTCAGAAGGTCCAATAACCTCATGTCTAATGCCAATTTTTTTTTGTAGGAATATGAACAACATAATCCTCATCCACAAACAAAGCTATATGGGATGCTAGAGGAGTGGGTAAATAGTGGTTTCATCAATGAAACCCATCTTATCTGTGAAACCTGTGGAAAAACTTGTAGTAAAGCCAGAAGTGACCTTTGTCTTTTCCATTGGTAAGTGTTGTAGAATTCTCCTAATAATGTACCCGAAAGTCCTAGACTTGGTTGTGATGCTCATAAACCCTCACAACACCCAAGTATAATTCGATTACCAAGTGTGCGAGACAAAGTTTCAACAAAAAGAAACAGATAGATGTTGTTCACACTGGGCTCTACAAAATGTAAGGTAGGGGGACCAACCACACCAAGGCTCTAGGTCACGAAGAGCTGAGAGCAGAGAGCTGCCCTAACTTACCTCATGCTAAGCGGGTGTTTTAGGTCTAGGATAGAGAATGAAGAGCACTCTCAAGTGCTTGTGACTCTATTGATCCAAATATTTGGATAGGGCTAAACGAGTCAGTTTTTGGAACTTGAACTATACCTCAAACAACTCTCTACTCGAGGAAAATAGCGTGGTGCGTTGGCGTGTTTTTGGGGCATTGGCGTTTGTACGACTAGAAAGTGAAAAAGTACAGTGTTGAATGCCAAAAAACCTACTTACAGTCTAGCTAATGAAGTTTAACAAATTAAATAGAATAATTAATGCAAGAAATGACTATAAAGATGATAAAGGAGATGACAAAAATGAAGGTGACGAAGGTCAACTCACTAAGAGTCTAGTTCGCTAGCAAGTTCCACATGTACACGTACCTACACATAGCTAAGAAAGGAAAAATGTTGGGGCTATATAGGGGTTTGCCTTAGTCAAACCCCTGTTTTTGTCTTTCCACCTCCATGCATAGCTAGGAAAGCCATGAGATAGAAAATGCGATAAAGGAAATAATAGGAAAGAGTATCAAACACTACGAAAAACACAATGCTACTCTATCAAACCACCACAAAAGAAGGATAATAAAACAATACCACTTCCACCCAAAGGAACTCAAGGCCAATGAAGGGAGAATGCAAGACTACAAGCTTGGTAAAGTTGACATGACCACAACAGTGATGAAGGAGGTCTCACAAGACACCAAACTTGTAGATTCTATAATAGTGCAACACATTCTTGATGAAGTTGACATAACAATAGGTTGCTAAGAAATGCTCAAGAGATCAAGCTAGTTGTGTAGAAAAATGGCTAAGAGATTGTAGAAGATGGAATGAATTGCTAAGAAGATGAAGTGATAGTGAAAACAAGCCTTTTGAAGATGGAAAGGGAGGGAAAGAGTTGTTTTTTGGGTCGGCTGGTCGACACAGAGGTGCTATGCTTCATCCCTAATGGGAAACATAACGTCCTTGTAAATTCTAGAGGCAAGAATCTGTTAGGTACGACAGTGTGCGGCACAGACATCCACGCACTCCATGCCTGTCCCTAACAGAAATTCCCCCACCAACACAAAGGACAAGTGCCAAGTTGATGCATGCAGATGGGTGACGTGGAATTATTTTGTTGGGTTTGATTTCTCTAAAGTAGGGGGTGTAAAAGGGGAATTTGTGAGAGGGGTGCAAATTTGCTCCTATACACATTCAAGCATTTTTTTTTTCCTACTTACTCTCCTTCCACCAATAATATGGTGACACATATACCCTTAGATTAAATTACCATTCATATCTATTATTGCAAACCTATACTTGGCCTTGTTAAAGATCAAACTAATTCGACATTATATATTGCTAAACATGAGATCAATGGTTAGGGTTCAATAGTATTTTAACCAAAGGTGCTTGCCAAAATCATTTTACTATTTAAACCATTTGCTAATATGTGTTTACTAACTTAGAAAATTTGCAATATTTAGAGTCATTAATCAAATAGATCCCACACTTTAAACTCGTTTATTTGCTTTATTCAGACTCGTTAAAGAAGCTATACATATATGATGATCTATACCTCATCATCAAATACAAATGTTGAAATGAGGAAACATTAAGTTATAGACTATTACCTTCAATTGTTTCACCTAAATCTATAAAAAATGGACACAAAGCATAAAAACAAAAAAAACAAAACATATTTAAACATACCTTAACTACATAATCTTGCCTACGACACAAGATTTGTATAACCTCACAAACACCCTTTCATGATTAATTTGTCTATATATATATGGACAACTAAAAAAGCAAGGAGATATAGCGTGAGGAAGTAAACAGTATAAAATGGGCCCTCATACCAACTTGAGTGGTCAAAACATCTTAATGTGACCATGACAGTTAGGCCAAATTAACGTTTTGAGCCACGATTGTGTGCTTGTTTGACAAGTCCATGGTCTCCGTCAATGTTTGACGGACAAATCCGCGCGTCCTTTAGTGTGACTGAAATTCCTAAAACTTCCAAACATACCAACATCATATTGACAATCCACATACCTAATATTCTCCCGCGAATAAGTCAGCTCATAATTTGGTATATCACTGTAGTGAATAAAAGTGTATTTTTTAATGTGATTTTTGGTTGATATTTTAGATATATATTTCTAAGAGTTATTTAACATTAAAAGTAATATATAAATTTATTTATAATATTTTACAAAATCTAATATAGTGACATCTTTATTTGCATCAATATTTAATTATATTATTTTTTTATTATTACTATTGACTTAATATTTGAGGTTGATTATGATGAAAATAAATTCTAAAATGTGAAATTCTTATATAGCAATCTCCACAATACTTTTGAGCACCATCATTATTTTTTCTTACCTTAGAGATCATTATGTGAATAAGTGTTTGAGTTACAAAAGATCAAATTTCGCAATGGACAAGATCATAGAAATCTACATGGTATCACATCCATAGACAAGATAGCTATTGTGTTCATGTCCCAAACACTTAGCTTCTCAAGTTTTGGTTGTCTCAAGTATATAATTTAGGATCCAACTTCAAATTTTAGGCAGCATTCCTTTGTCACAACATCACTACAATCAAAGTTCATATTATGTCAAATTCAAGGTACACAAAATGCTAACCCGTCTTACTCCTATTCCAACACATGTTTAATTTTATTTCAACACTTTAGTCAACTATTCAAACTCGACTCCTTATAGAGTTATATTTCGATTTACATCAATTGATAGACACTTAAATATTTTGAATCTTTTTTTCTTTTTTTTTCCTTTCAATCTTGAAGATCGTTTTTTTTTTTTGGGTGGGTGGATAGTACTTAAAAGAAATAAAATAGTACATTTCTAATTATTTGGGCTGATCAATTAACTAAATCAATCAACACATAATCAATATAAATAAAGAAACTAGATTTTGAAACTAGACTAAAATATGTAAAAAAATTGTTAAAGGACACTGAGCCTACTTAGCTTTAGGTGTAATGAATACATGCTTTATTGTAAACCTACTTTGTGATCTAGTTTTTAATTTTTCCACCGAAGATGCAACTATTATGTTTGAACAAACTAGAAACTGAGTTTCATGAATGTTTCGATTCAATCTTACATCTATACCTTTTATATCTACACTTATGAACTTGTTCCTCTTTCTATAGTTTTGAATCTATTTTTTGGCCTTGATATGTACACTTCATGTGTTTATATTTTTGTTTGCCTCTACTATCCAAATATGGTGGTCCTTAAAATCATTATTAGAGCTTTCTATACTAGTGAAGGAAAGTCAACTAGCTTCTCATGTTGTGCCTTAATCAAGACCTTTGATCAATTCATAGATTTTAAACAAGTTTGAAGACATGCTAATTAAAAATATATGTTTATATGTCTTTATCATTAAAAACTTTGTAGTTATGCTCTTAGATTCTCTAGTAATCAAATGATGTACCAATGTATGATGATCTAAAGTGAACTAGGGATATTTCCTTTTATACACCACCCTATCATGTAAATATAAATATTTCATCATTGTCTTGGTAGACAATGGCTAATTGGAGGGAAGTAAACTCATCACAAAATACTATAGATCAAACTTCTATTTGACAACAACAAAGACCAATGCAAAAGTGCACATGCTCAAATGATGACAGTCGAATTGCAACCAAGATATAATTCTATAGATTTAAGAGCATTCATAAGTTGGCGCCATCTTGCAACCACTTTTCCTTATCTCTTGGCGTGGTTTCACTCTTTGAAACAATCTACATTCTACAAGCAACACAGTTTAGACAAAGTCAACTTAGTCATAGTTTCAATGGGCAACAGATCAAAGATGAATCACCCCTCAAAATAGCGCTCAAAAGGTGCTTTTGACCATTTCTTAACTTGTTGTACATTTTTCCTATTATCATGCATCTTTACACTTTATACAACAACTCATAAATATTCTATTGCTTGGTATTATAGCGCCCAAGTTAGAGTAATTCACTATTAATAATTCAAAGTTGCATTTACAATAGTATTAACTTATGGTTTTATCCCATATCGACCTTTTATTGTTGTGCAATACTTTCCATATAGTTCAACCTTTATCCAATGTCAACATATGTATTATTTGGCCTTTAAATAATTTGCTTATCTCATATAGAAATTGGTCTATGTTCAGATATATAAATCAATCTCAAAGCATCACACATACACACACACACACACACACACATATACTTATATATGTACATATATATATATATATACTTATATATGTACATATATATATATATATACATGTACATATATATATATATAATTATATATATATATGCCAATAAATAGCATTAGCGCTATATCATATATATAGGTATATGTATATATCCCATGTCAATAAAGTATGTATACATTTGATATACAAATGAATACAAAACAAGTTAACATTCACATACTAGTAATAACCATATCAATTGTATATATATATGTGGACATTTCCATTTGTCAAACATACATATATATTGATACATGTATATATATCGATATATGTATATATATCATATATATACACATTCGATTGTACAATCAAGCACATACACAATTACCATCGTGTTGATAGGGAATAGACATGTGGTGTATTAATACATATACACATTCATGTCGTATTGTCCATTTGATAGCTCATGCTCGTAAGCAACTCATTCATAACCATCCATAGGTACGTCTACCTATGTACGGTCCTCATGTACATGTTCCTTCATGCATATGGTCTATCATTGACATGCATATGTATACATATACATACATGCCACGTGTGTTCACCTCATCAATACAAGCATATTAATATAAGGAAGAACTTATAATTTATAAACATATAAACATCATCCAAGAATGCACTCCATAGTAATCAAGACCCTTATGCAAACACTTCTTACTACAGATAACTTACCAATTCCCAACATAATAACTTGACTCAACCATTCTACTGTGAGTGTGTGTGTATAAGCTCAATTAGGTTATGTTACTGGTTACCCGACCAAGATCTTCTCCCTAGTGATACTTCCCCTCACACCTGGAGGATAGAACATATACTTGCATCCAACTCACACATTTCCATGGTAGTCAGTTGTTCAAGAAAATAAACATTACACATAATATTTCTACATAGTTAGAATATCTAATTCAATAACCATCGATTTCACATATATGCATTTCTTCACATATCATTAAATGAAATAACATTCATTCATAATTCATTGATAACAAAGTGCAAGCACAATTTATTATCATTCAAAATTCTTTAAATTACATTCACATTTACCCTACATAGTAATAGTAAATTTAGTAAATACACAATTGGGGTGTAACACTACAACCTAAAAAAACCTAAACAACACTATTCTAACCCACAACTATATTTTGATCTATCATACTTCTTATGTTCCAATCATATGAAGAAATTGAAATGCATTATTTACTGTAACTAAAGAGTTGTTATAAATTTTGAAGGTGAACTTCATTACATTCTTACAATGTACAAAATAATTTAGATTTTCATTACATTCATACTATCTATATATAATTGCGTGTTGGAAAACACTAGGTGTCTAACCAAATTGAGTTGAGGGGTGACAAAGCATTTGGGTTGTTACTGTGTTAATTAGAAAAGGTTTTGATTACATTCATATTGTTTTGTAAAATTGCAAGTGCAAAACACTTAGCATTATTAGACTTGCAATCAACATACTACATTGTAAAACCCTCTACATGTAACAACCCAATTGGTCAGTCACCCCTTAGGTGAATTTGGTTAGTTTTATGTATCCCCCACCTGCAACTCCTCCCCATAATCTCCACCCTTTAGGTTAGAGCATGCATACTGAAATAACTCATAACATAGAGTGTTTTCCAACCTATAATTATTTTGTGCATTATCATATTTAAACACGTTCTCAAAAAACAACACTTATTATAATTTAGAATGCATGCCTTGCTCATGTTAGCCTCCAATGCTCATGGGTGCACAAAATCCAGAGAAAGGGATAGCTTCTCACATAAGCCACCATGTCAGCGAGTGTTATGGTGAAACTCTTGCTCGCAACGCTGACTACCAACAACCCAAGATTTGTCAGGGACAACACATTAGCCTGCATAACTCTAATGTCTAGTAAAGAAGCCATGAACTATGAAGAAATATCAGTGCTCACTTGATATTTATCTACAACTTCTACAAATTTGAAGCCTAGTACTATCTTGATAAAGACTCTAGTCCATATGTTGTATATCCTAAAAATATTTCTTAGTCTGTTGCTAGTAATTGATCCTAGGAAGGTTGATTGTCATCAAGGACTGTTTAGATAAATTGGTGTATCCATACCAATTTTTGAACCAGAGCTTTAATCAAGATTATGATGAACTTCATTAGTAATGCTAGATGAATTTATAGAAATTTTTGGTTTTGCATCCCACCATGGAGAAGCATGAGCCGATAGTTAAAACATTTAATGCAAAAGAAAAATTGTATAAGTTGATCAAGGATCTTCATCTTGTTATCATACCTCAGTTTGCATGTTTTAAATTTAAAATTGTGTGCAAACCTCATATGAGTTCTGGTTCTTTTCCGAAAAGTGGAACAAAATGATTGCAAATTCTAAAAGAGAAATTTAATTTCATCAAAAGAATAATTAAATTCACATCAACAAAGGTATGTAATTGAGGGTAGGAAAATTGAAGGGTGAGCCAATTGCTGCATTCACACTTTGTTAGCACATGGGAGAGCCATTGCAATTGTTATTTGGACTAACATCTATCTTCAAGAAGAGTACTTGGAAGCATTGAAAATATACAAGAAGTAAATCGCTTGTTGTACCTTAATCATTATCAATATTGACTCATGTATATGTCTAAAAATGGTCATGATTAAGCTTGTTAATTAATTAAATACGATTTATTTAATTAATTCCTCTAATGTCATCTACATATAAATAAATTTAATTATTTATTTATATCGTTCATTTTTCTATTTCTTCTACCTTAAATTAAATAAATAATTTTATTTAATTACTAACATTTCTACCCTCCGCTTAATTAAATTAAATAAATTTGTATAATTTATTTATATTTAATTATCATTTTATTCTAAAGTTTAAATATTTTGAATATTTAAATAATGGAATATTCTCCATCCCATTTTCGAATTTTAAAATATTAAATATGTTATTTAATATTTTCCACCTCACTCTAATTTCATTTTTAAACATAATTAAATATGAATTATTTAATTATGTGGGTTTCCATTTCCATCTTCACTCCTAATTAAATAAATTTAATTTATTTAATTCATTATTAACTCACCTTCCCAAAATTCTAACTCATGCTAACTCGCCCTTCTAAATTCGTATCTTATCCTTCAAAATGGAATTTTCCCTTCGAACTCAATAAAGAGAAAGGAAACCTTCCATTCTTCTGTCCACTTTCAAAAATCTCTCGCCGTCCATTCGAAACAAGCTTAATCCAGACCGTCGATCGATTCAGCCAATCAAACTCATTCGAAAACTCTATAAAAGCACATGCAAATCCAAGCCTTGGTTAATGACCCACGTTCATATGCCTGCACTTACATATGCATACTCACATTCATGCAATCAGCTTTATGCACTCATATCATTTTCAGCATCACATTCCCATTTTCATGTTAGCATAGATGTTGCATATTATGCATTCTAAATCTCGTTCTTCATGCTGCCATTTTGTTGAGCTCTATCTGCTGATCTGAGAGCCATTTCAAAGCAACAAAACGATGAAGATAGAGAAGGATAAAACGATTTCGAAAGGCTGTTGCTACGGTTTGCACATTTTGTTTTCTTTCTTTCAGCTTTTCGATTTAATGTTTTATTAACATGTGTTGATTTTAATTACGATTTGATCCAATTTTCTCACACACAACTCACAATAAATTTCACTCACTTTTAATTAGAACTTATAAATTTGCTAAGTAACTTATTAATTATCATTTAGCATTTGATATTTTTTCCACCTACACTATGATTTTTATTTGCATACAAATTAATTCACCTCAAAAATATTTTATTGGTTTGAATACAAGTTTAATTTTCCAACAAAAATATTTTATTGGTTTGAAAATAGGTTAAATTTGCCAATGCAAATATTTTATTAGTTTGAGTAAAAGTTTAATTAGCTAACAAAAATATTTTATTGGTTTCAAAATAGGTTTAATTCATCAACAAATTTTTTTTATTGGTTTTAATACAAGTTTAATTTGCCACAAAAATATTTTATTGGTTTGAAAACAGGTTTAATTCGCCAATGAAAATATTTTCTTGGTTTGAAGAAAGGTTTAATTCACCAATTAAAATATTTTATTGGTTTCAATAAAAGTATAGGTCACCAATATTTTCTACAAGCTTCTAGTGATTACAAAAGATTCACCAATTGAATATATATATTTTCCCAAAAAAGAAAAAAATCACCAATAAAATTAATATCTTTTTGAGAATAATATGAGATTCACTAGGTTTTTATACCTTTTTCGAGGGGTTTCTTAAAGTTATCCCTGATAATGACTTCATTCAACAACCTCTACATTCATATGGCAATATCTCATACTCTAACATGAAGTGCTTCCATATTTTTATATTTGCTAAAGTGGCATAATTTATATGTTATCCTTAGTAGTTGTTTAAAGGTAGATCATTCTCTCATATTCCTCTGAATATAATTATTATCCCACACTAATAATACATGCATTAATTTATAAGACTCTAAACATGCACAACTCTGTATGTCATATAACCTAAAGATTTCATATCATAACTCTATTATATCACAACTAGCAAGATATGAATCTTATAGTGATGTTACTTATAGTTAGTTCAATAAAAAATAGCTTATAAATAATTACTTGTAATTCTCCTTTGCATACATCATATCTAAAATAAAAACACAAATCACAATAACTATTCATGACATAATATCTTAAATTCAAAATAATATGCTATTGAAGGTATAATGTTATGACCACTTATTAGATACCTTTTATAAACCTCTTATTGAATCATGTTTTAACACACCAAATTTAGTGGAATATCTATTTCTTACTAGAAAGAGAATCTCTTCCCCCAAGGTTTACGTCACTAGGCTTCTACATACGTATTATAACCCAAATGTTGATGATAACTATTTCATTCAAGAGGATAGAATTAAAATTAAGTAAAAATATTCAAAATCCTATTTTTAATTAAACTTTAGTATAACAAATTTTATTCATAAGATTTAATCTAATTTCCCTTAAGATTAATTTATTCATTTTTATACACAACATTGATAAATACTTGTATTTAAAACTATTTAACCATTAATGTACAATGCACAACCTTGAATCAAGTTTAGAACTAACTAAACTAATTGGACACTAATCTACTCTTAATTGAACCAACCTTTAGAGACATTACAAAATATTAAGGGGAAATAGGTTTAAGATGATATAATATTATCTTGGTGTTAAATTTTGATTCTACAAAGATGAAAATCCAATCAATACCTATCTTGGATGAGATCTATAACCCAAGAGTAAACACCTAAAATTGGCACATTGTCAATTACTTAATTACCTAACCATTTCCTCTATACTTGATTGAATATATTCTTATTTATCCAATTAATTATCCAATTTGCATCTCCTTCTTAATTAAATAATATTTTATGTTTAAACAATAATGTCACTATTGATCCACTATTCATCACTATTCACCCTATCTCATTTCTAGCCTACAATCACTTGATCATTTCTCTCCTAGAGTTCACCCTTGGATAAATAAATCTAAATATTTATTTACCTAGGTTCCCCATCCCTTTCTAAAAATTAGATAATTATAACTATTTATTTAATTGGACCATTTTCTATCCACTTTTCTTTAGTGAGTTAAAATTAATTAACTCACTAACCCCCCATTTGCACATTCCTAGTCCTAGTCAAATCCCTTCAAATCATGCACAATTGCTAAATGTTACTAGGCATGACCTTTGTACACAAGGCATGGCCTCTTTGTACACGTGACATGGCCTTGGGACCATGTCACATGGGACAAAAAAAATTCCCATCCTTGAAGGGTATTCCTAAGTACCCTTTTCCATCTTGTCACTGCACTTTCTCCAAGGGGATTCTCCACCATAGATTCTCATTCAATATCAAACCTATCTTCATTCACCAACCAAATGAGTGCACTCTTCTTCCTCTCATCCCTTTAAGGGTCTCAACTAATTCAAGTCCTTACTCTTTCCTTTTAATCCTAACCATCCAATCTCATAGTAAAAGATCTATAAATAGGATGCCATCCTATCCATTTAGGAAGACATTTAGGAAGACATCCTCATATGCATTGATATGCAGAAGGCACTCACAGACTTCATCATCCACCAATCTTGAGCACAACCACCATGTCGTGACATAGAAATGGTTGGTATTCATGAACTTTTATTATGTAATCATCAATGTTTACTAACCTTTATGCTCAAACTGAGTGTTGCATTTGGATTGTGAGTAGAATATGATATATAATTTATCGTATTTTCTTATGATCAAAATCTTATGCATACACCAAGTTTAAATCTGATAATAATAAGGTACATGGTGGGTGCATTCACGTTGTCAACCTAGTGATTACAAGTGGCCTTAAGATGGGAAATCCCTTAGATAATATCTAAAGTCTTCACAAACAAAAAAATTCACCTCCATTGAAATTTCAAAGTACACATGACAATGTCTAACCCATCCTCCTATCATTCAAGCATATATTTTTTCCTACTTACTCTCCTTCCACCAATAATATGGTGACACATATACCCTTTGATTAAATTACCATTCATATTTGTTATTTCAAACTTATACTTGACCTTGTCAAAGATCAAACTAATTTGACAATATATATTGCTAGACATGAGATCTATAGTTAGGCTTCAATAGCATTTTAAAATATATTTACTAACTTAGAAAATTTGCAAGATTTAGAGCCATTAATCAAATAGATCCCACACTTTAAACTCATTCATTTGCTTTATTAAGACTCGTTAAAGAATCTACATATATGATGATCTATACCTCATCATCAAATATAAATGTTGAAATGAGGAAACATTAAGTTATAGACTATTACCTTCAATTGTTTCACCTAAATCTATACAAAATGGGCAGAAAGCATAAAAACAAAAAAAAAAAACCAAATTTAAACTTATCTTAAATACAGAATCTTGCCTACGACACAAGATTTGTATAACCTCACAAACACTCTTTCATGATTAATTTGTCTATATATATATATGGACAACTAAAAAAGCAAGGAGATTTAGCGTGAGGATGTAAACAGTATAAAATGGGCCCGCCGCCCTCATACCAACTTGAGTGGTCAAAACATCTTGTATACTAGATAACAAAAGCAATGTGACCATGACAGTTAGGCCAAATTAACGTTTTGAGCTACGATTGTGCGCTTGTTTGACAAGTCCGTGGTCTCCGTCAACGTTTGCGGACAAATCCGCGCGTCCTTTAGCGTGACTGAAATTCCTAAAACTTCCAAACATACCAACATCATATTGACAATCCACATACCTAATATTCGCCCGCCAATAAGTAAGCTCATAATTTGGTATATCACTGTAGTGCATAAAAGTGTGTTTTTTAATGTGATTTTTGGTTGATGTTTTAGATATATACTTCTAAGAGTTATTTAACATTAAAAGTAATATATAAATTGATTTATAATATTTTACAAAATCTAATATAGTGACATCTTTATTTGCATCAATATTTAATTATATTTTTTTTTTTTATTACTATTGACTTAATATTTGAGATTGATTAAGATGAAAATAAATTCTAAAATTTGAAATTCTTATATAGCAATCTCCACAATTCTCTTGAGCACCATTATTATTTTTTTCTTACCTTAGAGATCATTATGTGAATAAGTGTTTTAGTTACGAAAGATCAAATTTCGCAATGGACAAGATATAGAAATCTACATGGTATCACATCCATAGACAAGATAGCTACTGTGTGCATGTCCCAAACACTTAGCTTCTCAAGTTTTGGTTGTCTCAAGTATATAATTTAGGATCCAACTTCAAATTTTAGGTAGCAGTCCTTTGTCACAACATCACTACAATCAAAGTTCATATTATGTCAAATTCAAGGTACTCAAAATGCTAACCCGTCTTATTCCTATTCCAACACATGTTTAATTTTATTTCAACACTTTAGTCAATTATTCAAACTCAACTCCTTATAGAGCTATGTTTTGATTTACATTAATTGATAAACACTTAAATATTTTGAATCTTTCTTTTATTTCCTTTCAATCTTTAAGATTATTTTTTTGGATGAGTGTATAGTACCTAAAAGAAATAAAATATGTCATTTTCTAACTATTTGGTTTGATCAATTAACTAAATCAATCAATACATAATCAATATAAATAAAGCAACTAGATTTTGAAACTATATTAAAATATATAAAAAAAATTGTTAAAGAAGGACAAGCCTACTTAACTCTAGGTGTAATGAATACATGCTTTATTGTAAAACATACTTTGCGATCTAGTTTTTATTGCCAAAGATGCAACTATTATGCTTGAACAAACTAGAAATTGACTTTCATGAATACATTTTCCAGTTCAATCTTACATCTATAGCTTTGATATCCACACTTATGAACTTGTTCCTCTTTCTATAGTTTTGAATCTATTTTGTGGCCTTAATATGTATGTACTTCATGTGTTTATATTTTTGTTCACCTCTACTATCCAAATATGGTGGTCCTTAAAATCATCATACGAGCTTGCTATACTAGTGAAGGAAAGTCAACTAGCTTCTCATGTTGTGCCTTAATCAAGACTTTTTTTCAATTCAAAGATTTTAAACAAGTTTGAAGACATGTTAAATACAAATATGTTTCTATATGTCCTTATCATTAAAAATAGTGCAGTTATGCTATTAGATTCTATAGCGATCAAATGATGTACTAATGTATGATGATCTAAAGTGAACTAGGGATGTGTCCTTTTATACACCACCATATCACGTAAATATAAATATTTCATCCTTGTCTTGGTAGACAATGGCTAATTGAAGGGAAGTAAACTTGGGAACATGATTTCTTTAAATTTTTTAAAAAAGGGTTCAAGGCCACACATGCAACCATGAACCAAGCTTATGGTTGCATTTGTAATCTTGAATCAAGACTCAAAATAAAAATATGGAGGTTTCCCTCTAAATCATTGGAAAACAAGGACTTGAAATCATAAGATTTATAGGTTATATGCCAACTCTTGTATAGAAATATGTCATTTAAAAACTATACCATTGCATTAAAAAAAGAGTCAATGTAGGTTTAAAACTTATAAGGGAAAATGTCAAATATTCATTTTTCACCCTTACAAATACATAAGATTGTATATATTAATATGATGTCCCTCCCCTTTTATCTAACCTCAAGGGATTCACCTTTAAAGCAATTCCTAATCACATGAATGCATATTGAGGTTTCCTAAATAACCAAAATGTGACCCATTATTTAACTTTAGTATTAGGGGGAAATAAGATAATTTAATTAATATGATATAGTTAGGTATTGGAGGTTGGAAAACAGGTTTAGAAGGAGTGTAGAATGTCTACAAGTGACATTTCAAATCTTCTACAAATAACTTCACATAGGTTAATCACAAGAAATGTCATTCACTATGTGGATCTTGCTAGGGTCATAAAACTCCTTTTCTACATGACAAAGTCTTATATTATTTCAATGCCTCATAATTCTAATAGCACTTGCTTAATCTTAACTCTAATGTAGTTAATAAAAGAAACAATGGTTACATTGAGGTCATGCAATTCAATATAGTCATACTTAAGTTTCTTAAAATTAGGTATTGGACTCCTCTAATAATGTCACAACCCTATCTATAAGAACCACAAGGCATCTATAAAACTCTTACATTATATATGTATGTGTGTGTGTGCATGGAAACGCGTGCACACACACACACAATTGAGATATATGTTCTTAGCTGATAGGGTGAAACTAATACGGGGATATAAAAATGTAATTATAAATAGATACATAGGATAATTGGTGAATATAAAAAGTAATTTTAACTATACTAATATATATAAAAGAATTATTAACAACATAATTTGGATAAAATTAGAAATGTTTATTAATGCTCTACCAATGTATGAACTATGCCATTAATTTATTAAGCGAATTCCCAACTAAATCCAATAAAATTTACACCCCCATATGATAAAAAGTTAAGAATTAAATATAATTTATTTTAGTGCACAAATATACCCACCTATGTTTTTATTAAGAAGCACTTTCTAGTTATACAATAAGTTCATATCATAAACTGGTACCTCTCAACCTTTTCAGTTCAACCATTATTGATGATCTTAGTCACGCTGATTCCATCACTTGATTATGAACTGTTTATATCACTAGTTGTGTCCTCTTCCACATAACTATAGTTTTGTAGGCCTGAGGTGGAATGGGTGCCTACGTGCCCTGCAATTATAACAATCTCATTATCATTCTCGTTCTCAAATTTGATCGCCTCTTTCATCTCGGCCACAACCTCGGTCATCGTAGGCCTGCAAGACGGTTCACCTGCAACACATCTAATGGCCAGCTTGACCATATGATACATTGATTCAACATTATAGTCGTCACCCAACCTTTTGTCTACTATTTCTGCTACTTCCTCCGTGTCATTGTTCAAGTGCACATATGTTGTAACCTGTGCACCAAAGCACAATAAACACACTTTGTTTTAGTTTCCACCATGATGGACTAAGACTGAAGTTTCTGACTTTCTATTGTTACCCAAGACAAAAGGAGATTTCTTACCCATTCAATGAGGAGAATTTTATCTTGAGAAAGTCTTAGATCAATGGGTCGTCTGCCACATATTATCTCCAACAAAACCACTCCAAAGCTATATACGTCACTCTTTTCAGTCAACATTTGAGTGCTATAATACCTGTGGGTAAAAGAAAACATCAATTTTTATAAATATAACTTCTTATCCGAAGAGAAAATCAAAAGAGCGAGAAGGCAACTTGTATAGATTACTTTGGATCTAAGTATCCTGGAGTTCCTTTCACAGTGGTAGTCACATGAGAAGCTTCCCCATCAATTGCCACTCTTGAAAGACCAAAGTCGGCAAGTTTACCATTGAAATTGGCATCCAGCAGAATGTTAGCCGTCTTTACATCCCTGTGAATTATTTTTGGGGTGCAACCTACGTGGAGGTATTCCAGCCCTTGAAAGAAGACATGACAGGTAGAATATTTTAGTTTTTCAGCAGTTGGATTCTTTTCTTCATTCACCACCACGTTATGGACTTTAGTATAAAATTCTAATTATAGAATAGCCATTGATAAGAAAAACTTACCTTGAGCTGCATCCAAAGCTATTTTGAGCCTGATTCTCCAGGTTAGTTTGGAGTTTTTCTCTTCATCTAGACGTCCAAACAGAGTAATGAGGACATACATTTGGGTGGATTAGAGTTATTATCCGTTGATCTACATGCAGTTAAAAAAAAATTGAGTAGACTTACTGTAAATGATGTCATTAAGGGAGCCTCCGCACATGTACTCATAGACAAGCATGAGGTCTCTGGATTCATTACAGTAGCCGAGTAAAGACACCAAGTTCTTGTGATGGATTCTTGATAGAAGATCAACCTATTCATCAAATTGAAATCAATGAACTTAATAAGGTAAATCCAGCGAAATCAGAATTAATGAAGCAGAGAAAAGTATATGCTGTAAGGGTTACTTCATTTAGGAACTGTGCAATTCCTTGTTTGGAGAAGAGGGACATCACTTTGACCTCTATTTGCTTTCCTTGCTTTAGTTCCCCGAAGAAGACAGATCCAAAACCGCCGTGTCCAATTTTATGGCGAAAATTTCCTGTAGCTGTTATCATCTCCTCCAGAGTATACGAACAGAATTTCGATGAATTTGGCACCAAAACCATTGAATAATCTGCTGTTTACATTTTAAGCATATATCCTGACTTATTAACGTCTTACTAGTTCATTTGTACATTCAAGGCGAAATAATTCTCTGGGCATTATATCGAAACACTTGTAACTAACAAAACAAAACCTTTCTGCGAATCAGTGCGGTGCGTATGGGAAGCTTTCCTGAATTTCTTTCGATACACCATGATACCCAATATTAGTAAGAAAGCTAAAATCAATATTGGAAGCGAAACTCCAAGGACGACTCCCAGCGTGTGGCTCTTTGAGGTGCACTCCTCCTTTTTCGTACAAAGGTATATGTTGCCACTATATCTGAAAGAAATTAAATCTAGTGAACATTGTCACACAAAAATTCTAGAATTGCATATAATGCAATGGAAATTTGTGGATATGATATGAATTTACTGGAAATTTAAGGAACGCTTGTTGAGAAGTTGCTTAGGAATCACACCACTGAAATCATTGTTCTTTATAGATCTGTCACATTCAGAAATTTAAGTCATCTCCATTCTTATTTACATCTTATTGGCGATTTTAAACAGAGCATAACAAAAGAACAGTAAGGGGGAGAGAGTCATACAACTCTTTCAGATTATGCAGTTGAAAGATCCAGTTCGGAATTTCGCCACTTAAATTGTTATTTTGTATATATCTGCACAGCAATAGAATTCATAAAACTTTTCTTCCAATGCAAGTCAAGGAAAGAAGATTGCAATTTTGTTGGAAAAAACATACAGTGTCTCTAACTTTGTTAAGGTAGATAAATCTGGCAGCTGTCCTGTAAGGTAGTTGTTGTCTAGGGACCTGATACACATTCCACAGGCCACATGTGCGGCTTAAAAAGCTTATATTTAATTATTTGGAAAACTTAGTTTTCACGCACTATTCAGGAACTTCTGAAGGCTATAAAAAAATATGGAGATCAAATTTAGAGTTTAAGACTTACATGTGAATAAGCTCTGTTAGCTGTGCAAGACTTAGTGGTATTGTTCCTCTCAAATTCCTTCCTGACAAGTTTCTGGCGAGAGAGAAATATTAACACGAGAGACTTGAGCTCTTTTGATATACTCTTCTTTAAATCTCATTTAGGCAAAAAGAGAACGTAAAGAATATTATAATATAAACTTACATTTCAGAAACACTTACATTGTTGTTGGAGCTGCTATTACAACGGATTCCTTCCCATGGAACAATAAAGCAAGGATCGGAAACCCAACTTTTCATATGAGACATTTTATTCAGGTCATTAAGAGCCTCAACTGCATGTTGGCCATTGAGAGTTTTATTTAGATTTAGATATTTAAAGTAAATTTAAAGAGGAAAGAAAGTGAGATTGAAGTAAATTTAAAGAGGAAAGAAAGTGAGATTGCGATTATAGTCCTCACCATCAGTTGAGGAGGTTGCAGGGGAGGTGGAAACGAACTGGTAGAACTCGAAAGCATTGATTATTGGACCGCGACTGGAGTTGAAGGCTTTCGTGAGAGTAAAGATGGATGTCTGTTCCTTTAATACAAAATCGAGCTCGGTCGCAGAATAATTTCTTTCCAATCTAATGCTTCCTTGATTTTTTTCACCTATTGAAACGGTGAAAATTCTCGATTCAGACGCATTTGGTGGTTCTAGTTCTGCAAAATACATTAGCCATAAAGAATTGGATATTGTTTGCCCGAATGTTATATCTATCCTGTACTTGTTGGTGGTCAGCGCCGTCTGCATTACAGTAGTTGGAATAAGGTTTGCGGTGTTGTATGTAAAAATTTGCTCCTTCAATGTTAAGTTCTCAGCTCCCGGTATGTTTAGAGGACTCCACAGACGATCGAATGGGTCTTCAGGATACCTACACGATTAATCATATAACAATCAAAGAAAAACAATGGACAACCTATATTAAAGCTTCCTAAAACAGAGCAGACAATTAAGTAAATCATAAATGAAATCCAAGGTTACAAAGACCATTAACCTTACAAAGTCTTCTGCGCCAGGATTAAATCTTGCCATAAAATGCAACATTGTTCCTGCGGTAACCTGTTTATACATGCCTTGTTCAAGGTTTCTCAATTCTATAGAAGATATAAATGGATCAACATCCTCTGAGGTTCGGATTAAGCAAATATGAACCAATCCACCTCCACTCACCAAGATCTTCTCACTCCATCGTGATACTGTACTTTGAGGTGTTACATTCCGGAGAGCTAACATTTCCTGAGTCTCGATAGTATATTTAAAGCCTGGAATTTGATTACTGTAATTATTTCCAACAAAATAAAATCTCAAGAAGAAGGGCACATTTGGAGTCACGGGCAAATGGTAGCAAGATTTGTTGAGAGGCTTAGGAAATACTCGGTAGCTTCGCAGGTAAGATGGCAGGTCAGTGTCATTTAATTCTTTGTTGTGACCATCGTCTGTGTAATTATCATCAGTCACCCATCTTATATTGTTTTTTGGAACAGTGTAGCTTGTTTTCCCACCACAATCAATGCTTATAAATCCTGCACAGATGAAAACATGTTCAATGTTACAGACAAATATATGAGTAAAAGAACACAATCATTGAAAAAGCAAACATTACCTGGTTGAGCAACAGCAAAAATGAAGCTCCACAGCAGGGTGAGAGTCACAGTGGCCAAGTATGGAAGAGACCAGATTACTTCCATGCTTATGCTTGTATGAGCACACTAATGTTTTCGATATCGATCCTTGCACCACGAAAAGAGGAAATATCTTTTTAATCTTTCAAATTGCAAACATGGACTGAAGTGAGAGCATAAGGATAAGAAATTCTTTGACCAAGTCTTTGTTCCTTCGACGTACGTTTAATGACAAATCCTTGTGTCTTTTAGATTCGTTGAAATTCTGCGGATCCCACAATCCCCTCAGCTGCCATTCTTGCGAATTGAAAGATTAAAAAACGCGACTTCCAAGTGCAAAAAATCAAGCGTAGCCATTCGAACTTTCAAACTTTTCATAGCCTACTACAATAAACTCTTAACGATGGCTCCTCTTAATAACTGAGGTACATCAGAGATAGATCAGTCAACGTATATTTAATGAGGTTGAAGAGATTTTTAATATTTTATATTTTTCTACTTAATTTATTTGCAATTGAATTTTTTTTCCAAATAAATAATTAGTTAAGATTTAGTAATTTTTTCTATTTGGTACATGATAGTAGTTCATATTAATTATGTTTAGGTTAAATGTGAACATTATTAAGAGTCCATCTTTACGGTTTTCAATGCTTCATTTAGTATCTTAATTTCATAATTTATTATATCGATAAGGGCTTAGGTCTTCTCCACTTGGAGTATTCTTCCTAAATAAAATTTGATCTTCCTTCCTCTCTTTCTTAGAAATTGAAATTAATGATGAAATTTCATAGGTTACATTCAAATACATCCAAATATACTAAACATTGTTTAACATCATATAGAGTTAGGAATCTAGCATCTATGAGTATACTACTAATTTTCTCTTATAAACATGAGATTCAATGTTTTCCCTCCTCCAAGTGTGTCAACTTCCCCTTAATTCTCTCATGTTGAAAATGCATTAAAGTATTACAATAATTTACTTCAATAAGACTTAACAATTCTTAATGCACTAATCCGCCTTGCTCTATTACCTAGTCAATGATGCTCAATTTGTGCCCATTTTCCTTGATGTCATCTCTAATATTTTCAATCTCAAACTTGATAAACAAGTTTCCCTATTTAGATTTTTTATCTAGCAAGGCTCATAAATATGTCTCTACTACTTTCCTCTATTTTTGTAATAATTTTTTTGGCACCTTTAGTGCTCCCTTCTCAAACAACTTAATTATTTTCTTTAGAAAGTCTTTATTTAGTCCACTATAATGTCTTTCATTGTGTCAATTGCTAAGGTGATTGATTCTCCATGCTTCCTCTTCTTAGATATCTAAAAAATAACCTTTTCAAATTGCACAAATAATACTTGATCACCCTTTTTGACTTTATAGTTATACTTTTCATTTACTCTCCTATTTCACTTATCATAATTATTTGGTATATCAAGCTTCACCTTGAGGACATTTAAAAACTTTCAATTTAACCTTATCCTTTTTGTTAGAAATATAATCTCATCTTCCTTATTTAATTATCCAACTATACCTGTCAGATCAACTTGCTCTGTATCATCTTCGCATCTGCAGGACATCTCAACATTGAAGATAAACAACCTCCGTATCTGCATTGGATCACAAATTGGTCCCAACATTAAAGACAACTATGAAGCTAAATTTTGGAAATGATATGAAAGGAATTTGCATTAACTCTCATGCAGGCCTCACATGTTTTGTGGGTGCATTGAAATATATTATTTTATTTATTTGCTTAAGACTTTAGAAGGTGCTTTTAGGTTTTATATATGTTACTATGTAGCTGTGTTATGGTGTGGTGATATAGCTCTCAAGAGCATAAAAGAAAGAGATTTTTTGTAATGAAGTTGATGATGAAAGAGCTGAAGCTCTGTAAGAAAACAATTTTTTTGATTAATATAAAAATTACTGTGTTTCTATTTCTGTTTTGTTTTTCATTTTGTTCACCCTAGTATCAGCTCTATAATGGTATTTAATTGAATAAGTTGAAATCTCTCTGAGTGTGTGTTTCTTTATTTTTATCCTCCGCCTTTGAAATCCAACAAAGTGGTATCAGAGCCGTAGGGTGTCAAAGAATCCTATCAAGCCTAGCAGTCAAGCACAGTAGTTGAGTATAGTTCAGTCGGTTGGTATGTAAGCCGTTGTTGAGGAAGGATGAAGTTGCTTTCATGATTAAATATTTACCACTGCCAGTGAAAAGAAGACTGCAGATCAAAGTGTTCATCACTGAGAGAGGTGAATATTGTAGTTATCTTGGAAAGGAGGTGAAGTTTGTTTAAAAGAAGAGAAGGCACTATGCAATAAGATATTGTTGATAAAAATCAAAGATTGTAGAATTTGAAAGAAGGTAGTTGTCAAATGTAAGTGCTAAAACTGAAAGCATTTGTGTAGATCACAACTGTTAAAAAGTTGCTTATAAAAGAGAAACCATAGCTATTGAAAAAAAAGTTATTGGTAGATCGTTGGATCCTATGAAGGTGAAGTGAGTTTGTTGAAATCACCAAAGACAATCCATCCAAGACAAATTGCTAGCAAAGGAGAGTTGCCTAGAAGGAGCTATCATTAATTTAGATCGCTAAAGAAAGGTATATCACTAGAGTCAAACAAAGAGTTGGAATTTTCCTGAAAGGATGTTAACTTCCTGAGTTTGTAAGCAAGGAGGTTGCTATTATGGCTGAAGTCATATATCATTATTTGTGAAGTTCGCTTGAGGAAAGGATAGCTGCATTCAAGGTATCATAGATTTGAAAAGATCGAAGCTTTTTATTGCAGATCATAGGTTTGAAGAAAGAGATAATGTGAGGAGTTGCGGCCTGCAGTGTTGTTGCAAAAAGGTGAAGAGCCTTAACAAAGTTTTTTTGTCGCTTAAGATGGAACAGTATTAGAAGTAGCCTTTGTAAAGACCATAACATTTTCCAAAGACAAGAGGTTCGTAGCAAAAGTGAATCTCCTCCCAAGAGAGAAAAAGAGATTATAGTTGAAAGCAGTAATAGAGCACTAGTAGAAAGGAAAAAAGAATAAGTCTTCAGACTTGGTTGTTGCCATCAGTTAAAAATAGAAGATTGCTGCAAAAAATTAAAGTGTTGTCAAAAGAGAGCTGAATGTTTGGAAAATATTGACTGTAGAAAAAGCACTATCATGAACAGGTAATTGTAGTCACCCCAAAGTGAAGGATATAGCCATTGAAGGATTTATTAATAAGTTGATGTTGCTGTTAAGGGGGAGAAGCTTTAGAGATTTGTGAAAGAAGAAAGCAACCAATTGTTAAAGAAGAAGAGATCTCTCTATGAAGAGAAGTCACTAGCACAAGGCATGTATAAAGAAAAGAAGAAGTAGCTATTGTTTATTTGTTGTTGAGTTGTATTGTCTAAAAGTGAAGAAAGTATTGTCGCTTAGAGGAAGGTTGGATATTTGAGCTTGTCGAAGAACCTAGATATCAAGGGAGATTCGTTGAGAAGAAGATTTAGGAGAAAGTCGTTGTGATTGAAGCAACCCCAGATCTGTTTTCAGTCAAAGATTATCATTGATTGACCATTTACGATTGGAATAGAAGCGGTGAAGGCATAAAGATTGGTAAAAGTTTGACCATTTGATTTGCAACTTTTGAATTTCCCAAACAAGGAGGAGATCAAGCAAATAAGAAAGGTCAAAGAGATCTGAAGATCGTTATTTCTGAAGACGAAGCTATCATTGCCAAGTTCTGAAGTTTCAAGATGATTGGACTCATTGAAGTGCAAGAACAGTTTTAACTTGGAAGAAGCAAATGTACATGGGTGGCTATTGAAAAGAGGTCAGTCCAAAATTATGGAAGGTTGTTTGAAGGATTTAGCCAGTCAAAGGAAATTGTGAAGAAATAGAGTGAAGGCATACAAAGCTATTGAAAGATAAATCTCTGGAACGAAATCAAGTAAGGTAAGTTGAAATTGTTTATTACAGATGGGAAAAGTAGGCAAAAGAGTTAAAGAGGAGAATGAGAATTTAGTAACTGTAAAAGATGTTTTAGAAGAATTATTATTAAATGTTAAGAAATGCAATTCAGAATTGGTAGCAACTTTAAAAGAAAGAGTAAAAGAGAGATATGAAATCTTATGTGAAAATGATGCTTTGACTAAAGAATTGGATGAAGTTAATAAAAAAATTGTGAATTGGAAGAAAAATTAAAATGTTCTAAAATGGAAAAAGAAGAAATACAAAACAAGTTGAAGTTTTTTGAAAGTTTGGAACAAAATATGAAAAAATTAGAAAAAGCAAACAATTTTCAAAAGGATGAAATATTAAAATTGCAGCAAGAAAATAATTGCTTGAAGACAAAGCCAATTGTGTGTGATATTTCTTGTGATACAAATGATTTGTGTTTTGATCAATCAAATGACAAGTGTAAAATCATTTGTCAAGAAGAATGTATTGATGAAGATGAACATGTTAATGAGATTGAATTTGATTATGCAAATATTATTTGTTTTGATGAAAATGTTGGTATGAAAATTATGAAAAGAATGGGATATAAAGGACAAGGTTTAGGAAAACATGGACAAGGAATGGAAAATCCAATTGATCCAACAATGAGGCCAAAGTATGAAGGTCTCGGGTATGTATTGGGTAAGGGGAATGATGCTACAAGTGTAGGTAAATTCGTTCGATAAATGAGGAGTGTTGAGTGTATATATTGCCACAGAAAAAAGGTCATATCAAGGATAAGTGTTGAAATTTACATCCTTGCAGTATATGTGGATTAAAAAATCATTATGAGAAAATGTGCTGAAATAAAGTGTCAAAGAATGAATCTATAATAGAAGGCATAAAAACGGATTGTGGATGGAGTTATGGAACAAATTGGCAAAAGCTTATAGGTCTGTTCAAACACTTGTACAAATTTTCATATGTGAAAAATGATAACAATCATAATAGGTATGGATGTTCAAAAGGAATATCAGTTTTTTTGAGTCATTTGAAAGAAATGGCTGTCTAATGAGACATTTATAGATTGTGAAGATATTGGAAGTTCCATGTTGATGTTTTCAAACAAAGAGTAGGAGAAACTTCCGCAACAGTTGAAAAAGCCAAATGAATGACATCATTATTAAGAGTTGAAAATGGTTTGATAGATTTGAAAAAGTTAGAAAACATGGTTGCAACCACAAAACAAAGAAGTGAAAGAAGAAGCCACAAGAGCTTCCAAGTTTGAGTGTCGGATGCCCTGTATGCAAGGGGTCATATGCAAGGAGATTCAAAGATTCAGAGAAGTACATGAAGCTATCGTTGCAAAATTTAAAGTTTGATACAACAACAACTATTGGAGAAACAATCAATTAAAAGATTGTAGATGCCAAAGCATCAGTAAAGAGGCAAAATAAATAATCTCTAGAAACTTTCAGTAGAATAGTTGCTCTGGAAAGACATTGCTCCGGAAATTTAGCTCCATAAATTATGAATAAAAAAAAGGGCTCAAGATTAAGTAGGAATGTTCTGAAGAAAATAAATAAATATAAAAAGGACAATAGCTAGTTGAATAGATTTTGTGCAACACCACACAAAAAATCACATCGTTGATGTCATATCATTAGTAAGAAGTCAGAAGAAATGAAGTTTCCACCCAAGCAGAATGAGAAATGCAGGTTGTTGTAAATCAGTTGAAGATGCAACCATGATAAAATGAGATTATTGTAGAAACATCTAAGAGGATCCAAATTCACAATAAAAAAGAACATGGAAAGAGTCGTAGCTCTCAATTCATAAAAAAAGGGGAGGACAAAGTAAGAAAGAGGAGCTCATAAAAGATAAGAAGATCTCAGGAGAATACTAGTTGTATGAGGTCATAAAAGGTCAATTGAAGTTGTCAATGGGTAAAGAAATAGCACAGTCAAATGCCACAACATTTTGTAAGAAATGTTTGAAATCTAAAAAAATGGATGCTCCAGAAGTTTCAGAACTAGAAATGAAGGTGGATGCTCCAAATTTTTTTGAGATGAATGATCATAGTTGAGATTAAGGGGGAGTGTTAGAAATATAATCTCACCTACCTTATTTGATTATGCATCTATACTTGTCAGATTAGCTTGCTTTGTATCATCTTTGTATCTGCAGGACATCTTAGCATTGAAGATAAACAACCTCTGTATCTGCATTGGATCAAAAATTGGTCCCAACATTGAAGATAGCTTATGAAGCTAGATTTTGGAAATGATATGAAAAGAATTTCCATTAAATCCTCTGCAGGCCTCACACGTTTTGTGGGTGCATCAAAATATATTATTTTATGTACATTTGCTTAAGACTCTAGAAGGTGCTTTTAGGTTTTATATATGTTACTATGTAGTTGCATTATGGTGTGGGAGATACAACTCTCAAGAGAAGAAAATAAAGTAGAAGTTTATAATGAAGTTGATGATGAAGGAGCTGAAGCTCTGTAAGAAAACAAAATTTTTAGATTAACATAAAATTACTGTGTTTCTATTTCTGTTTTGTTTTTCATTTTGTTCACCCTAGTATCAACTCTATAATGGTGTTTAATCGAATAAGTTGAAATCTTCTCTTAATGTGTGTTTCTCTATTTTTATCCCCCCCTTTTAAATCCAACACTTTTTCCATTTGGATTAACCAAGATGGGACAAGAGCACCTAAATTATTAATTGGTATTTCAATTTGTTTGCACTTGTTAAACCGCATATATGCATATCTCTAAAACTAGTTGTAGTCACCTAAAAGTGTCATCTTCACCTAATATTTTGTTTCATCCAATCATCACCTAATTTGTTCATTCATCCCCCCATGTCCTCTTATCATCCATCTAATCATGTTATCACCCAATCACCTAGGCCCTAGTTTCATCTAATGGGTTTGTGCATGATCATCATGGAAAAAATAGGCCCCTAAGTGGCAAAAAATTCAAAAAAATTAGAGTTAGGAAACTTGACCTAAAAAATTGAATAAGTTATCTATATTATTTCAAGAATATGTAAGAATAGAATTGGTTGAAAATTGAATGTAGTTTCTAAACTACTAGGTTTTTTAAAAAAAAAACAAAATCTATTTGGTGAAAATTTAAAATTTCAATGTCGTAGTACTTAAAATTCAGGGAAAAAATAAAGTAGATGTCTGTCTGACCACCCTAACCACAATAAAATGATAATATTTTTCTTTAAGATTTTAGATATAAGTAGAGGACTCATGTCAGATGTGATGTATATTTTTTGTAATATTTTTCCAAGTAAATAATTAATTATGATTTTTTATTACAAATTTTAAAAATATAAAACTAGTACGTCTAACCACCTTAACTTGGTCAAACATTCATGAAATTCATTTTTTTTTTAATCCTCTAGTATACGAAGCATAAAATGTGACACATGTTTCAAATTCAAAAAATGTTATACTGTTTGAAAGCTATAGATGTTTTTCAATCAGCCTATCAATTAGGACTTTAGTCGTAATTCAAATAAAAAATGAATAATAATAATTTATTAAATTCAAAGTAAATCATAATTTATATTGGTGGAAAACTGAGAATTTCCTTTAAAAAACCTTTTCGTTTCATTAATTTTGGGTAAAAAAAAGTCATCAGCCACATACCCTACAAATACCCATCATATCGCCACTTTTTTTCCCATCATGATCCTGCACATACCCTAATATCATCATCTAATTCATCATGTCATCTCTCAAGACACACACATTATCACCTTGTCACCTAGGACTCCTCATGCTTAATAATTTAATTAAATAATTTCTAAGTTATTTAATAAAATTTGGCTATCATTACTCATTCATTTAATAAATAAATTATCCATAATTACCCACATATTTATCCTTTTAATATCCAAACACAATCCATTAATAAATGAATAAATATTAATTTCTACCTCATGTGTTCCAATAATTCAATTAATTAATTCCACCTCATCTAGTTTAGTCCTTAGTATGACCAACTCACTCATAGTCACTTTCTGTCCCACTCATCAATCAAATCCACTTCACTAATCCATGCAACTAGTTAACTATTCCATGAAATAGTCAACTCTCTATGATTATCTCATGCTCTTAGTTAACTCCTCCTCATAGGTAGTTGACTCATCAATCGAATTTGTTAACTCTCAAGTCACATTTAGTTGTGTAAGAGAGGGGGACCAACTACGTCAAGGCCCCAGGTCACAGAGAGCCAAGAGATGCAGGATTCCCTAACTTACCCCACTCTAAAGGGGTGTTTGAAATGAGAGATAAGAATTATGAGGACTATACTATCCTTTGATCACTCTGCAGACCCGAAATCGAGATTGGGGCTAGACAGGCTAGTTTTCAAATTTAGTATTGTACCTTAGGTAGCTCTCTGCCCAAGGAAAAAAGCGTAGTTCTAGGACGACATCATGACACACTAGCATCTATCAAGTGCACTAGAATTCATATGACCAAAGGATTGAAAATACTGTATGAACTATCAGAAAACAAGCTAATGACCAATATAGCAACTTCTAAAGGAATGACAAAACAAAATGAAAAAGTAGGAAAGATACATTTATGGATATGATAAAGTAAATATATGAGGGCTAATATAATGAAGAGGATCTCACCAAGATGCTAGTTCACCAACTAGCTCCAAAAAAACACTTTCTCTTGCACACAATAAAAAAGGTAAATTTGTTGGGGCTGTATAGGGGCCTAGCTTAGTCAGACCCCTGTTTTGGTGTTTCTATCTCCATGAATAGCCAAATAGAAATGATAGAGACATGTATGATAAAGAAGTAAAGAAGGAAGGAATGCAAATAACACTATGAAACAATAAATAGCTACTCAACCAAATTGCAAAGGAGAGGAGCGAAATGTTACCACCTCCACCAAAAGCTCACTAGCCAATGGAGGAGAAAAGAGGACTTAAACAATCACCATAGCCTCGACCGCAATGAAGGGAGGTTTCACAAAACCTCAAGCCCATGCTGCAATGGCTTGCTTCACACTTGCTTTACAGAGTTGATGGAGTGTTGTTGCTATAATGGAGTGTTGAAGTGTTGTTGAGAGTGAAGTGAAGCTTGAGAATGCGAAAAGAGATGGAAAAGAGATGAGTTGAATGAAGAATGGATGAATTTGAAGGAGGAGAAGGAATAATCTACCATTTTAAGGGTTAGTTGGTTGAAGAGGGACATTAAAAATCATTCCCAATAGGAAGTGTAATGCCTTTACCAACTTTAGATGTACGAATCCGCCAGGGATGTAAGCGCAATGTGCGGACGTTTGCGCACTATGTGAGCGACCCTGAAAAATATTCTTCTACCGACACAACATATAGATGCCAAGTGGAAGGAAGTCAACCAACTGATGTGGAATTTTGACTTCGGATTTGGTTTTCCAAGGTGAGGATGTACAAAAGTGGAATTTGCATAAGGGGTGAAAATTTACTCCTATACATTTTTCCCCCACTTTAGCGAGTATGAATACTGATGAGTGCTTCGGTAAATTAGATCGAAGAGTGAATAGGTTTAGAAATTTATACCTGAACCATCGAGGAAGGAGACCGCAATTTGGTGAGCTCAAAAGTGTAGGGTAGGAAGAGGACTCCATAGCCCTGTAGAACTATGAAGTTGTAGATTGAAAGTGTCTTATAGGCCTGCAGACCTGCAAGGAGGCGACCCCCAAAATCTCACATGAAGGAAGCCCCAAGAGGTAGGCGCTTCACAGGCTCATAGACCTACAAGGGAGGTGTCCTCCAAGATCTCTCACATGAAGGAAACCCTAGGAAAAGCACCTTATAGGCTTGTAGACCTGCAAGGGAGGCATCCTCCAAGATCTCTCACATTAAGGAAACCTCAGAAAAAACACCTTATAGGCTTGTAGACCTACAAGGGAGCGACCTCTGAGATCTCTCTCATGGAGGAAGCTCAAAAGAAGCACCCTACAAGATTGCAGACCTGTAGGGAGGTATCCCCCAAGACCTCTGACATGGAGGGAACCCAAGGAAGGGAGACTCCGTAGAGTTGGAAGGCGGCTTTATAGGTGCACCTGCAAAGCAACATGCTTACCCATAGATAGGAAATGTATGAAAGCAACCACACAGGAAAGTAAGTAGATAGTCATGCAAATTGTCGATAGATTGGAAAGCTTTCAAAGGGGTCCATCGAGAACTTGGCATGAAGAAAGGGGTCCACTCAAGGGATGCGATGTTTGAAAGTGCGGAAGAGATGTTTTTTTCTCAAATCTATTCAACACCAAGAAATCCTTTTGAAAGATGTTCACTTCATCAAGGAATTCAAAAGGAAGAAAATGCCCCCTTGTGAGGGGAAGGTCAAAGTTGCTCCCTCCTCAGAGGAAAGGTCTCAAGTTCTTTCTTTGCAAACCCATGATGAAGGAAACACATTCTGTTAAGGTTTCAAGTTAAGAATGTGATTCTATAAAATTTTTTGCAAAGATTCTTGAGAAAAGATTCATTGGCAACAAATACATTTTCTGAAAATTAGAGTGTCATAGAAATGGTGTTGTCACACATGAAAGGGACAACTCAAGCAAAGAAGAGAGAAAGATAAGAAAAGAGTGAAAAAAAGATGAACAATAACAAAGGGCATAGGGGTGATTTGATATTTTGAGGTCAGAGTTGCTCATATATATATATATAAGTATAATAATAGTATATAAAATGAACTGTCATCAACCCCCTACTATATCAGCCATGTGAACAATGCATGAGAAGAAAAAGTAAAAATAAAAAAATTGGGTCAACATGGAAGGGAATCCTAAATGCCCCCAATGCTTTGCATCATCCCCAATTTATTGAAAATTAATCAAAAACATGGAAGAATGATGATACAAATAGAAGAAGGCTTATGACACAAAAACCAATCCTATATCCAAGCACCAACAAGGGTGACAAGGGTTATCCAGGAACACATAGCACGATCACAAGGGAACACATCACAACACACACAAACATCTAATCTAAAGATAAATAAGAGGCTTCCCCCTAACAATCGTCAACCAGGAGGTCGTCCGCTTCCCACTCCAGATCATCAAAGGGAGAAGGAGGATGAGCTTGAAACAGTGGAATATTAAGGGGAGGAGCTTATAACCCTATTGCAACAAGGGCTAAGGAAGAAGGCCCTGCAAGGTCTCCTCCACTAGGCTCTTGTGGAGCTATGGTCAACAACTTCGCAAAGATCGTTGACAAGGCCGAAACTTCATCTATAGAGTTAAACATGCACATTGTTGGAGTGCCATGTCGTGCCTCAATGGATGGAGGGGGATATGCCTAAGGTTCATTGCTAGGCTCATCGAGTGACTCGAGAGCGGTGATGAACTCAGTGGAAGCCAGGACTGGTTTCATTACTAAAACAGAATAATCTAGTGTGAGACCACCTTTTAGAGAAGGTGGGATCCTCTTACATCCTTTGTTGTTAGAAGGACCACCCTCCACCTTTTACCCCATCATGGGACACAAATTCCCCATAGATGAGGAAAGAGGTGTGAAGGAAGAGGAGGAGAAAACCGCAGTAGATACCACTGAAGTGTTTGACATAACTATGGGTTTTGGGAAAGGAGGGACATTTGGAAGGGACATCAACAAGGGTGGCTCCACCAAAGGAGTGATAAACACTTGAATTTTTTTAGATTCAGGCGCATTCGTACTCACAGTGAAATCTGGAAGCGATACAAAGCTTGGTTGAATAGAAGCTAAGGGGAGGAGAGAGAAGGATGCGGCAGGAGGCCCCGAAGTAGGGGCGGTCAACTCCTCTTCCTTCTTCTACAAAGTGGTCTACTTAGCTACGAGAGCCTTTTTCTGGCACTTGCATTCATATGCAAGGTCTTTGAGCTAGATTCAGGAGGTTGCGAAGGAATAAAGGCTCCTGCTTAGCCATGGGAATGTCCTCCATAGCCATTTGCAATGGAGGGACAGGCTCTTGAATGGGAGCAGGGGGAATAGGTTGAGAAGCAGTGGGAGGAGTTGGCTCTAATGCCTCAATGATGAGCCTCTTCCCGTTTACTATCTTGGGAGGGGGCTGCAAAGGTTGAGACATAGAAGATTCCCCACAGGGACCTTTTCCTCTACCATACAAGTAGTACCAAGGTCCAGGTGGTTTAGTAGGGAGGTCCAATATCCTGATTCTAGGTATATACCAAGGTGGTATCATTAGACTTAGCAGATAAAATCCAAGCATATTCATCCAAAAATCTTCTCTAGAAAGAGGAGGAGAGCCATCCCAAGGACGAGGTAGCTTCTCTTTTCCTTTTCAAGAAGGGGAGGTAGCTGGCTGCTCTACCACTAGAAGAGCCAATTTTGGCTATCCCTTGTCCTCGATCTTATGCTTCACATAGTTGTTGTAAAGTAGGTCCATTCTTGGAGGGAGTGGACTGACCGAGACAGGCCAAAAGTGGTCTACTGAATATCCCCCAGGGATACCAGGGGATGGTATCTAGTGTCATGAACTGTGTGCACAACACCTTCATGGGAGAACTCTAAACATTTGTGGATGATGGAGGCAATTCTATTCATGGAAGCTAGCCAAGGTATGCCTAACTTCATCTTGAACAAATTTGACTCTGGGATAACATCAAAGACTGTGTCTACAGCCCTAGGTCCTACTAGGACGAACAAAGTTATTAAGCTATACGGATTTAGACAAAGACCATTGTGCATACGGATGGTAGATTTTGTTTCTTCATATTCATTTCTATGCAATGAATTAAGCCACGTCTCTTCTATAATGACATTCACTTGGTTAGCGGGATCGACTAAGACCCTTATCACAATGTTACCATTGAGGCAAGCAGGAATGTAGAGGGGAGAGAGCTTGTTGTTTAAGGGTAAATCCTGCAACATGAATGTCACATATAGGGAGTTGGGTACAAGGTGCATGCTAGGAGTAATTGTGACCATGTTAACATATGCCTCAGGTTGAGTGGTAGAATTAGAGGGATCAATAATCATGTTGGCAGAGTGTGAAAGAAATGGGTCTATGTATATCTGCAACTCACTATTCACTTTTGCCACTGATTTGTTTGTATTTTGTTTACTTCCATCAAGAAAAATAGTACCATCTTTGATGCGGTCTTGTATTTCATGACGCAAGTGCATACAACATTTAGTATCATGTCCATTAACTTGATGATATTGACAGAAGGTATTTAGATCGTACCAACTAGGGAAAGGTTCTTTAAGAGGTTTAGGGTTTTCCAAAGTTATGATCTTATCCTTTAGCAGCTTCTGCAAGATGTAAGAATAAGATTTTGCCAACTTTGTGAACTTTTAGCTATGCTTGAGGTCATTATCAGTCATAGTGGCTACTACATTCACAACAACCTAACCTTTCCTAGAGATCAATACAATGGAATTTCCTTCTGAATGGGAGTGTGAGGTGGATCCCTTGAATTGAACTACCGTTTGTTGATACTCCCATAATGCAACACACAAATGTGTGAAAGAAGGGTATTTCATAACGGAAAAATTATCCTGCCAAGGTCTTTGAAAATTCCCTATGAAAACCTTCTGTACATCAAAATCAGGCAGTGGATATGAGATTTGTGAAAAGAGCACTTGGTATCGCACTATAAAATCAATAATCTTTTCATTATCCCCTTGTTTGCATTGAACACAATCCAAAAAGGTCATCTTCAACCTGATGTTAGCTTGGAACTATCATAGGAATTGGTTTACAAGTTGATTAAATGAGAAAATGGAGTTATCCGGTAAGGAACAGTACCATTCGAATGTTGTATCCTTAAGAGATCGAGGAAATAGCTTTGCCATCAATGCATCATGATGGAAGAAATCTATACATAGGGAATTAAAGGTAGACACATGTGTTTGTGGGTCCCCTTTGCCACCATATTTTTCAAATTTGGGAATCTCCATTCTTTGGGGTAAAGGAGTGTTTAAAATTGCTACTGATAATGAGCTATGTCAGAAAAAGTGAAAGATAGGCTAAGTAGAGACCTGGGAGAGACTTGCCAATTAGCTTTGCATCTTACCCATATTTTGAAGAAGATTGTTTACAATAGGGTCATTAGAAGACACAGGGCCAGAGGAACCTCCTCCAAAACCGCCACTAGAGGCACCTCCAGAACCACCAGTGTGACCACTGTCAGAGCCATCGCCACCAGTAGGGTTTCCACTGGAGCCACCACCATGTCTTCCATTGGAACTGCCTCTACCAGCGCCACTTCTGTTGCTAAAACCACCACCACTACCAAAGTGCCCACCACTCAACCCGTCAAAACCTTGACCGCTAGAGGTGATAGGAGGAGTGAAGCTAAACCTTAAGGGTACTCTATTCACTTTAATAGTTTCAAATCTCTAAGAGGTAGAGGGGATGTTGATCGAGGGGACTGCATTGGCCATGTACATAGACGTGGGAATCATTGACATTCTTGGATGTCTCTCATGATCTTCAAAAGTGGCCCCTTGTACAATGTTAGGATTTTTTGGAGGAGCACATGCTTCAGTTAGACTAGAGAGACTAGCTAGGAGTTCTATGCCTATTTGGTCTTTTCCAGCCATATACTTTATTTCACTGATAACCCTATCGACTCTAGCCATCTTTGGGTCCTTTTCCAAGTTATTCTCCAAGTGACCTAGTCCTTTGCTAAGGACATAGATATATTTTGAAGGAATGTGAACGGCCTTGCACTCATCTATTGATGATGGTGTAGGAGATGCAGCAAGAGTGGGGACATGATTAGTCTCATTAGAGACCCCTACCTCACCCATCGACAACTTCTCCCATGTGGAAAGACCAATGGCGGACCCATCAAAAAGTCTTGTAGAGAAACCGATAGTGACCTTCGTCCTCTCCATCAAAAGGTGTTGTACACTTCTCCTAACAATATACTTAGAGGTTATGTATTGGGTTGTGATGATCATAAAAATTCATAACACTTAGGGGCACAATGATCACAAGGTACAAGGGAAGAGCCTCAACACCAACGAATGAGCAAATGTTGGTTCATGTTGGGTTCACCAAAAATGTAAGAGAGGAGGAACAACCATTTCAAGGGCCTAGGTCATAGAGAGCCAAGAGCGAAAAGCTTCCCTAACTTACCTCACTCTAAAGAGGTGTTTGAAATGAGGGATGAGAATTATGAGGACTATTATATCCTTTGATCACATTCTAGACCCGAAATTAGGATTGGGGCTAGGCGACCCAGTTTTAAGATTTGGTACTGTACCTCAGGTAGCTCTCTAGTTGAGGACAAAAGTGTGGTTCTAGGATGAAAATGTGGTGTGCTGGCATCTCTTAGGTGCACTAGCATCTGTACAACCATAGGACTGAAAATACTATATGAACTGTCAGAAAACAAGCTAACAACCTAGCTCTAGCAACTTCTAAGGAAATGAAAAAATAGAATGAAAAAGTGGGAGATACAAACATATATGATAAAGTAAATATATGAGGGCTAAGATAGCGAAGAGGATGTCACCAAGATGCCATTTCGCCAGCTAGCTCCAAAAAAGCACGTTCTCCTACACACAAGAAAGAAGGGAAATTTATTGGGGCTGTAGAGGGGCCTACCTCAATCAAATCCTTGTTTTGGTGTTTCCAGCTCCATTGACAACCAAATAGAAACGATAGAGAAATGTATGATAAAGAAGTAATGAAGGAAGGAATGAAAATAACTCTACAAAATGGTAAAGAGCTACTCAATCGAATCACAAAGGAGAGGAGCGAAATGTTACCACCTCCACCAAAAGCTCACTAGCCAATGGAGGAGAAAAGAGGACTTGAACAATCACCAAAACCTCAACTGCGTTGAAGGGAGGTTTTGCAAAACCTCAAGCCCACACTGTAATGGCTTGCTTCACATTTGCTTTATAGAGTTGACAGAGTGTTGTTGCTGCAATGGAGTGTTGAAGTGCTGTTGAGAGTGAAGTGAAGGCTAAGAATGCAAAAAGAGATGGAAAAAAGATGAGTTGAATGAAGAATGGATGAATTTGAAGCAGGAGAAGGAAGAATCTGTCATTTTTGGGGCCAGTTGGTCGAAGAGAGATGTTACAAATCATTCCCAATATGAAGTTTAATGCCTCTACCAACTTCAGATGCAAGAATCTGTTAGGGACATAAGTGCATCGTGTGGGCATCCTCAATAAATATTATTCTACCGACATAATAGACAAATTCCAAGTGGAAGGAAGTCAACCAACTGATGTGGAATTTCAACTTTGAATTTGGTTATCTAAGGTGAGGATGTACAAAAGGGGAATTTGCATAAGGGGTGCAAATTCGCTCCTATACAAGTTGATAAATTATAATTATTTTAACTAAAAATTAAAATAATGTGCAATTCATCTATTCATGCCACATATCCTCATCAATACCCCCAAATATTAGGTTAGATCTAAGATTATAGATTCAATCATAGTCATTCGTCGAATTCTCTTTAAAAACTATAAATCAAATCTATTTTTCATCTTTTAATCAATCATCAAAGATCATCAAAAATTCATGTTGTATCCAAGACATATCAATTTTACATCCAAATAATGTTCATGTCATACTAGAGAATTGAGCACCCACATCACAAAGAGAAAAAAATTACATTCAACTCAATTAGAGGTTTGCATGTTAAATTTTGAGTATTGAATTGGTTTCATTTTGATGCTATTCCATTTTTTTTATTTTGCATGCATACATTAGCTATAGGAATGAGTTTGCACTTCTATATTGACTTTACCTCCTCCAATTTTGTGTTTCACTCCTCTTTTACTACACTTTTAAATTTTTCCATGAGCTCTTGGTGATACTCATTTAAGGTTAATATATTAATTTCATTTGGTGAGTTTGCTACATAATCAACTAGGATAGGGCTTTATCTCTACTCCTAATCTTCAAATTCGTCTCCTATAAGAATGTATTATGGGGTCTTTTTGAATTCATTCAATCTTGACAAGTCCATCTTTCATTTATCTAAGGCCTCTTGGTATTTTCTTTCTTTAAGCTATACATGGATTGAGGTTGAATAACAGACATATGTTGAGGCATAAAATTGCACCCTAGTGAAATTTCCCATAATATACCCCTACATTAGCCTTATAAGTTTGAGAATGCAAAAATATGCCATGTTTACCTCTAATTCTCATACATGCTTTGTCATTTTCTATCAACAAGGGAATTTTTTTCGTGGATGCATCTGCACTATGCAAACATTTGTGTGTCGTGCTAGCATCCTGAAAAGATTCCTGGGTTAGTGAATGTCAGGATGTTATGATTCTCTATCACCCTATGAATGTAGCGCCTCTTGCAAACCTTGACCAACTGAAAACATCTCTTTTCCTTCAAAGTAGCTTTTGAAATTACCTCTCTAAATTCCATTCACTCTAATTCATTCCATTCATTCAATTTCACTCACTTCTTTCTCATTCATTCTACACTCTACACTTTCACTCCGTCCTTCACTCTATACCATTGTTTCTCATAGGTTTTCAAGCTCTACGCCATTGGCACCATCATCTTAGACTCTCAAGGCTCTCTTCCTTGCTCTCTTAGCTTCTTCAAGCATGTAGAAGGGAGGGTAACATCTACTTTATTGCATTTTCTTACTTATAGATTAGCATTTAGATAGTCTTTTCTTTCTATAAGTTCTATCTATAACTTTCATTTATCATTTTTCTCTCTATCATTGCATATTAGTTGTTTGGGAGGTGGAAACACCACAAGAGGGGGTTTGACTGAGGAAAAATATAAAACATAACCCCAACATTTTCTCATCTTCATGTGTGGTATGTGTTGATGTGTCTGATGGCACAACAACATGCAAACAGAATATTGCTACTCTGTTTCTTTTGAAAGAGAAAGATAATCACATGGATATCTTAGCTCCCAAGGTCTTTATAGTTGGTTCTCAACTGTGCTGATGTTACTCAGCGGTCAATGTAACAGTAATGTTCAAGGGGCCAGCTGGTGTTGGGCTTATGGATTGTTCTAAGATCAAGCATGAATTTAAACCTACTTTAACTAGGGTTTTTAAAGAAACATAAAAAGATAGATCAAGGTTTGGTACTGAAAAGAATGATAATTCATCTAACTTAACCAGACTTGTTACATCTCAAAGAATTGCTAACTAAAACTGAAGAACAAAATTAACTTGTAATTAACACCACTTGCATTCATTCACAGTGCTAATTTCAATAACTGATTATAAGTTACCATTTAAATAAAACACAAAACAAGATTTCATTCATTGAAAGCTTTCAAAATCAGATGATTAACTTAAGATAAATACCATTCTAGAACACAATATGAAGTAGATTTGAATCTGGTTGCTTCTACTGTTAGTGAGACATATAAGCAACATTTACAAATCTGGCACAATCACCAGTGTACAGAAAACCCGTGTCTTCAGACTACTTCCATCTATACTAAGAAAACTAGAATGATACATTACTTTCTATGCTGAATCTAACTCCTAATTGAGAAGACAAAAGAAGCTCCCTTTACTAAGAAACAAGATGCAGTTCTATCTCCTCTATCCTTTAGAAAATCTGTCTATGAACTATCTGCTCTATTCCTTTTCTATTTCTTCTTTCTAACTCCTAACTTTCAAACTCTAATTTCCAACCTCTAACCCTCTCCCCTTTACAAAGAGGCAAGAATGCCATATATACACCACCTCCCGAAAAGAATGTTGGCCCCCGTTTTTAGGGTTTACAAAATATTCGTCAGTTGCAAGAGGTTCGGCGTCTAGATCTTTTGAATAAAGTTGGTTCTGCATTACGAATCCCTGCTATCCATGTTGGTGAAGGATTGTCCCAGGGATGATCTCAGATCTTTTGCAGCTGCCGCATTAACTCCTATGCCTTCGTGTTCATCTTCGAACTCTAGCGGAGCCACTTTGAATACCCTAAAATATCACCATTAATGGCGAGCTACCCCTGTCAGTAGACACCAACTGGCATTATGAATCATGAATTCCTTCTTCTTCCTTGACTCTCTTCCCACTCTAGATTCGTCCTTCTGCAAGTTGTCAACAAGACCAACCTCCTTCGTCAAGACACTACACCGAAGTCGTGCCCTTTCGCCGAGAACCCATTTCACTTCGGGGAGACTTTGCGTGGTCGGCGAGACATTACACCGTGCTCAACATGTTACACTGAGGGCACAAAATATGTCGGTAGGACCTCATCGGGTCAACAAGACCTTTCACCGAAGTCGCCTTCCTTCACTGGGACTCTCCGAGTCAGCAAGACTTTCTTCCTTCGGCCAAACATCACGTCAAACTTAGATCCTTTGGCAAAACTTCCTTGAGAGACATATTTAGATAAATAACTCGATCCTGCAAAACAGATGCCTCCATTAGTTTTCAAAGGAAAGTAAAATATACAATTATTTAGCATGTCTTTAATTTTATCAAAAAGAAACACAACTCTGGTGGAGGCGGAAGCGGGACCAAGATAGAACTGGAAACAACACCTACCTTCAAAACTGGCAGGGGTGGAACTAAAACCGAACCGGGAACACACTTCCCCTTTAAAACCGGTGGGGCTGGAAACAAAAAGAAATTCACAACCGGGATCAGAGTCGAGATAGGAATGAACCATGGAAATAATCACAATTTCCCAGTTCATACCCCGTCCCGGCTTTGCGCCCGTGAAGGAAACCAAAACGCAAAGGACAGGGAAACAAACGCCGGCAAGATCGGAGCAAAAACTGATCCCGAGCGAAGCACAATGGGGGTGGGGGCAGAACTAAATCCGGAATTGAAACTTCTTCAAAGTTTCAATTTCGGATTCCATCCTGGCCTCGCCTCCAACAAACATACAAAGAAAAAAGAAAAGGGGGAAAGGAAGAAAAACACCCCATGTCCAAACAATCGAACCCGGGCAGAAAAAAATAACAAAGCGGAAATAGGATTGGGACCAAACCCGAACTAGAAAATTTTCAAAGTTTTGGGTTCGGATTCCGTTTTGGCTTTGCTTCGACAACATACAAAGAGGTGCAAGGTAAAAAGAAAACAAAAGACGTGGAACTGGGATCGAGGAAGGAAAATAAAATAGAGCTTGGAAGGAATTCCAAGTTTGGTTTCAATTTCGGTTCCGGGCCCGCCAAAACAAACCAAAAAGCTAAGGGAAAACCCGAAGACGAAGAGGGAGAAAGGGAAAGGCGGAGTCAGGGCTGGGATGGAACCTAAACGAGAAAATTTAACAAAGTTTAACATTCTGATTTGGACTCAGACCCGGCTCCGATAAAGAACGAAAGACGAAGACAAAGAATCGTCAGAACTAGAACCGGGGACGGAACAAGACCAGAGCTTGGAAGGAATTCCAAGTCTGGTATTGGTCCCGGTTCCGCTTTCAACAAAACTTAAAAGAAAAACACCTAAGGCAGAAAACCAAAGGCCAAAGGGAAAAGAAAAAGGGGGACCCATTTTGTTCCAGAATAAAATGGGGTGGTTATGCAAGGCATAAGAATATGTTGTTCATGTGGATCTTGAGGGATGCTAGACTAGATCCATAAGTTGGATTTTGACTACTCTTTCTTGTCATTTTGTTGCAATGAATCTATCTTTTGAGTTATAATATTCTTCTTGTTGTAGTTGTTTTACTTCATGTATTTTTCTATCTTCATTCAAATTGTCGAATTAATGTTTTTGGTTTGTTAGTAGGCCATGCACATTTCGGATTTTAAGACTAATTTTGGTCTGTATGAGATGCCAACATGTCCTTGAGATGACAACGTGTCACATTGTTGTTTGAGTATTGCACTTTCATCCTCTAGCTAATAGTTAGTTGGTCTACAATCTAAAACCTCTATGGTCTGCTCACCCGACTCTTGAAACCCTCCATTCCTAAAAAACATAAAATAGAGTTTGGTTTGTCCCCCATTTTCCACCCCATCCTTCTATCTTTTTCGTTGAGGTAGTTGAGGGATATTCACTCCCTACTTTTGCTTCTCTATCCTAGAGACATGGGAGTAGTGAATCCCCTTTACTACATTTTGGTGAGCCCGACGTAAACCTTCCATCTTCTTCTCTTTTGTTCATTTTTTTTTCTTCTCTCATGTCTAGGGTGTGTTGTAGATAGTGCATTATGAATATTTTATGAGATTTATGACCCAATCTACAACCTTCAGATACATTGTAAGAAGTCTTTGACACATCAAAATGGGATCTAGGAGGTACAATCCCCCTCGAATCGGTTCAACTTTTGATGAGCTTGTTTCAAGAGCTTATATCGGTTTCTCTTCTACCTTTAGTTAGGTGGTAACTCATATTCGTAATCCCCCTACCTTTCCTTCTATCTCATCCATGGAGGATGATGTTTCTCTCAAGGTTCCTATAGAGAAAATCTATTCCCTGGAAATGAGATTCGAGGAGTTAGAGATATTTGTGGCACAAGATGATAACTTTTCCCAAGTGGCTCTTGTCATTGTTAAATTAAGAACCATGTTGGGTAAGGATTGAAGAGGCATAGAGCTTCTTTGAGGGATAAAAGAAATTTTAGATACCCATGTCCTTCTACTAATACTAACTTCATAACTAAGCTGAGAAATGCAATTAAAGTAAATAAGGTTCCTTTGGGTTTTATTTTTTCTGCACTTGAGGCTCAGGGTGTTCCTATTTTTGGCTTTGGTGTTGATGCCTCTATAGGTATCAACACTAGGGGCTCTCCTAGTACAGGTGTTGGAGGTTCTTTTGGTCATACTTCATTTGCTAAAATTGTGCTGAATTCTCTATTATAGAATATAGGGCATATGCAGAATTAGCTAGAAAATTTGACCAACTCTTCTTCTCAACCTATGTTCCAAATTTTCCATCATCATAGTCATCTTTCCATTTCCATCCTAAACACTCCTATCCCTCAGGGGGTGGAGATTTCAAAGTTTGAAAAGTCAATGGTCATGGGGACCCATAGACACATGTATCATATTTAATTGCGCTATGTACTGATTTCTTTCACAATGATGCTTTGTTGGCCAAGCTATTCCCATTTTCTCTTATGGAAGTTGCTCTGGAATGGTATTGTACTTTACCTAACAATTCCATTTTCTCCTTTGACTAGCTTGTTAACCAATTCCTCTAGTAGTTCCAAGAAAACATTGGGCCGAAGATCACCTTCAACGATCTCATTCGATGGAAGCATGGGACCCACAATAAGTTGACCAATTTTATAGCTCAATATCAAGTAATTTTTTCTTATATTTCCTATTCTTTGTCTGACTGTAATGTTCAAAAGTTGCTCATTAGGAACTTGTAGCCTTCACTACAAGAGAAGTTTATTTTGATGAAATATCCTTCCTTTGCTTATCTATGTGTTGCTCTGAGAGAATACCACCAAGTGGTTGTCCAGTATGGGGATTCATCCTTGCACTCTAGATAGGATGGTTAGCCAGTTGTGTCAATCTCAGGTAGGATCAAGGCCATGGCTAACATGGTCTCTCTTTCTTCAAATAAAAACAATATAGGATGAAACATAAATTTTACTAAGTTATCAGAATCATACACTAATTTCCTACAAAAGCTATTAAAGATAAAGTATTAGCATTACCTGAGATTCAATTGTTGTCCAAACTGTATCTTGAATGGTGTGACTCTCAACAGTTTTACCATTTCCATCAAGTTGTTGGGCATGATACCAAGAGATGTGTCTGCTTGCGTCACATGATTTAGGATTGCATGGACGATGTGACCATTCGCCTTGATGGAAGAAAGAAAAATTCTAATAAATCTGTAGCCAAGCCTAACATTCAACTACAAATATTCATAGATTTGTTCCCTTCACACTCTATGAACTAGGTCACTCCATCTAATTCTAAGTCTACCTCATCCAAGTACATTAATGTGGTCTCATTCACTCCTATTTCTCCTACAAAATGTGTGAGCACTGCTCTTGATATAAAATTTACCCCAAATGATCTTCCCTTAAACAAAGAGCCCTCTCTATTGTATGTTCCCACCAAGATTAAAAGTAACATTATGACTGGTGTTATAGTTGATCTATCGAGCTAAGTGAAAATTATCATGGAGGATTCCTTGTTTATTAACAACTTGCACAAGGAGAAGTATGATGAGTCATAGGCCACCCTCTGTACTCATGATGGGTTTTTATCGCCCCTATGGGATCTATTTATTTGATAGTTTTAGTTGGTCCTAAGTCTATATATGTTCCATTTATTGTGATCCCAGAATCAAATTTATTCAGAGCAAGGCTGGGCATTCTGTGGCTAGCCTCTATCAATGCAATCACTTCTGTAATCCACAAATTTTTTAAGTATCCCCATGAGGGTACCATGCACGGTCCAATACACATGATACAAGCCATTAGTAGCACATGGGGGCTTCTCTCTCGACCAGTTTTGGCTCACCCTAGTCAGACCCCTCCCTCCTAGGGGAGATCTCTTGTATAAGGCTTATTTTAGGTATAATACTAGGAGATCGACACCGAAAGGTGGTTTTCCTCCATCACGCTATGTTGTGTCATTGAAGGCTTACTTTCACACACAACATTAGGCTTCGTCCTCTACCCCAACAAAGGGGAAGGAAAAGATTTCTCTTGCCCTCAAGCCTTCCCCTTTCAATTCCTCTATTTCATCTTCTACACCTTTTGCTTCTTCTTCAGAACCCTTGGCAAGGTCCTCCGTTCCTAATCTTGAACATACCATAGGAAAGGGAAAGGTGCCTATGTTGTGGGAGTCGAAGCCATGGGTCTTCCAACTTCTTTTTTTACCCATGGTACCCTGACCCACCCTATATGGGAAGGGGAAGTCTTTTCATGGGGTTCCTCCTGCTTCTAGGGCGGGATGTGGGAAGAGGCCCGACACCAAGACACCTCTTTCTATTTCTACTCCCGTGTGTATTTCTCCTCTTATCCCTCCCATGGAGTCTTCCCTGCCACCATCAATGGTTGTGGAGGTTCACCATGTGTTTGGGCAGGAGCCCTCAACCTCTTCTTAGGTTGTGTCTTCAAGCACCCATAACAAACGTAATTAGCTTGCACATGAGCTTAAGCAACAGAAAAAGACTCTAGCCAAGGAGCATGCCACTTCATAGAAGAGTGAGGGGGGACCTATTGGTTTTGTATCTACTCTTGCTTCTTTTGGGGTAAACCCACAATAGTGGGTTACAATTTTTTGGAAAAAAAAATTAGAAATTCCCATAAAAAAAATTAAAATGACTTACCCCTTCTAATGAAGGGGATTCAAATGAACCCCCCCTGGAATGAATCCCCCTCCTAATGAACCCCCACTTGCACCATATAGGGGGTGTTCATTTAAAACCCCCTTCTAAAGAAGTGGGTTTGAATGAACCCTCTTTATTAGAAGGGGGGTTCAAATGAACCCCCCTTTTTTCACCTTCCCCTCCACCATTTCAAATTTATGTACTTTTTTTAACTATTGAAGCCCAGGAAGGAGGTGCAAATGGAGTCAACTTGATAAACTAAGTTGGAGAACTATAGTTCTCAAAACGTGCTTTCCAACAACTATAAATTTAATATAGTTTGTTTTTATTTTTTATTTTATTTTATAGTTTTACTGAACATACATTTTTCACCGAACATCAAGTTTAGTGAAAAATCATTGTGGAAAAATAGTAAATTTGAGGGAAAAAAAAATTAAAAAATATATAGCACTAGGTTTTGATGTCCTTGTTCCAAAAAAGGAAAAAATGAATTTCAATACAACCAAAAAAGTTATGCGAACCGGAGTGCACCTATGTGTCAATTGTAATTGGTTTGACTTCAAAACTTAATTAAAAGAAAAATATTCAACAAAATATTATGAAACAAAATGAAAGCACTAGATACTTGTGTTACCAACCTAAATTCAAAAGAATCAGAATTTTATCCTTTGTAGAAAAAAAAGTTACATGAGCCGAAGTACACACCACTTTTTAAAAATGTTGTTTACTATTAAAAAATAGTTATCAAAGGAAACAAAAAAAAATTACAATTTAATTTTATTTTATTTTTAAAAATAAATTTAAAATATACAGAGAAAATCTCACAAATCAATAGTTTACATCATTTTCAAATTCCTAATAGTTTACCTACTATATGTGTCAAAAGATTTTTTTCCTAAATTTTTTGATTTCAATGTCAAGTTTGGCCAAAAAGTGTAACCCATTTTTGTGGGATAAGTTTTTGCTTATGCTTTTGCTCCTTCTTTCACTTTAGTTCCCATTGCCTCCATGCTTCTTTTGGCTTCATTAGTGGAACCAGATGAACCTCACCCCAAAAGGTTGCAGGTGTTCATCACTCCTTTGGAAGAGCCTCCTCTTCTCACTTCCCTTGCAGGCATTCCTCCTTTTTTGTAGCTCGTCGACATGCCTCATACAAGGGTGGTGCATTTAATTGCCTACTCTCCCTCTTCTTTCGCTTTTGCTTCTTCTGTGGGGATTCAACATCCTCCATTGAAGCATAAGCTCAAGGAGGACCTTGCTTCCTCTGAAGGTCATAAGAAGTCCTCGTCTCCTTTAGAGTTCTATTCTACTTTCATTTGTGTCATCCTCATGACGGAGATCACCCTGGCATGCTCGAATCTAGTCATAGCTCCTCTTCCCAAGGTTAGTCATGACTCTTGATTATCCTATCGTCCATTCACTTAGTTGACATATGGTACTCCTATTAAGAGCATGTTCAACTCAGTGGAAGATATCTTAAATCTATCATCAATCTTTGAGATATCAGTGACCCTAGTCTTACAGGAGATCATTGAAGAAGACCTTGATGGGCCTTCCTCCTTGGCCCTTATCGTAGGTGATTCGGTCAGTGCAACCCTTGCTATCCCTCCCCTTATAGTGATCTATATTGGGAGAAGGACAATCACAAGTGTTGGAAACCTACTAACAAATTAGCTACTAATGTTTTAAGTGACGATAAAAGCAAGAAATAGTAGAATAACTAAAATAACAAGAGAAATGATATGAGAATGATAAGAAAAAAGATGATAAAGATTCAACTCATAGAAAGTCCAGTTCTCCTGGAAGATCCACACAAATAAGTACCTACATAGAATAAAATGGGGAAAAATGTTGGGCCTGCTTTGGGGCTTGCCGTAGTCAAACCCCCGTTTTGGTGTTTCTAGCTCCACAGACAACTAGATAGATAGAGAAATAAAAATGTGATAAAGAAACTATGTTGGAAAGGAAGGAATATCAAAAACTAATAGAAACACTAATATTCTACTCAAACCCAACAACAATGTAATAGTAAGTGAACATTACCACTCTCGACTAAAGACACTCAAGACCAATGAGAGAGGAATGAAAGTCTACAACTATGGAAAAGTTTACATGGCCACAACGACATCAAAGGGAGTCTTGCAAGACACAAAGTTGTAGCTTTTGTGGTAGATGTGAAGAATGTTGTGATGTTGGAATGAAGCCAATAGTGCAACAAGTAGCCAAGAGATTGCAAAAGGATGCTCAAGAGTTTCCAATAAATTTTCAAAGTGTGTAGAGGAATGAATTGTTGGATGTTGTTGATACGTGGTTGTCATTGATGTCAACACTATTGGCATTAATGTCTTTAAGGTTGTATATGTTGAGGATATTGAGAAAATTGTAATAAAAAAAGTTGTAGGTTGTCAGTGGTGCAGTGAAGTTTAGTTTAGCCATCATGCTGTTGGCTAGCTCAATATATTGATGATAAGAGGTTGTGGATTAAAGGGTTTGTTGTTGAGTATATCTAGTTTATACACATAAATTTTTAGAGATCCACATGAAGATTTGATCGAGTATCTGTGCTCTAACAGTTGTTCTGTTGCTTCAGTTGGTGTTCCTGAAAGAAGATAATGTGATTCTAGTAATTGGAGTTGTTGCAGATGCTTCTATAGTGATTCAAGATGCTTGTGGATATTTCTAGATTGTGCTCTATTTGTGTTGTTCATCCACATTGACCGTTGTGCTCACAATTGGTGATTTTATTCTTTGAGTTCATGTTTTTAATGATCATGGCGGACAGGGTGATTGTAGCATGTTGTGGATCTTCGAGGAATAATTTTTGAAGGCGGTTCATGTTCGAGGATGTTGTTTTGGGTCTTCACTATGTTGTTGCTGACATTGGTTGGTGCACATTGAAAATTGTTTATGGATTGAGCTGACAGTTTGTACTCATTTTATATTTTGTTGAAGTCGACATGTAGTTGATCTTATTCTTAGTTGCATATATATATGAGTGATTGATTTACCATTTGAGGGCATATGTGAATAAGTGGTGTGCGAAGTATGCGAGTCCTATGTGCGAATAACGTTCTAATCTTTCAAAGGCAGAAGCAGAGTGTGAAGAAGAGCATGAGCATATTTTTATGTGCTTAACTAGAACTATAATCAAGCATTAACAAATGCTATTTTCTCAATTCAAAATCTTGTGGATGTAATCCGAATGTTTCTGTAAGACAGTGTGTCTTCTTTTGGACAGTAAGCCTTTTTGTATTTGAGTAGTGAGCTCTAGGCAATGTGCTTGAATGCATGTGCATTCCCCATTTATAATTCTTTATACTTTTAACAAAATATAATCTTGTGGATTAACCTCCACTGTGGATTTTCCATTAATAGGGTTTCCATGTAAAAATCTTGGTGTTATGTTTGTTTCTGATGTGGTGATGGTTTATGCTTTCATGTTTATATATTATATATGAGAATAAGTTTAATTTGTATAATTTGTGTGACAACTGATTCACCCCCCTCTCAGTTGTCTACCCTTGTGTTGCCAATATGAATGAGAATGAAGAATAGTCATTTTAAGGTCAATTAGGAGGGAAAGCACTGTTCAAAGGTTGATTGAAGGGTGTAGAGGCGTTATGTTTTTCCACCAATGGAGAACATAGTACCTTTGTAGATTTGAGAGGCAAGAATCTTGTCAAGATGACAACACACCACATAAATGTTCACACACCATGCATATGTCCCCGACATAAATTCCCCCTCTGACACTAAAAACAAGTGCCAAGTGGATGATACAAAATTACATGGTCAGGTTTGATTTTTCTAAGGTGAAGGATGTAAAAGGTGAACTTGCAAGTGGGGTGCAAATTCACGCCTATACATTTTCCCCCCACTTTAGTGAACATGAGTGCCAATGAGTGTTTGGTAAAGTAGGTTGAAAGAGTTCCAAGAAAATATACCTAAACCATCAAGGAGGCAAACCACAATCTGGTATGCTCTAAAGCATAAGGTAGGCAGATGGCTCCACATGTACTCTCTCCTAAGGATGATTGAACAACATGCATTAGAGGCTCACAAACCAATGGTGGAAAAATCCTACAGGATGTAAGTGCTTCATAGGTCATCAGATTTGCAAAGAAGGCACCCCTTAGGTGCTTGATCTTAAAGGAATCCCGATGTAAGGGACTCCACAGAGTCAGATTGAAAAGTAGTTGCATAGGAGCACCTACAAAGAAACATGTTAATCCATAGACAAAACATGTTAGATGTAAGAAAAAGAAGTGACACAGGCAGACAAGTAGATAGTCACTCAAACAGTCAAAAATTGAAGGAAGATGTTTCAAAGGGGTCCCTCGAGAACCCTTCGAAAGAAAAGGGGACCACTCAAGGGACACACTGTTTGAAAGTGCAACAATATTTTTGCAAATCAATTCAACATGAAGGAATCCTTTTGAAATATTTCACTTCAACAAGGGTTTCAAAAGGAAGAAAGTCTCCTCGCAAGGGGAAGATCAGAACTTCTCTTGCAGGAAAAGGTGCTCCCTCCTCAAAGGGAAGTTTCTCAAATTCTTTCTTTATGAACCCATGATGAAGGAAAGGTATTTCACCAGGGGTCCTTGTTGAGGAATGCAATTTTTGAAAAATAGATATTTCCAAAAAGGGATTTTTTGGCCTTTGAATGGACCTTTTGAAAATCAAAGAAACGTGAGAGCCCCCCCTTAGGATGGTGCGTGCTAAGCACAAAGGCACGTGACATTTGAAGGAGAGAATATAAAGAATAAAAAGTGATGTTGTTGCTTGTGGAACATAATGATATGTAACCATGGTAATGTTGTCACACACGCGAGGGACAACACATGAGCACCACAACATCACAAAGTGAGCAAGAGAGAGAGATGCAAAGAAAGTAAAGATAATAACATAACGAATAAGAGACAAGGGAATCTAATAATTCAAGGTAAGAGCTACTCATAAATATAGATAGATAAGGATACCAATATATAAATGAATTGTCATCAAACCCCTACTATATCAAACCATGTGAAGAAGGCACATGAAGACAAAGTAAAAATAAAAAATTGGGTCAACATGGAAGGAAGGCTTGAATTCCCCCAACACTTTGCATTTTCCCTAATTGGAAAAAATCAATACACTACAAAGAGAAGACTGATGTGAAAAATAGAAGAATTTTTATGACACCAAAAACACTCTTGTATCCAAGCACCTACAAGGGTGACAAGGGTCATCTGGGAACATATAAAACAAGCACGGGGGAACATAACACACACAAACAAACTAATCTATAGATAAAGAAGAGGTACCCCATAGTCCTCATCAACTAAGAGGTCATCGTTCTCCCAATCTAGATCACTGTAAGGGGAGGGAAGATGAGACTACAAGGGTGGACTATCAAGGTGGTACCCTCTGACCCTCTTGCAATAAGATCTAAGGAAGAAGGCCCCTCAAGGAATTCTCCACTCAGTTCTTGTGAGGTGAACATCAATGATCTCACAAAAATAACCAATAGAGTCGAGCCATCATCTACAGAGTTGAACATGCACTTTATTAGAGTGCCATGCATCAACTCAATGGGTAATGGAGGTGGAACTTGAGATCCATTGCTAGCCTCACCAAATGATTTTGGAGCAGTGAAAAACTTTGGGGATGTCGGGGTTGCCTCTGTCACTAGGATGACGCAAGCCAACGCAGAACCACCCTTCGAAGAAGGAAAACCCTTCTTTCAACCCCTATTGGTAGTAGGGTTATCCTCCATCTTTCACTTCATCAGAGGATATGAAATCCCCACAGATGAAGTTGAGGGTGTGGAGGAAGAGGAGAAAAACCATGATGGATACCACTGAGTTATTCAACATGTCCACGGGTTTTGAAATGGGTGGGATGTTTGGAAGGGACATCAAAAACCTACACCCTCTTTGGGTGAGGATCATTCACACTTATAGGGGGAGCCGAAAGCAAGATTGAGGTAGGGGGAACTAAAGTAGAGAGGAAAAAAGAGGACACAATAGAAGATGTTGAAATATGAAATGTTGGCTCCCCTTCTTTTGCAAGGCGGCCTGCTTAGTGGCCAAAGCCTTCCTTCGATGCTTGTGCTCATGCGTATGGTGGTTTCTACAAATCCATCGGGATCTAGAGGCCATGAATTGACAAGGGATGGAAGACTCTTGTTTAACCATTAGAATATCTATCACAATCATTTTTGATGGAAGGAGGGACTCCTAGATAGGAACATGAGGAAGAGACAGAGAGGATGAAAAAACAATAGTAAGGGGAACAAGCTTGAGCCCCTTAGTGGCAGGTCTCTTCCCATTCACTACCTTAAGGGTAGGAGTAGTAGGAGGCCATAAAGGCAAAGACATAGAGGATTCTCCACGGGTACCCTTCCCCTTACCATACAAAATAGGGCAAGGCACTGTGGGTGAGATAGGAAGTTTGAACATGCCAGATGCTTGGGCTTTCACTAATTAGGCACCATTGAACTTTCCAGCAAACATCTAGGAGAAAAATTCAATGACACTAGAATAGGGCGAGAGGAAACGACAAGTAGAACAATGAAAGAGGAAGAGGAAGATCCCTGAGCATGGGCAGGCTTTCCCTTCCCCTTTTGAGAGGAAGAGGAATCTTGCTAGTGCACTATAGGATGAGCCATTTTTAGCTGTCCCTTGCCCACAATTTTATACTTTACATAATTCTGATAATGTAGGTCCATTCTAGGAGGAAGCAAATCAACTGGGGTGGGCCAAAAAATATCCAAGGAATAACCCCCATAGGATACTAATGGATGATACCTAGTGTCATGCACAACATGCATGACACCGAGAACTTCAAACATTTGTGAATGACTAAAGCGATTCCACTCATGGAATCTAGCCAAGGGATGCCCAAATTCACCTTGAATAGATTAGACTCTAGAATGAAATTTGAAGTAGTATCCACAACCCTAGGTCCTAGTAGGATGGAAAGAGTTATAAAACCATATGGAGCAAGAGAGAGACCATCATGTGTACATATAATTTTTTTTGTCTTCTCATATTCCTCCCTCTATAAAGAATTTAACCACAAAGTCTCCTCCATAATAACATTCACATGGATCATGGGGTCGACTAAGACTCCTGTCACAATGTTTCCATTAAGGCAAGTAGGAATATATAGAGGTGAATCTTTTTTATTCATGTGTAAGTCTTGCGAGGTGAAAGTCACATCTAGTGAGCCAGTTGCAAACTAAGGGGGAGGAATAGGAGTGAATGAGACCACATTTACATGTGCCAAGGACTTAGGAAAAACATTAGAAAGATCAATAATTAAGTTTGTGGAGTGGGATGGAAATGGGTCTATATAGATCTGCAACTCACTATTTTCCTTCACCACTAACTTGTTTGTGTTTTGCTTCTTTCCATCAAGATGGATGGTACCGTCATTGATGTGATCCTATATCTCATGATGCAGGCACATACAACATTCAGTATCATGCCCATGGACATGATGGTACTGGTAGAATGTGTTTCCATCATACTAGTCAGGATAAGGCTTCCTCAAAGGCCGAGGGTCTTCTAATGTTATAATATTGTCCTTCCATAACTTTTGTAGAATAGAAGAATATGATTCAGATAGTTTAGTAAAAATTTTGTTACATTTGAGGCCCTAACCATTAGTCACATAAACTACCCTTGAAATAGACTTTCCTTTCCCTAAAATTGACACTATAGATCTTCCTTCAGAATGGAAGCGCGAGGAGGATCCCTCCAATTGATCAACTATCTGTTGATACTCCTGTAGTGCGACACATAGATGTGAAAAAGAAGGATATTTCATCAAGGAAAATTTCTCCTACCAAGCTTGCTGCAGGTTTCCTATGAATAATTTATGTTACCCATTTTTGTTACTTGCTCAAGTTGATTGAGATAAATAATTTGCAAACTAAAAGAGAGGTACATTTCATATTTATCTTTCCTATATTGCATTCAATTGTATAAATAGAAAAATTAGAAATATTACAAGATTATAGTAACATATCATTGCATTTATCCAAGTGCATGCAATGTAGTAAAGATTTGCACAAATCTTTTTGAAAAGTAATCTTTATTGATAAAAAAGTGTATATTTGTCTCACACAAGCCATGAGACTAACTTATTCAATGAAATGAAGAAAAATTTATACATTGATGGATAAAGAAAAAATAATGCACTTATAAGGGAAGAGGCCATTCATTGCCTGATGACTGGTTCGGTGTCTATTGTCTTGCTTTGTCTCCTACCTTGAGTTGTCTTGTGTCCTCCTTAGCTCCCTGCTCCTAGTCCCTAGATCTGGCAATTGCAATGATGTTAGAGCAATGCTCTAAGCAATGAAGGTCTCTCACATTACATACAAGTACATGCACCCATGAATGTATAAATTGATCCTCAAGTGCATTAAATAAGCATGAAAATTGTAAATGTCCAAGGAAACAACAGGACCATCAAATACATCCAAAATATGCATTTATTTTTCTAACTTGTTTGCTTCATGTACACTAGATACAGGAAAAATAATGTTATTGTCTCATCAAATTTCAGCACGTGGGGTAAATGTGGCTCCCGCAAGGGTTGAGCTCGGTGTGTTGCTTTGTTATGTTTCAAAAAGATATTGAAAGACACTCATCAGATAATTCATCTCTTACTAACCTACTCAATCAAGCATACATCAATTATAATAGTTATTCATTTGTCACCGTCTTAAGTGACATATACTTGCTTAAGAAAATCAGAAGAGAGGATGAATTTAATAATAAATGAATGAAGCAAATTGAAGGGATCAACCTGATCCAAGGAAGCACAAAATATGTGAATAAGGAAAGAAGTTTGTACAAAGCTCAATGTGTAGTGAAGCTTCATATTCATTAATAAAATAGAATCATGACAATGCATACAATTATCAGAGTACAGGGTACAAAATGTATCTAATTCTCTACATTTAAGATTTAAATAAAAAATGAGCTCTCAGGAGAATACAATCAGTTTGCAAACGTGAAAGGACTTCAAAATACAACTTTGCTATAGTAACTAAGTATAATGAAATCATCAAATGATTATTCATCAATAAATTAATTCATATGTACAAGGTCACCTTAGGTTTCCATGTTCAATAAATAAGCTTCCCAAGAAAAAACATGGGTCACAATGTGTAAGCAATTTTCACCATTTCATGAGAAACCAAGAGATCAAGAAAGCCTTAAGGACAGTGCAGAAAGCATCTGAAGGGTAGAAAATTCAATGCTTGTTATACAAGTGGAAGGTCTATGGAATGCATTAAAGGCAATCCTAGATGATTGTCCTCTGCAAGAAATGGAGGGACATCCATACAGCTCAAAAACATCAGAGAAATTATGTAATTATAAAGGAGGTTCAATGACAAGAAAGTAAAGAGCAAGTGCAGTCATCATAGTAATTGTAGATGCATCCAAGCACAATTCCATTGTATGACAACAGTCATGTGTATGGTCAAGACCATCATCAAAAGATTGTAGTGATAGAAGTTTGGTGTGGCAGTGAGGGTAGACAAAGTTGTAGAAGTTCTGCTGGAGAAAGTAAGAATAGATGTTGTGAGAATTAGTCTTGGTAGCACTGGAAGAAGAGAAACAATGGATCATATAGAGGCACTATACAATCATAGGACAATGAGGGCAACCATGTTAAAAAAAGATAGAGATACAGGAGTAGAAGTTTGTAAAGGAGTTTGAAGGACAATCACTATCAAAGCCAATGTTCAAAATGCACAAGGAGGTCATTGAATAGGAAAATGGTCTAAATAGCTTAGAAACTGCTTGTAGAGACACAAAAATCTCTCTTTATATCTACAGATAATATAGTGCTTTCCAACAATACAGTAGATATGGAGTTTGAAATATAAGTACAAGAAAAAAAAGCAATTGACATTGTTTGCAATTTCATTTAGTTTCATGTTCTCTCTACCACCATAGAGGCTCCGTTTCAGCGTTATACAGGTCTAACAATAGTCTATCCTACAACATTGTGCTTTCCCTGAAATGGTGGACAAGAATTGCACAGTAAAATGAGTTTTCCTTTTTTTTTTTTGAGAACCGTATGAAAAATATATGTGTTTTGGAAGTCGTGGCTGGAAATATAAAGAAATACACAGAAAAATAAAAATTTTACCATTGTTTTTCATATAGAGAAACTACATGAATGAACTCTAAAACTCACGACCATGAGAAATACTAAGAGAAAATGGAAGACACGGGTTTTTTGAAAAACCCAAATGGAGTTTTTCTTTCAGAATAGCCATAAGCAAAATAATGAAAGGGAAAACCTTGAGAATAAAGGAACGTAGAAGATTTCAAAAGACCTTAGTAATTTTGAGTGAACCTTGTCACAATGGAAACATCAAAAAAATGGTGTGCTACAAAATAACAAAGATGCTTCCCGAATTCCTGCACAAGAGAATATGGCCGCAACCTGTAATGGCAGGTATACTTCACATTTTACAAACAAGAAGTAAAATACAGAAAGAAAATTGAGTTTCCATTATAATATCATGAAAAATGCAGAGTAATGTATAGAGAGATTTCATCATTTCTTGCAATGGAGATAAAGAGGGAAAGCAAGCAGTTTTCAGATTCCAAGAAGAGTTTTGAGTTACTGAAACCCACATGGAAAAAATGTAGAGGAGATGCAAATTTTGACTTACCCAGCTTGAGGCTTCAGACATACCTCCAAATAGTTTCAACCATGGTGGCAACAGGGCACCTAATTTGCAAAAGTTCCAAATTCTTGTTTCCAACTCTCAACCATGGCAGCACAAAAAGAAGTGAAGTGTAAAAGAAACTGTAGAATGTTTGCCATAGGTTCTGTTTAGGGTTTCTTTTTACCCTAAATGTTGGTCGATAGAACAAAGGGGCTTTTTTCTTTTGTTTTAATAATTTCCTTCATAAATTAATACCTTTGCATAATATTCATGTGTCAAGTGAATGACTTATGAGTTTATGCATTGTCTTGTATGACATTGATTTAATCATGCTTTTATTTTTGCATAGGTTCAAACAAAATTGAAATGTAAAACACTAATTAAAGTGATGCACTCATAAATCACTTTATTTAAATGCTATATATATAGTGCAAAATAGAGGCGTTGTTTTCAAGATTGAGTCAAAGGAAATATGGTTAAGCTTTGATGCCTTTGCAAGCATCTAGGGGAGGTTAAAATCAATTGGAAAACATGTGCCAAGAATGGAGGAGGCTGTTTTGACTGGTTTGAAGACTTGGAGAAGCATCTTGGAGTATTTTTAGGGATATTTATGGTGGATAAAGTTATGCCTTGACTTTTTCTACATTCTAGAGCCTTGTTGGAGTGGATTTACATGCTATATTTCTGGCTTTTTGGAGGCATATGAGTTCATGGAGCTTCTAGATCCTTCTTTGGTGGAACTACTTGGAAGGATGGTTATATTCTCATTTTGACTCATTTTTGAGTTAGTTCTTACTTGTTATTTTCTACTCTATGAATTTTGTGAGCCCTTTGTAGAAAATACAACATACTATGTAACTTAGTTTTGGACATGAAATTTAGAGAAAGCCTTGGATGCAATTGATACAAAAAATTTCCTTCTTATTTAGTGCATTATTGTGTGTCTCACATGATTGATCAAGTTTTCTGTGAGAGTTTCTTCACCTCCTTTTAATTTTGTCTCATGATTTTGATACCTTTATGCATAGGTGTGTTAATTCAGGTTACAAATTGTGTCATAAAATGTAAAATGACTTCTAGTTGTGAGGTTACCCTCCTCCTTGAGGTTTGAGCCTTGGGGCCCTTCTGTGAAATATTTATGCAAAAAACATACAGTAGTAGGTAGTACAAGTTCATTTTCTATCATTGCAACTAAGTGTTTGAAGTTCTGAGTTTCTTTTTCCTCTTTAGGTTTGGTGCATCACCATAGGATTATCTTTTTCATTTTATGCATTCCTTCTCCCTTTTATCTACAAGAGCTTTAGTTTAGGTGATTCAACAAAGAAGAAGTCATCCTTCTCTAGAGGTTTGGTCCCATTTGAGGTACCCACACCTTGGGATTATTCCTATGTTTCACTGGATTGTTGAATTTTGCATTCAATAGGGTGAAAATCCAAGAGATAACACCTTATGTACATCCAAGTTAGGTAGTAGGTAAGAGATTTGTGAAAAGAGTGCTTGGTATCATGCAATGAAATCAATGATCTTATCATGCTCTCTTTGCTTACATCAGACGAGATCGAAGAAGGTCATCTTCAGACTGGTGTTAGCCTAAAATTGCTAGAGAAATTGATTGACCAATTGATCAAATGAGAATATAGAATTTTCAAGCAAGGAACAATACCAATTTGGTGTTGTATCCTTGAGAGATCAAGGGGAGAGTTTTTCTATCAAAGCATCATGGTGAAATAAATCCATACACATTGCGTTAAAAGCATATATGTGTGTTTGAGAATTCCAAATACCACCATATTTTTCAAACTTCAGAATCTCCATTCCTTAGGGGAAAGGAGTGTTTAAGATTGCTATAGATAGGGGACTTTGTCGAAAGAAAGGTTGGAAGACGTGTTGAGTAAAAGCTTGGGATAGGCTTGCTAACTGGTTTTGCATATGACCCATGGTTTGGAGCAAAGCGTTCAAAATAGGGTCATTAGATGATGTAGGACCAGTAGAGCCACCACTGTGACCACCTCTAGAATTGCTTCTTGAGCCCCCACTAGAGCCTCCACTGTGACCATTGTTGTGATCGTCATTGTGGCCCCCATTGGAGTCACGACCAGTGCCACTATCATGACCACTGCCAAAGCCATCATTATGTCTGCCATTGACACCACTACCAACACCACCACCACTCCTTCCACTTGAGCCCCCACCACCAAGGGCATTAGGAGGAGTGAAGCTAAAACCAAGGGGTATTCTACTCACCTTGATTGTGTGGGATGTTGGAGGAGAAAAGGAAACATTGATTGTAGGGCCTGTTTTGGCCATGCATATGGATGTTGTAGGCATCAAGACACATATTTTTCTGTCATAGGCAGCAAGCACCATCCCTCATGTAGTACCCCATCTAGTGTTATATGAAGGGATATATGCTTCAATTAGATCAGTGAGGCCACATAAGAATTCTATGCCCGTCCAATATTTTTCTAACATATATCTCACCTCATTAACAAGCCTAGTGGCTCTTGCCATATTCGATACTTTCTCCAATTGACTCCCAAGATCTACCAATCTTGTGTCTAATTACATAAGGTGTTTCACAAGAATGTGTATAACCTCATCCTCATCCACATATGAGACTGTAGGAGATGTTGGAGGAGTGTGTTCATGAGTGGTCTCATCAAAAAAATCCATCTTGGCTGCCAAAACCTCTTCTTGAGAAAAATGACCAGTAGTAAAACCTATGTTAAAGCCGATAGTGACCTTCATCATATCCATTTGTAAGTATCATACACTTCATCAAAAAATTTACTTGAAGGCCATATATTGTGTTATGATGCTCATAAAATCCCACAACACCCAAGTCTATAAGGGTTCTTGAGTGTGAGGGAAAGAGTATCAACACAAATAAACAAATAGATGTTCACATTAGGTTCACCAAAATGTAGAGTGGGACCGACCACTCAACGACTCCAAGTCATAGAGAACTGAGAGTTGAAGGCTACCCTAATCTGCCTCAACCACGCAGGTGTAGGGAATCAGAGGATAGAGAATGAAGACCACTCTTAGTGATTTTGTCACTCTACTAACCCAAGAGTTTGGTTTGGACTAAGTGAGAAGATTTATGGAACTTGGATTGTACCTCAGATAGCTCTTTGTTAGAGGACAACAGTGTAGAATGGGGATACAGTGTGTTGCACTGGTGTCTCACAGGTGTGCTAGCGTCCGTATGGACAAAAAGTGAGAAAGGATAGTCAAAAGTGTTGGAAACCTACTATCAACTTAGCTACTAAAGTTTTAAGTGATGATAAAAGGAAGAAATAATATCTAATAATTGAAATATCGAGAGAGATGATATGATAATGATAAGAACAAAGATGATAAAGATTCAACTCATGGAAAGTCCAGTTCTCCTAGAAGCTCCACACAAACGAGTACCTACACACAACAAGACAAGGAAAATTGTTGGGGTTGTTTCGGAGCTTGCCGTAGTCATATCTCCATTTTGGTGTTTCCACCTCCACAAAAAGTCAGATAGATAGGGAAATAGAAATGTGATAAAGAAACTATGCTAAAAAGGAAAGAATATTGAACACTACTAGAAGCACTATGCTACTCAAACCCAACAATAATGTAATAGGAAGTAAACAATACTAATCTCGACCAAAGGCACTTAAGACTAATGAGAGAGGAATGCAAGTCTACAACTGTGGCAAAGTTGACATGTCCATAGTGACACCGAAGGGAGTCTCGCAAGACACCAAGTTACAACTTCTATGGTAGATGTGAAGAAATCTATGATGTTGGGATGAAGCTAATAGTAAAACAAGTAGCCAAGAGATTGCAAAAGGATGCTCAAGAGTTGTCAAGAATTGTCCAAAGTGTGTAGAGGAATGAATGAGAATGAATAATAGTCATTTTAAGGTCAATTAGGAGGGAAAGAGCTATTCAAATGTTGGTTGAAGGGTGTTACATTTTGTCACTAATGGAGAATCTAACACCTCTACGGATTCTAGAGGTAGGAATTCTATTAGGATGAAAGCACACCATGCAGACGTTTGTGCACTACATGTGCATCCTTGATAGAAATTACCCCATCGACACTAAAAATAAGCACTAAGTGGATGGAGTATGCATAGATGATGCATAATTACATGGTCAGGTTTTAATTTTCTAAGGTGAAGGATGTAAAAGGGGAACTTGCAAGGTGGGTGAAAATTCATGCCTATACAATCATATATCTTGGTGTCTAGCTTGGGGGTAGCCTCACTAGACCTATCTTATATCTTGGCATTTAGCTTGGGGGAAACCTGACTAGACCTATCTTTTCTATAACTATCCTACAACATAATTTTCAATAGCCACAAACCTAAATGCTTGTCATATGGACTCTAGCCATTGCTAGCCATGCCTATCACTTCCATCTTATATATGATTAGATTGTGCCTAATTGTGTCTTATGGTGTTTTATAAATAATATCTATTATGATTTTCTTTCTCACCTAACATGTTTATCTGCAGCTAACAAATTGATGGTGAGATCACAACTAGCTTTGCAATATTGAAGACCTATGCCTTCTTCACATCTAATGAAGCCCCTTTTCATGCTAGATATACCAAACTAAAGGAATTCTTCCTCTCCTTTTTGGTATATTATCTTCAACCTCTTTCTACTTTAGCTCTCATATGCATTGACACATATGCTCTCTAAAGTGGGGGAAAAATGTTGAGGCATAAAATTGCACCCTAGTGCAATTTCCAATAATATGTCCCTACCTTAGCCTCATAAGTTTGACAATGCAAAAATTGAACACCTTCACCCTTAATTCCTGCACATGCTTTGTCATTTTCCTTCAATGAGGGATTTTTTTTCATGGATGTATCCATGTTGCACAAACTTCTGCGCATTGCGCTAGTTCCTTGAGAAGATTCTTGGGTTAGTGGATGTTGGGACATTATGATTCTCTACCACCCTATGAATGTAACAAGTTTCCTATGAACCTTGATTGCCTGAAAACATCTCTTTTCCTCCAAAATATATTTTGAACTTATCCCTCTCAATTCCACACTCTAATTCATTTCATTCATTCAATCTCACTCACTTCTTTCTCATTCACTCTACACTCTACACTTTCACTCCATCCTTCACTCTACACCATTGTTCTTGCTTCTTGCTTCTACACCATTGTTTCTCATAGGTTTTCAAGCTCTACATCATTAGCACCATCATATTGCACTCTCAAGGCTCTCTTCCTTGCTCTCTCAACTTCTTCAAGCATGTAGAAGGGAGGGTAACACCTAATTTATTGCCTTGTCTTACTTATAGATTAGCATTTAGATTGTCTGTTTTTTCTATCAATTGTATCTATTACTTTCCTTATCATTTTTCTCTTTGTAATTTCATATTGGTTGTCTGTGGAGGTGGAAACACCACAAGTAGGGGTTTGTTGAGGAAAGCTTAAAAACACAACCCCAACATTTTTTCATCTTTGTTTTTTGTAGGTTGTTTGTGTGGAGCTTGCAAGAGGTTGGACCATCTGTAAGTTGGATTTCTACTACCCTTGTCATTTTGTTGTAATCAAACTATCTTTTTAGTTATAGTATTCTTCTTTTTGAAGTAATTTTACTTTACGTATTCTGTTATCTTCATTCAAACTATCAAATTAAGGCTTTCAGGTCATTAGTAGGTCATGCACATTTCATATTATAACTCTATTTTTGGTTTGTACAAGATGCCAATGTGTCCCTGAGATGACAAAACCATCTTGATAGCCTCGACATTTTTTCATCTCCATGTGTATAGGTACGTGTTATTCATGTGGAGCTTGTGGGAGGCTGAACTATCTATAAGTTGGATTTCTACTACCCTTGCTTGTCATTTTGTTGCAATCAATCTATCTTTCAAGTTATAGTATTTTTCTTGTAGTTATTTTACTTTACACATTTTTTTTATCTTCATTCAAAATATTGGACTAAGGCTTTTGGGTTGTTAGTAGGCCATGTATGTTTCAGATTTTAAGACTTTGTTTTATGTACATACAAGACACCAATGTGTCCTTGAGATGATAGAATGCCACATTACTGTCTAAGTCATGCGTTGTTGTCCTCTAGCTGAGAGTCAATTGGTTTGTAATATGAAACCTCTATGGTCTTCTCACCTAAATCCCAAAGTCCTTCACACTTGAAAACATAAAATAGAGTTTGGTTTTCCCCCCATTTGCCACCCTGTCCTTCTATCTTTGTCATTGAGGTAGTTAAGGGAAATTCACTCCCTGTTGACTCTTCTTTGTCCTAGAGACATGGAAGTAGGGAATCCCCTTCTCTACAACATCTTAGCATATTGAAGCCTTTTAATTGCATCCTTGTTAAACAAGGCATACATACTAAATTGATCTTCTTGAGCTCTAGATTATGAACATAATTATATGAATATTTTTAGTTATGTACATGAATAATTCCCTTAACCCAACTCTATTACCCCATTTTCTAAGAGGTGCATGAGGAAATTTGAGTTTTATAACCAAGATTGCTAGAGGAGCTATATTACACATAAAAAATAATCTTCTCAAAGAATAATGGGAATAATTAGGGAGATTGTAGCATGCTTAAATTTGAGGGAAAATGGAAATACTATATCAATTTGATATGCTACCTTGGATAATACTATTATGGGAAACACAATGTATAGTTAAATACATGGAGATGATCTTTTGATATTTTTCTCATATGTAGATGATTTGATTTCTTACTAGTAGCTCATCCTCCATGCTTCAAGATATTCATAATTCATTGATTGAGCACTTTGAAATTACATATATCTTGGGATTCTACACTTCTTTCTTAGTCTAATGGTTCTTCATTCTTTTGAGGGTATCTCCATTCATCAAAAAAAGTACGTGATTTATTTTCATCATAATTTTAGCATGATTGATTGTAAGACAAATATTACATTCTTTCAATTAGGTGTCCAATTATCTACCACCTAAACCACGCCTAGAGTTGATGCTAATTTATATATAATTTTGGTGGGTAGACTCTTATATTTGGCATACATGCATCATGATATCACCTTTTCTATTGGTTTTGTCTTTTAATTTCCCCATGATCCTCATGAGAGTCACTGGAAGGAATACAAGTGTATTTTGATATATATTAGGAGCACTACACGGCTTAGTATTCACTAAACACTAGGATCTTCAAAGATAGTGGGCTTCATCAACTATGATTAGGTAGGTGATGTTGACTAATGGAAGTCCACTTTTGGGTTTATATTTTTCCCTATTTTAATCTAATTGATTGGTCTTGCAAGAAGAAAAATGGTATTGTATTATCATCCATTTAGGCTGAGTACCAGGGTAAAGTTCTTGATAACTTTGATATTTTGTGGTTTGAATAGATTATGAAAAAGTTTGGTCTACTACTTGATAGTCCTACACTTCTTTTTTGTGATAACCAAAGTGTCATTCACATTACATGCAACCTAGATGAGCATCATAGGATGAAGAATATCATGCCTATGAACATTAGATATTTATCAAAGATATACAAGATGTTAATAATACCACACATGTCATTTGGTCATTTTTGGACCCACATATTCGTTATATATCACTTCAAAAATCCTAAAACACATATAATATGCCTAAATAAGGAAAAAAGGGGATAAATATCATAAAGAAGAAGGTAAGATTGTGGGAATAATATAGGTAAATGTTATTATAAAATAATATAATGGAAGCCATTATGAATAGGCATTAATAGGTTGTATAAGAAAGAGAAAAGTGGGAGATAATATCAAATACTTGATAATGAATAATATAATATAAAAGAGAGGAGATAAATAGAAGAAAAGTAACTAATAGAATGAGATGATGCCATGATAAATTAAGAGTTTAATATAAGATATGCAGATATTATGTAATAAGATTATGATTAAGATATCTGATAACTAAAATTATATCGTATGTATGTGTGAATGGTGAATGAATATGTGCATTTTAATTTGTCTTGTTCTATTATCTTACAACATATGCTCTAATTTTCTTAATTTTGAATAAAACTAAGTTAAAAACAACTATCACATAGAATAATCTCAAATATCTAGTCCATTTTTTTCATAAAAAATGGTTTCATTGCTAGGATGTCAATTATTGGTGGATGAGGATTAAACCTAGGGCATGCTTTGTAGTATGCGAGATCACAAGGAAAATGCTTATAGATGAAAATAGAAGAAACTAAAATGATGAATTTTAATGCATAGTAGGATCTATCCCTTAGGGGTCTTAGGTACTAAGGGGTGATGGGGGGATCTTAAAAGGATATAAAGTTGTTAAGTAAGATTTAGTCTAAGATTATGGGGATGAACAAAATGATATTATAAATGGTTAAAACAAAGTATTAATTGAAAAAGATGATAGAAAGAATTTGAGTGAGAGTTGAGTAGATTGAATGACATATGAGATGAACCTTACTAAGAATAAGGGATTGAGACATCCTTGAGACAGGGAAGAGTGATAGTGCAACAAAATTAAGATGATGGAAAAATTATTGGATCACACCAAGAGGGCTATATAAAAAAATAATGAAAATTTAAAATAGAGTGATCTAGTTTATTCTGTTGATTATTTTTATCCCTACAGACCAAGCTATCCAAATAACGAAGTGGAAAATTCAGTGGATAATTAATTTATTGATTTGATTGATCTATTTTTTCTATCCCATCACACTAGAGAACGTGTTTCCAAGTAGAGAAGTTTCATATACTTGTAAAATATACTTGATTTAATTATACTCTACAACAACCTAATCAAATTAATTAATTACATTCTTTTAAGGTAAAATAACACTCACAAACATTGAAAAACTAGAGTAGTTCAAAGTCACCATAATAAGAGAAAAAATCAAATCTAAAATAGACAAATGAGCTACTAAAGGATTATGAAGAACCGATTGAGTTATTTGGGGAGGTCTTATATGTAGGATTCCTTAGCCAATTGATGATTTATAACTAGAGAAATGACCATTGATTTAGAGATTTCACATATAAAGGTCATAATTTTGAAAGCATTTGAGCAATTAGTAGCCCCAATTTCTTGTTTGAAACCTCTAAAATATAGTGTAGATCATATAGGTACTAAAATTGGTATGTTTGGTGATTATAGAAATAAGGGTTTAAAATTCCTTGGATGATAAAATAAATCTCCAAAGATAAACATACACTATGAGGAAATGAGTCCCCTAAATCAACCATCACTATCCATGTTGAATAAGCAAGGAAAAGTGTCTAGGAAATATATATTAAAAAGTTACAAATAATCCTAAAAGAAAAATTATTTCATGGGCATCCTTGTAGGCGAATCTTCCCTTATGTGTGGTATTTAAAAAATATATTTATACCAAGAACCTTTTCATCTATAATATACTAAAAAATATTTACATACCTTGTTAGCTCATGCTTTACCAAAGCATTGCCACTAATTTTTTCATGGATATCATATATTTCTATTAACTTTGAGATTGAAACCAAGAAAAGTATATTCACATTAAATCTCTCACATGAATGTATGTCATGAATACCATAACTATTAATGTCCATTGAAATTTCATAATAGAAACACATTAACCATTAATACTAGGTCATCTAGAAGTCAAACTAGGTATCTCATGCATGTAGAGATAAAATAGTAGGTACCTCTTAGTAGCATGAATATATAGCTCTTTTTTACTAAAACTTAAGAAGACCTAGAAAATATATTTTGGGTAAAATAGGCATGTGAGAGCCTTTAAGAAAGAAAAGGAATAACTAAGAAAACCATCCACTCTATTTATTTTTTGTATGCTTCCTTGACATTGTCTACTTATAGCATAATGAATTCCTTGTACCTCATATCTAGTGCCACAAAAGAAGGTAAAAATGCCAAAAATCACTTTCCAAAGTATATGATTTTTCAACCTTGTGAACACTCTATTTTTTTTATTGACAATTAAATAAAGTAAAGATAACCCCTTGGCACCATATGCTAAGATCTTCATATTACTATTATCCCACATTATCCCACCAACTACTATGATATTTAATATATTAATATTAACAATAATATTCTACTTTATCATATTTTTTTACCATTATATATTAATATTAACAACAATAGACTACTTTATCACATTGTTTCACCATTATATCATATGTAGCAATTTACTATACATGGTGATATTTGGAAAGGTTAATTACCACTAGAAATAATGTCTATATTCTAAGGGAAATATACCATATCTTCCTTAACCTTATGAATAGAGCTAATCAAAATGTATCAAGGCTAGAACAAGATAGTATGGACCTACCTTTTGGGTCAGTGTAGGATCATAGGGGTCCAAACTAGGCCCTTAAGTGGCAATGAGAATTCAGAAAAAAGAGAGTTAGGAAACTTGACATAAAATTTTGAATAGGTTATTAACATAATTTGAAAAATATGTAAGAACAAAATTTGTAGCAAATTAAATGTAGTTTCTAAGTTACTAGTCTTTTGGCATACAACAAATTCATCGTCAACAATTCATCGATGGAAAATTCACCACCAACAATTCATAGCAAAAAAATTCACTGCCATGACAATTCATTGCATGAAAATTTAATTGCACGAATTTTTGGCTGTTAATTTTCCATGGTGGTGAATTGTTGGTCCAACAGTGAATTTTCCTGCGGTGAATTGTTGACGATGAATTTTCCGTCGGTGAATTGCTGGCGGTGAATTTTCCTAGAGCCAATATTTTTTGGAAAATAGTAAATCTATAAATTTCAATGTTGTAGTACAAAAATTTCAAGAAAAAAATAAAAAATAGGTGTACGTCTGACCAACCTAAGTACAAGAATTTTTTTTGAAACTTTCAATAAGTAGAGGAAACATGCTCAGATGTGCTACAATTTTTTTGTAAGTAAATAATTAGTTATAATTTTTTATTAGAACATTTTAAAAATATTAAAATTTGTTTGTTTGACCAACATAACTTGGTAAAAAATTTATCAAATTCATTTTTTATCCTATAGTATGTGAAGCATTGAATGTGCCATACCTTTCAGATACAAAAAATGTGAAATAGTTTGAGAATTATAGATGTTTTTAATCAACCTATCAATCAAGATTTTAGTAGGTTATTAACATAATTTGAAAAATATGTAAGAAAAAAATTTGTAGCAAATGAAATCAAAATCTTGGAGGATGGCTTTGCGTGGTGGTTTGGCATGGGCTAGGGCCCGCGTGCCCTAGCTTGGCCTGTTCTCTGCATTCTTGCTCAGCGTCCGAGCCTTTTCTACTGCCTTTGGGGGGGGGTTTTGCTGCTTGTGCGCAAGGGTCTGCTGGTCAGATAGGGGATTCCGACCCTTTATGTTTGTGGGTGGGCGTTCTCTACCCTTTTTTGTGCTTGGTGTGTCCTCGGCAGGTGGCATGGGACTGTCTGAGTTTGTGGGTTCCATGCCCTATTTCTCTCTCTTTTGTAAGGGTTTGTGCTCTTCAATCCATGGAGAATCGAGGGCTAGCCTCTTCTCAAGTTTCCTTTGGGGATTTGGAGATGGTTGAGCCATCTTCTTCGATGCATGCTAGTTTTAAGGAATAGATAGGTGAACCCCAATCTAGGGTAGAGGTATCCTCTTCAAAAGGGATGTTTCGGATAAAAAAAGTAAACGGTTGTTTGGAGAGATCCGAGGATCGCCCAGTGTTGGTTATTCAACCTGAGCAAGTTTCAGAGGATGTTGAATATTGGTGTAATCATTCCCTTATTTGCAAATTTATGGGCCTTCGTCTTTCTTTACCTGTGCTAAAATCTTGGGTGTGTCAGGTTTGGAACCCAAAAGGAGATATGGAGATCCTGTTAGCAGCTAATAACTATTTTCTGGTTATTTTTTCAAACATGTCGGATAGAAATAGGGCTTTTGAAGGAGGCCCTTATTTCTTTAACCAAGTGGGGCTTTTCATCAAGCCTTGGCACATGGGCTTCAACTCTGCTGAGGAGATCCCCTTGTGGGTGCCTGTGTGGGTTCATTTGCCGAGGCTTCCTTTGGAATTCTGGAGGGAAGATATTCTTCACTCAATCTCATTGCTTCTTGGAAAACCTGTGGGATCAGCTACACAAACTCAAGATTGTAAGGTAACTTCTTTTGCACGTATTTGTGTATAAGTTGATTTAAATAATCCATTACCAAATTCTATGGAGATTTGCATGGGATCATCTTCTTGGATTCAACAACTGGATTACGAGACCCTACCATTTAGATGTAGAATTTGTCATGAATATGGTCATTTACATCGCAAATGTCCCAGAAATAAATCTTCCCCCTTGGCTGCCTCTAGACCTCCTTAGGAGGACAAGGGGAAGGCTCCTTTGTCTAATGGACCTACAGATAAGGAGGGTTTTATTCTGGTTAAGTCCCATAACAAAGGAAAAGGAAAGAAGAGAACTTGGATGGATAGACAAAATGATGGCACTTTTAATAGGTTTGATGTTCTTGATGACTTGGTCCAGGAGGAGGGAATTCCAGTTGAGCTCTCTTTTGGGGATAAGGACCAACAGGAGGTTTGGCATGAGGATGCAAAGAACGAGGATCAAATTTTATCTTCAGGGGATCAACAGGTTGGACAGTTGGCTATGGATTTTCCTTCTCAAGTTCAGTATATTAGAGATGTCCGGGGGTCACAGGTTCCGGAGAGTGCAGTTGTGTTGGCTTCTATTCCCCCTACCACTAAGGGGACCTCAGATTCTATGAAGGGTAGCAAAGCTTCTCCTGCCTTAGGCCTACAACAAAAATCCTTTAAAAAGGGGCCTCTAGACAAACCATCAAGGAGTGGAAGGAAGACCGATCAAGAGAAGGTCAAGATTATGGGTGATACATTGGTTGAGTCGGGGTCTGTGAAACCCATTGATTCCCATTTCTCCCAACCCCATAAATGATTGTTTTATCATGGAATGTAAGGGGGTTGAACAACATCCCTAGACAAAAGGTTGTTTGCAGATTAATTGAGTGTCAGTCTCCTAACATTGTCTTTATTCAGGAAACCAAGCTTATAGTGGATGGTTTGGCTAATTGTGCCTCGTGTATTTGGCCCCAAGGCTATTGGCAGGGGGTGGGTGCTCAGGGCAGTTCAAGGGGGGTGGCTTGCTTTTGGAACCCGAGGAAGGTTTCCCCCTTGTGGTGGATTTCTAGCCAGTATTCCATTTCTATGGTCGCCTCTAGCTTTGAGACTGGAGAAAGGTGCCTTTTATCAAATATTTATGCTCCTATGGATTTTTTAGGTAAGTCACATCTTTGGAATCACATCAACTTCATCCAGTCCTTGGACCCATTTCTCCCATGGATTATGGCTGGAGATTTTAATGTTGTTACTAGTTTGGATGAAAAACGTGGTGGGTTAGCCAGGCTAGAACCTTCTTCAAATTTTCTCAGAGATAATATTGGTTTCCTGAATCTCATTGACATGAAGCCAACCAATGGCGTATTTACATGGAATAATAGGAGGTGTGGTGTTGAGGCTATTTCAGAAAGGCTTGATAGATTCCTAGTTTCCTACTATTGGATGAACAACAGGTGGTCCACTATTTTAGAGATTCTTGACTGGAGGGGCTCTTATCACTGGCCTATCAAGTTCTCTGCCACCTCATATGGGGTCTCCAAAAACCCTTCTTTCAAATTTTAGTTGATGTGGTTAAGAGATCAATCTCTTCAGGATCTTATGTTGGATTGGTGGTATGAAGGGATGCCTACCCATGGTACGACCATGTTTACTTTTAGTAAGAGGCTTCAACATGTGAAATACAGGCTTAAGAGGTGGAATAAACAATGTTTTGGGAACCTGCATGCTCAAAAGATTGTTGCTCAGTCTAAGTTGGATAATGTCACTCATCAGATTCAGGACCAAGGGTTGACCTCTGATCTGAGTAAAGCTGAGTCCTTGGCTCTTAAGGGATTAGAAGAGTGGGAGCTTCAGGAGGAGATTTTCTAGAAGCAAAAATCTCATGTTGATTGGCTTCAAGAGGGGGACAAGAACACTACTTTTTTTCATAACTCGGTTAAGGCTCGAAGGCATGGGAATTCTTTCTCTTCTCTTGTTTCGCTTGAAGGGGCTCAACTCTCTTCTTGTGAAGAAATTTCCAGGGAAGCTGTTAGGTATTTTTCAAATATGTTTACTAAGGAGGATCTTGTAGCTAGGGCCAAGGAGAGGGCCATCTTGGATTGTATTCCCCGCCTGGTCTCTGATGAGATGAATGTGGCTCTTTTGCGTCCCATCTTGTTACCTGAATTGGAGAAAGTTGTGTTTAATATGAAAAAAGGTAAGGCACCTGGACCAGATGGGTTTCTAATTGAGTTCTTTCAAGAATTTTGGGAGATAATGAAGTTGGATCTCCTCAATGTGGTTCAAGAATCACATAGGAACAAACAAATGCTTAAATCTTTAAATTCTTTTTGGCTCTCATACCTAAGGAGGGGGCTAATCATTTGGATCAATTTAGGCCTATTGCTTTATGTAATGTTGTGTACAAGATCATCACCAAATTGATTGTTGAGAGGCTCAAACCACTCCTTTGTGCTTTGATCTCTGCTGAGCAGGGGGGTTTTGTTCGTGGAAGACAAATATTGGATGGTGTTGTGATAGAAATGGAGGTTATTCACTCTATGGCTTCCTCTAAGGAGAAGGCTATGTTTATTAAACTTGATATGGCTAAAGCTTATGATCAGGTGAGTTGGGAGTTCTTACAAAAAATTCTCTTGGCTTTTGGCTTTGAAGAGGAGTGGGTGAATTGGGTTCTTAGTTGTGTGACCTCATCCTCCTTTTCAGTTCTTATTAATGGGGAACCTTCAGATTTGTTTGGTGCCTCTCGGGGACTTCAGCAAGGGAACCCTTTATCTCCTTATTTATTCATTATCATGGCGGAGGGTCTTGGCATATTTATTAAATCTCAGGTGAGGCAAGGTCTTATCCAAGGTTGGAGCTGGAACAATAATCTTCCTCCCTACTCCCATCTTCAGTTTGTGGATGATACTAGTTTGATGGGCAAGGCTAGAATTAGTGAGGCTGTGAACTTCAAGAGAGCTTTAGACATCTATTTGATAGCTTCAGGTCAGAGTGTCAATGATGATAAATCTTCCATTTATTTCTTTAATACTCCTCGGCTTATTCAAAGTAGGATTGCTAGGATCCTTATATTTTAGATCGGTTCTCTTCCCTTGATGTACCTTGGGATTCCTTTGGCTTTGGGATCTCAGCGTAGAGATTACTGGTAGGGGATTTTGGATAAATTCTGAAGTAAGGTTAGTCAACGGACTTACAAATGGCTATCTTCTACTGGGAGAGTGATTCTCCTAAAGTCTGTGGTGCAGTCTTTCCCCATTTATAGGTGTTGTGTGTAGGGTCCCCCATCCGCCTTTGTGAAGGAATTTGATGCTCTATCTCATCAATTCCTTTGGTCTGGAAGCCTTCTATCCTCAAAGTGGAGTTTAGTCAAGTGGGAGTCTGTCTGCAGGCTGAAGCATGTTGGGGGCCTTGGTGCAATAATCAGGATCAGGATTGGGCCAGGATTCTTGCCCACAAGTATCTTCCAAGTGTTGATAGCTAGGATTTGCCACGTCTTGCTTTGTTGGGCAAAGGATCTTGTGTCTAGGATACTCTTAAAAAGGGAGCTCAGCTTATTAAGGATGGTCTCTTCTAGATCTGTAATAGAGGCTCTGATGCTCCATTTTGGCTGGATTTTTAGGATGGCCACCCTCCCATTCTTTCTAGCTTCCCTCAGTTTCAGCCTCTTTGCCATATTTTTACTGACGCTGGGTGGATTAAGGTGGCGCATTTTAAAATTATCAAGCGTATTGGTCAGGTGGAGGTGACTTGCTGGAAGGATCCTCAGGAGTGGCCCATGGGAGGTTCTGCTGAGGATCGTGCTGATCTGGCTAGACTATTGGAGGGCAGGTTCTGCAGCTCCCTTAATGAGAGAGACATGTTGGCTTGAAGTCCTAGCCCAAAAGGTAAATTTATTGTTGCTCAAGGTTATGCTATGCTAGACAGAAACTTACATGGTCTAGCTGAGGTGCCCTGGTGGAAGAAGGTTTGGAACAATTTTTCCTGGCCCAAATGCAATTTTTTCTTATGGTTGGTTGCTCAGAAGAAATGTCTCACTTGGGAGAATCTTTGCAATCGACGTTTCCAGGGACCTTCTATTTGCTTCCTCTGCTTGCATAGTGAGGAATGTACTTCCCATTTTCTCTTTCTCTTCCCTTTTTCTAGAGAGATATGGCACAGGTGGGAGGCTTGGAATCATGGTTGTATTCATGCTACCTCCCTAATTGAATTTTGGGAATGTATGGGCAGGCCTCCAACGAAGACATCTTTCCTACAGGTGGCCTGGGCTATAGGGCCTATTTTCATTCTCTAGAACCTTTGGTTGGAAAGGAACCGTAGAGTTTTTGTGGCTCCAAATTAGGAAGTTTTCAATTGTGGCAAAAGATAATTAGCAAGCTTTAGGAGACTATCTCTGCTAAGTGTGATATGTCTGAAAATATTGATCATGGTGATTATGCTATAGTGAGGAATTTGAACCTGGGGGATAGTAGAAGGGGTTGCTTTGCTGGAAAAAGACCCTGGCATTTCAAGCAATGGGTTTGTCATGATGGGAGGTGGAAACCTCCCCTGGTTGGGGTCCTGAAGATTAATACTGATGGTTCTTCTTGTGGGAACCTTAGACATGCTGGTATTGGTGGTATAGGTAGAGGTAATGATGGTGGTGAAGTTTTTTTCTTCTCTGCTTACAAAGGGAAGCACTCTAATAATCTTATGGAGGCCCTTGCTATTAAGATTGCTATTGAGAGAGGTTGCTCTTTAGGCTGGAGGAGGATTATTTGTGAGTCGAATTCTCAGATTGTGGAGGATATGCTAAACAAATAGAATTTGGATGATGTTAGTTGGCAATTAGCTTCAGTGCTTAGACATATTCTAAGTTTATGCAGTTCTGTGGATTCTATCTCCTTTTGTCATATCCCGAGAGAATGGAACAAAGTGGCTGATTGTTTGGCAAAGTGGGCCTCAGAGAATGTGGATGGTTGGGATATTAGTGGAAGGGATGAGTTACCTTCTGATTATCTTGGGACCCTAGAGAGGTTATTATTGGAAGACAGGAGTTTGTAGTTCTATTGTTGGTTTTTTTTGGTTGTGTTCCTTGTTTGGTGGGCCTACGGCCTTTGCTCTGTATCTTGGTTTTGATTGAATAAATTTTTACCCCTTCTTTTAAAAATTAAAATAAAAAAATTTGTAGCAAATTGAATGTAGTTTCTAAGCTACTAGTCTTTTGGCATACAACAAATTCATCATCAACAATTCATCGATGGAAAATTCACCACCAACAATTCATAGCAAAAAAAATCACTACCATGACAATTCATTGCATGAATTTTTGGCTGTTAATTTTCCATGGTGGTGAATTGTTGGTCCAACAGTGAATTTTCCTGTGGTGAATTGTTGACAGTGAATTGCTGGCAGTGAATTTTCCTAGAGCCAATATTTTTTGGAAAATAGTAAATATATTTGGTAAAAATTTGAAATTTCAATGTTGTAGTAAAAAAATTTCAAGAAAAAAATAAAATATAGGTGTACGTCTGACCAACCTAAGTACAAGAATTTTTTTTGAAACTTTCAATAAGTAGAGAAACATGCTCAGATGTGCTACAATTTTTTTGTAAGTAAATAATTAGTTATAATTTTTTTATTAGAACATTTTAAAAATATTAAAATTTGTTTGTTTCACCAACATAACTTGGTAAAAAAATTATCGAATTCATTTTTTATCCTATAGTATGTGAAGCATTGAATGTGCCATACCTTTCAGATACAAAAAATGTGAAATAGTTTGAGAATTATAGATGTTTTTAATCAACCTATCAATCAAGGTTTTAGTCATAATGCATGTATAAAATCAATAATAATTATCTATTAAATTCTAAATAAGGCATATCTTATATTGGTGGAAAGATCACAATTTACCCAATGAACCCTCTTTCATTTCATCAAATTTGGATAAAAAAAGTCGTCAGCCACAAGGGCGAACTTTGGAAAACTAAGAAAAATTTCTAAACATGTTTTTATAGTTGACTTTTCAGGTTTGACACCCCCAAACCATATCCCAAGGCTGTTGATTTTATAAAAAAAAATTGGATTATTCGTTTGAAATGGATATTTGTTTTAAATGGGCACCCATTTAGAACATATATCGATTTTTAACAAATATCTGTTACATTTACTGTATTTAATTTTTTTGTATTATTAATATATTATATATTAATAATTTATATAATATATATGATATAACATATACTATATAATATATACTATCTACTTTACATATAGTATATATAATAGTTTATATATTATATATTGTATACTATATATATTATATTATATCATATCATATATTATATACTACATTATAATATATATAGAGTGAGAGAGAGAGGGAGTGAGAGAGAAAGTTATCTAGGTAGGGTGGGAGAGAGAGAGAGAGAGAGAGAGAGAGAGAGAGAGAGTTATCTAGGCAAGGTGGGAGGGAGATCTACCTGAGAGAGAGGGGGAAGAGAGTTATTTAGGTACCTAGTGGGAGGGATAAAGGGAGGGAGAGATTGAAGAGGGAGAGAGGGAGAGAGGGAGGAAGGGAGGGAGGAAGGGAATGAGGGAGAGAGTTATATCTAGGTAGGGTTCCCAAGGGAGAAACCTAAGAGAAAGAGGGAGAGTGAAATTTATCTAGGTAGGGTGGGAAGGAGAGACCTGAGAGAGAGGGAAGTGGGAGGGATAGAGAGGGAGAGACATGAGAGAGATAAAGAGGGGGTTATCTAGGTAGGGTGGGATGGAGAGACCTGAGAGAGAGGGGGTTGGAGGGAAAGAGGGAGGGAGCATCCTAAGAGAGAGAGAGAGGGAGTTATCTAGGTAGGGTGGGAGGGAAAAACATAGATATAGGGAGGGAGGGAGAGACATAAGAGAGAGGGGATGTGAGGGATAGAGGGAGGGAGAGGCCTAAGAGAGAGAGAGGGAGGGAGGGACAAAGGGAGGGTGGGAGGGAGAAACCTTTAAGAGAGAGGGGGTATGAGGGATAGAGGGAGGGAGAGACCTAAGAGAGAGAGGGAGGGGGGAAAGAGAAGGAAGGAGGGAGGGAGAGAGAGAGAGAGAGAGAGAGAGAGAGAGAGAGAGGGAGTGAGAGAGAGCTCAGGGATGGGAGGGATAGAGGGAGGGAGAGACCTAAGAGAGAGAGGAGGGAGGGGAGAGAAAGGGAGTTATCTAGGTAGGGTGGGAAGGATAGAGAGAGGAGAACCCAAGAGAGGGTGGAGGAGAGACCCAAGAGAGCTTGAGAGGGGTGGACAGAGAGACCTAAGAGAGAGAGGGGGTGGAGGATAAAGGAAGGACGCAGAGTGAGAGAGAGGAATGGCAGAGGAGCATATGGACCCAAGAGATGGAGGGAGGGAGCTAGGAGAGAGTGGATTTCCATCTGCTAGGGTGGAGGGAGACCCAAGAAAGAGGGGGGTGGAAGGATAGAGGAGGACAGAAAGAGAGTGAAGGAGGGAGGAGAGAGAGACCCATGAGAGAGAGAGGCGGGTGGACAGAGGGAGGGGAGAGACTTGAGGAGAAAGGACATCTAGCTAGGGGTGAGAGAGAGAGACCCAAGAGAGTGAGGGGTGGCTGAGTGAATAGAGGGAGGAAGAGACCCAGAGAGAGGGTGGAGGGCCAGAGGGAGAGACTTGAGAGAGAGAAGAGGGTTGGAGGGAGGGAAGGAGGGAGCATCCTGAGAGAGAGGGAGAGGGATGGAGGGATGAAGAGAGAGAGAGAGGGAGGGAGGGATAAAGGGATGGAGGGAGGGAGAGACCTAAAAGAGAGAGGGGGTAGAGAGAGAGAATTATCAAGGTAGGGTTGGAGGGATAGAGGGAGGGAGAGAGGGAGGGAGAGACCTGAGAGAGACCCTACCTAGATAACTCTCTCTCACTCCCTCCCTCTCTTAGGTCTCTCCCTCCCACCCTACCTAGATAAGTCTCTGTCTCTGTCTCTGTCTCTCCCTCTCAACTCTCTCCCTCACTCTATCCCTCTCATCCTCTCTCTCTCTCTTAGATCTCTCTCTCCTACCCTACCTAGATAACTCTTTCTCACTCCCCTCTCTCTATCTCTCTAGTCTCTCCCTCCGTTTATCCCTCTCACCTTACCTAGATAACTCCCTTCCTCTCTCCTAGGTCTCTCCCTCCCATAATACCTAGATAACTCTCTCTCTCCCTCTCTCTCTCACTCTATATATTATAACGTAGTATATATACTATATAATATATATTATATAATTTATATGCTATGTAGTATATAATATAATATATAATATATGATATATAATAGATCATAATATATAATGTATATATTATATAATATATTATGTATTATTAATTTATAATATATTTATAATACATAATTTTGGTTTTATGTAAATTATTTGGCTTTTAAAAAACAAAACAAAACGAATATCTGTTTTTACCCACATAAAGACTATTTGTCTTTCATGCTCTATGCATGGAATTTATAACAGATATCTATTTATATTTCTGCAAATGAATATATGTTTGAAACATATATTTTTTCTGTTTCCTATGCATTTTTTTAAGAATAATATTATATATTATATATCATATATTATAATATAATATAGTATATAATATATTAAAATTAATATTAATATTACGTCATAAACACACAACTCACAACAACAAGATTGCAAAAAAACACAATTTAACTAACAATATTCTCCCAAAGTTTAAATATCATCCAAGAAAAAATTGCAACCAAACATTCATCACTTTTATTTAATTACTGGAACAAAATAGATATGCAATCAAAATTATAAAATATGTACAATGTTGAACTTTTATGTCCTTTCTTCTGCTCAGATGTACTGTGTCACTCTCTACAATTCTTCTTTCATCTTTCTTCAAACTAGTGGACTTTTCACTCCTCGTGTTTCTATCACACTTTGCATACTCATCATTTATTCTCGACTATCCTGCACTCTCTCTACTTTCCAGCTACATGACCCTCTTTTATTTTAATTAATCTACTACAACTTCCAAGCGCCAACACTTGTTCTCTCCCTCCTCTATGCCATTTTTCTTACGTCTACATGTGGCTTTGTATTTTTCCTGTGCTTCTCTTCTTTTTCAACCCACACACACCTCTCTACCAGCTTTATGCATTCACCCCTTTGCTTTCTATATGTCACGACTTATTTTAATTTCCTTGTGCATATTTGCATTCATTAATATCCTTTATATTTAAGGCACAATCAACTACTTCTACTTCTGTGTAATTTTATTTCCTTTTAATTTGAAGATGACTATACATGGTGAGATCTTTCCTGGTTCTTCCCATCTGCATTTTTTTATTAAATTCTCATCTGTCTTTTTACGAGGCGCACACCCTCTTCATGCTATCAATCTGTATTATTTTTTTCTTGGCAGCCTCTCCCCTTACAATATTTCATTTTCTTTGTTTTTTTAAATTCTAAAACTCCTGGTTGTGTCTATTCATTTCTCCGTTTTAGATTTTTGCCTCTTGAAATGCCATGCCCCCTCATTGAATTTTTTTTCTTTGCATTGCCCTTTATGCAAATTTATTTATTTTAATTAAAATAAAGCCAACAATATAATTCAATTTATAAATGAAAATGTGGAGGGATAACAACTGAAACAATGAAACATGAATGTTCATTCTTGTGTAATAATCATCCTTTTGAAAAATCAATTCGAAGAAGATTAAATACGCCAATTTGACATAATTTGGTGTTGATAGGTGAGACAATAAAAGTTCTCTGATTCACACAAATTTTTTCTCAAACATGTGTTATGATACCCTAAAGTCTTCTCCAAAAGGATTTTGCTCTAACCCTCATAAACTGGCAACACACTTTTGGTATTAATGACACAAATTCCCAACATTAATTTCTCTCAAACGGTGAAAGATATGACTTTGATTATTTTTGCATATTCAACATGGTACATCCAAGAATGCCCTTGCAAAATGATTCTACTCTAGCTCTTACGAATTTTTGGAAATAAATTTCACCAAATTGCCTACGGAATGTCAAAATTGCAAACCGATGAAAGTTTGATTCTTTTAACTCTTTGCTAACTTTGAAGTTTTGTGATGTCAAGAGATGCCAAAGACCACAAAACCAGAACAAAAATGGAAACTAAGACTGAAAATGTTTGTGGGTGATGCAAATAGCTTGTTTGCCCGGGATGCTCCTACATCATATTATAATATATAATATATATTATTATATTATAATAATATAATATATATATCTTATATATTATATATAATAATGTAATATATATTAATATATAATAGTGTAATATAAATATATTTATTTTTTATATTATTTCATTAGAAACGAATACTTGTTTGTTTCCTATGCTAAGTCGGTTTATAATATAAAGTCGGTTTTATTATATATTTTTTTTGTTAAGAAAGAGCTATTGAGGGGGAAGCTCCCTTTGCATTAAAAATACCAAAAACATTACAAAACTTGATGCATCATGTGCATCATTCCATCTATAAATACAAAATCCCTCTCGAGCTGAGAGGCCAACAACAAGTCACCATTATTGCTAATGAAGTTTTTGAAATCACTTAGATCTCTCTTCTCAATCCCATCTCTCTATAGATTTAGAGCCTTCATGGTCTTACCTTTCTTAGTTATTGCAACAACATTAGAGATCTCTACAATGTAGGCAAAAGAAATCTGAGTGACCATTACTGACTCCATCACAATCTTAACCAAGTCTACATACTCGGGGGACACCAAGTGGTGCATGAATCTAACACCCCAAATGAAGCTACACATTGAATGCATCACATTCTCCACAAAATGCTCTAGAACTGCACTATCATGAATGTGTCCATTCACCCAACATGAGCTTCCAATCACCCTTAGGATGGCATCCTGATTCCCCCTTCCCTAACTTGAAAGAGTTCGCACAATTGACTTTGTGCAGATTCAACCTCCCTCTACTAACCTTTCCTCGACTCTACCCTACTCGCATAAGAAACGAATATCCATTTGAAACAGATATTCATTTTTCTTTGGTTCATACCATGCCAACATGTACTTTAGTAAACAAAATGATATAGAAACACTTCATGTTATAGTATGATATATTTCCATATCAATGCAGAAGTTCTTGAATGATATCATTAAAATGCTATATAAATATAAATATTATTGAAAGGATGAATAAGTCATTAGATAAGTATACCTTCAATAATATATTTCTCAAAATAAGCTATTGTAATCCTCCTCCTTTGCATACACCATATCTAAGAAATCAAAAATCACAATAACTATTCATGACATAATATCTTAAATTCAAAACATTATGCTATTGAAGGTATAATGATATCACAACTTATTAGATACATTTTAGGAACCTCATGTTGAATCATGTTTTAATGTGCCAAATGTAGTAGAATATATAGTTCTTGCTAGAAAGAGAATTTCTTTCCCCAAGGTTTAAACATCACTAGTTTTTACACACTTGTGTAATCCAAAGGTTGATGATAGCTATTTCATTCAAGGGTATATAATGAAAACTAAGTAAAATTATAACCAAAATCCCATTTTTAATTAAAATTATTCTAACAAATTTCATTCACAAGATAACAGATTATTTCCCTTAACTCTTGTTGCATTAAAATATTTCATAATATTCATTTTTCATAGAACATTGATACATAGTTGTATCCAAAATATTTAACTATTAAAGTACAATACACAACCTTGAAGTAATTTTAGAACTAGCTAAACTAATTGGATAGTAATCTACTCCTAATTGAACCAATCTTCAAATACATTAAAAAATTCTAAGGGGAAAGAGGTTTAAGATAGAATATTAAATCTTGGTATTAAATTTAATTTCTACAAAGAAAAAAATCTAATCAAAACCTATCTTGGATGAGATCTATAACCTAGGAGTAGACACCTAGAATTAACACATCGTCAATTACTTAATTACCTGAACATTTCCTCTATAATTGATTGAATCAATCCATATTTATCCAATTAATTATCCAATTTTCATCTTCTTAATTAAATAATATGTTATCATTTAATTAATAATGTCACTATTCATCACTATTCACCCTATGCCATTTCTAGCCTAAAATCACTTAATCATTTCTCTCCTATAGTCCACCCTTAGGTAAATAAATCTAAATATTTATTTACCTAAATTCTCCATCTCTTTTTAATAAATAAATAATATACCAATTTATTTAATTTCTATTTTTTATCCACTTTTCATTACTTAGTTAAAATTAATTAACTCACTAACCTCCCACTTGCACATTTTTAATCCTAGTCAAACACCCTCAAATTATGCACAATCCCCAAATGTGTACATAGGAATAACATTTTTAGACAATGCACGACTTTTTTGTATATATGAGATGGCCTTGGTACCATGTCACATGGGACACAATACTTGCCCATCCTTGAAGGGTACTCCTAAGTACCATTTTCAACTTTTCCCTCCACTTTATCCAAGGGATTCTCTACCATAAATTCCCCTTCAATATTGGATCTATCTCCATCCACAAAAAAATTGATTACATTTGTCCTCCTCTCATCCCTCTAAGGGTCTCAACCAATTTGAGCCCTTGATCTTTTCTTTTAATCCTAACCATCTAATCTCATAGAAAAAATCTATAAATAGGATACCATCCTAGCTATTTAGGAAGACATCCTCATATGCATTGTCATGGTACTAGTGAAGGAACTCACATACTTCATCATCCATCAATCTTGAGCACAACCACCATGTCTTGGTACAACAAGGGTTGGTATTGATGAAATTTTATCATGTAATCATCAATGTTTAGTAACCTTTATGCTAAATCTAAGTGTTGCATTTGGATTGTGAGTAGAATAGGATATATGATTCAAATTATTCTCTTATGCTCAAAATATTATTTATACACCACATTTAAATGGGAAATCAATAAGGTGCATAGTGGGCACATTCACCCTTTCAACCTAGTGATTACATGCAACCTTGAGATGAGAAACCCCTTAGATAATATCTAAGTTCACAAACAAAAAAGTCACCTCAATTGACTTTTCAAAGTACACATGACAATGTATAATCCATCCTCCTATTATTTAAGCATATTGTTTTGCCTACTTACTCTACTTACAAACACTTTTTAATTAATATAATTTTTTACTTTGACTACTATTTTTTTGACCTTATAATTATTAAAATTTGACATTATATCTATAATATTGTGATAACAAACATAAATATAATATTCACAAATAATTCTTAAATATACATTATTATATATTATTATATTCACAAATAATTCTTATATATACATTACGATACAATTATTATATAAAACTTATGATTAATTTGTCTATCTATATGGACAAATAAAAAATCTAAAGAGATATAGCGTGAGGAAGTAAAAGTATAAAATGGGCCCTCATACCAACTTGAGTGGTCAAAACATCTTGTATACTAGATAAGAAAAGCAATGTGACCACGACAGTCGGGCGAAATTAATGTTTGCGGACAAATCCGCGCGTCCTTTAGCGTGACTGAAATTCCTAGAACTTCCAAACATACCAACATCATATTGACAATCCACATACCTAATATTCTCCCGCCAATAAGTAAGCTCATAATTTGGTATATCACTGTAGTGCATAAAAGTGTATTTTTTAATGTGATTTTTGGTTGATATTTTAGATTATATACTTTTAATATTTAATCTAAATTATTTTGAGTTATTTTAATATTAAAGTGATAATTTTTAATTTTTTTAAAAATATATCTAATGTTTATTTATAATTTATAGAATCTAATATAGTGACATCTTTATTTACATCTACATTTAATTATATTATCTTTTTTATTATTACAATTGATTTAATATTTGAGATTGATTAAGATGAACATAAATTCTAAACATTGAAATTTTTATATAGCAAGTTTCATGATGTTCTTAAGTGCCATCATTATTTTATCTTACGTCGAAGATCATTATGTCAACAAGTATTTTTGTTAATTTTGTAAGGGATGAGATCCTAGAAATCTAAATGGGATCACATCCATAGACAAGATAGCCACTATTTTCATGTCTCAAACACTTAGCTTCTAGAGTTTTAGTTGCCTCAAGTTTGTAATTCAGATCCAACTTCAAACTTTAGGTATCCATCCTCCGTCACATCATTGCAATCAAAGTTCATATTATGCCAAATTCAAGATACACAAAACACTAACTTGATTTGCTCCTGTTCCAACACATGTTTAATTTGGTTCCAATTAAATTATTTTAGTCAATTATTCAAACTCAACTCCTTACATATCTATGTTTTGATTTACATCGACCAATAGACACTTAAATGTTATGAAGGTTTCTTTTATTATCTTTCAATTACTCAAGATTATTTTTGTTTTGTGGGTGTATAGTGTTGAAAATAAATAAAATAGGTCATTTTCTAACTATTTGGGTTAATCAATTAACTAAGAAACCAACTCATAATTAATCTAAATAAAGCAACTAGATTTGAAACCACTAAAATATATGAAGAAATTGTTAAAATTTGGATAAGCCTACTTAGCTCTAGATGTAATGAATGCATGATCTACTGTAAAACATATTTACTTTGTGATCCAATTTTTAATTTTAGATAAGTCTACTTAGCTCTAGATGTAAGCAACTCATAATACTAGTGTATATAGAAGGGGTTTAGAAACATAAATTTGAAAAGTAAAAATGAAATTAAAGATGTCTATAGTACCTTACAAATGTATGAACAATATCATTAAATTATTAAATGAATCCCCAAATAAATCTAATAAAATTTATATCCCCTCACAATGAATAATTATTAATTAAATATACTCTAATTTTTTTTGAAAAAATATACTATAATGCCTATCTTTTCACACTCTCCCTCATGCAACCCTTAAAATTTGATTCCTCTACCTTGACCTCCCTATTTTTCTTCTTCTGTTGTTTCCCCTTGTAGCTTACAACTCAATGACCTCCAACGCAATAGCCTTTGGTAAATCCCTCAAGCCATCTTCCCCAAGAAAACAAAACTCTCTCGTAGGCATAAAATCTTATCTTTTCTTTCACACGTCACTCGCTATCTATTTCTTTCCCTCTTAAATCTAGGTACCTAGATGAGTCAAAATTAAATTTTACATCATGACAAAAAAAAAAATATTTTCTGTAGTCACAAACCTACCGCAAAAGCCATCTTTGTAGTCAGTGACAATAAAAAGGTCAAGATAAAGAGTACGTATACAATTGCCTAACTGCCTCTTCTGTCCCCACTTCCTAGATTTCTTATGAATCAATAAATACAGTCAAATATATGTATTCTTAGTTTTGGGTAGACAATAACATGTATTAGGATTCTTTTCATTTTATTGTTTCTACAAGATCATTATCGTGTGGTTAGTATTTTTAGGGTGGGGTCCCATGGAGGGGTTTCAGGATCTATTTTTAAGCAGCAGGAGGTCTCATGAAGTCAAAATAAAATTAGTATAGGATTAATTGAAATCTTTTCTGAAGAGTAGCAACTCCTCCCTTTTAGGACTTCAGATTGCCCCTACAGTTTAGGAATTTTATTTGCCATTTATCAATCATCTCAAATTTTAATATTGAGATTGTAATATATTTTGGTTGGATTAAATGACTATATTAAAATACATTTTTATGCTCTTGGTCAATTTTTATTACATCCCTCTCATTCTTTAGCTTGTTATGTTCTTTAAGGCTTTACTATGTCTCTAATGTGATATATTTGACTAACCTACACTATCTAGAACATCAAATAGTTACATTTCCCCTAACTAGATTCCAAATAGATAAAGTCATTGAGCTTAGTGAAGTTCAATAAAAAATATGATAATTATGAGATATCTAACTAATACATTCTCTATATCTAAATTTAAATTGAAATTGAAATTGACAAAATATAATAAATACAACAATACAAACAACAAATAAACACACAAAAATACATACCAAACACAATAATTGCAAGAAAATAAACAATTCTTATGTTAAATTGCAAATGCTAATAAAAATTCAAATATTATAATTACCCTACACTTTTAAACATAATTGTCCTACCAAAATATGGGAGGAACTAGACTGAAATACAATTTTTATCTCGGCCACAACCTCGGTCATTGATTCAGCGTTGTACTTGCCAATATCCAACCTTTTGTCTACTATTTCTGCTACTTCATCCGTCTCATTATCCAAATTATCCAAGTGCACATATGTTGTAACCTGTGCACCAAAGCACAATAAACACACTTTGTTTTAGTTCCCAACTTGAGAGAAGAGACTGGATTGTCTGACTTTCTACTGATAGCCAAGATAAAGGAGATTTCTTACCTATTCAATGAGGAGAATTTTATCTTGAGAAGTTTTAGATCGATGGGTCGTCTGCCACATATTATCTCCAATAAAACTCTCCAAAGCTATATCCATCACTCTTCTCAGTCAACATTTGAGTGCTATAATATCTGTGGGTACAAGAAAACGTCAAATTTTAGAAATATGAATTCTTGAAATCGAAGAGTAACTAAGCATAAAGAGACAAAAGGCAACTTGTAAAGATTACTTTGGGTCTAAGTATCCTGCGGTTCCTTTCACAGTGCTAATCACATGAGAAGCCTCCCCATCAATTGCCACCCTTGAATGACCAAAGTCAGCAAGTTTACCATCGAAATTGGCATCCAGCAGAATGTTAGCTGTCTTTACATCCCTGTGAATTATTTTTGGGGTACAACCTACGTAGAGATATTCCAGTCCTTCAAAGAAGACATGGCATGTAGAATATTTTAGTTTTTCAGCAGTTAGCTTCTTTTCTTCATTCACCACCACGCTATGGACTTTAGTATAACATTCAAATTATAGAATAGCCATTGACAATAAAAGCTTACCTTGAGCTGCATCGAAAGCTATTTTGAGCCTGATTCGCCAGGTTAGTTTTGAGTTTTTCTCTTCATCTAGATGTACAAAAAGAATAATGAGGACATACATTAGGGTGGATTAGAGTTATTATCCGTTGATCTATATACAACAAAATGATTGAAGGAGAGACTTACTGTAAATGCTGTCATTAAGGGAGCCTCCACACATGTACTCATAGACAAGCACGGGGTCTCTGGATTCATTATGGTAGTCGAGAAAAGACACCAAGTTTTTTTGATGGATTCTTGATAGAAGATTGATATCAACCTATTCGTGAAGTTGTAATAAATGAACTTTATGTCATATCCCCATAAACATTAGACTTAATTTTGTGTTAATCATTTGTTGATCTAATATAATTTGGTCGAAAGCGAAACCTTGAACCTAAAACTATGATTGCACCCTTTATTTTGATGATCATAAGAACTTAAATATTAAAATGATAGATTAAATAATTTAAATGGCCATTTGAAATTTATGAATTTAATGGTGGTATAAGTTATTTGATTTTGGCATGGATATATCTAAATGTGTTTATAGGACTAACTAGGTACTATAAATTATGTGAGAATGTAGATGAGTTTTGCAGGTTCTCAGGGTGCAACAAAAGGTGGACCTGACAACCTATTCCACGAAAAAACCTTAAACTTGGTAACCTAGTTTGATGAGTTGGAAGTCAAGTCACTCTAGTTACTTCACCTAATCGAGAATTTATCCGCCACCCTTATTAATACTTGACCTGTGAACATTTCTTCACTTTAACAATGAATCAGTTAACCCACTTATTTCTCTATGGGCATTTTTGAATTGGGCCATTAGGTGAAGCCAAAGAAGATAAAAATAAAATAAAATAAAATAATAATAAACAAATAAATTAATAAATAAGTTACAAAATAAGATTTGACCAATTTAAATCCCTATCTATACATCTCATTCACATCATTTCGAACTTATACCCATTTACCAACACTATATTGCCTCACCATTTTTAAATCAAATATATAAATAAAACATAGGAAAGGAATTCAAAAGAAATTAAAAATTAAAAATATAATAAAACGTGAGGGGGTGAGTAAAAGAAAAGAAAAACAAAAGGGAAATAAATGAAATTGCGAGGGGAGGTCGCGATTTTCAAGAGGGTAGGAGGGAAGATTTACTCTCCAATGCACACACCTAAGACAACCCTCATTTATGAGGATAGGGGAACTCATTTGAAGGCATGAATGCTCCATTAAAAAGGGTATGGTGTCAAAGCTTGGGAGCCTTCCAGAATATCCTACGCCTAGAAAAGATGGACAAGCATTTCACCATAAAACCCCACAACCCCCTTCAGAGAGGAGGAGAATGCTCACAGTGAGAGAAGGGAGAGGTAGGAAGGGGAACAACAAAGGCACAATAGGGAGTAGGAAAGCCAAACGTGACAAGAGTTGAGTCTATTCGAGTGGTAGACGCCTTACAAGTTCCTCCATTCTTGCTAGGTTAAGAGATATCTATTTTTATTTATTTCTGCAACTAGTTAGGGTCTAAAATCTCAATTTGTTTAGCTAATAATACAAAAATAATCTTCATTTGTTATCTTTACAATAATCATGCCAATGGTTAGAAGAGACACCATGAAGTAGTCAAACCCCAAATGATTGTGTTGCACAAGCTTAGAGTACTCTGTAAAATACACAACTATCCATGCTCATCTGTTAGGATTACAAGAATTGAATCTATTTAAATAAAAAAATAATATAAAACTTGCTAAAACTAGTGGAAGATTGTAACTGCCACTTTAGGTTCGTCCAAAATAATATAACCAAGAACAAGTATTAGTCCTATAAACAAGGAAAATTATACACAATGTAAGAGTGGAAAAAAATAATCTCTATAAAGTGCAAGTATGTTGAATATTCTATAGCAGTTTACCATTTTAAATTTTAGATGCAACTAATAAATATTCATTGAGAATGTTAACCCTTTTACAATTACCTAGAAGCCTTATATCATAGAAAATTTATTGCAGGCACTAATGTAGCACCCCTCCAGTTTGCTATGTTGTTAGACAGTGTGTTTATTTTGACAGTCTTGGATACCTTGCTATGGTTTTATGATCGCTGACATTGGAGTGATGTGGATGTTATATTTTGATGAGATGATGCACTATATGGATGTTATGTTTCATGTTATGTTGTTGATTAGCATAGTTTTTGATATTAGGGGATAAGCGAATTTTGAAAGGATCAAAAACCCTTTACAACAAGAAAAGCCAGGCTGCAGAAAGGACAGCCTGCAGCTAACAAGAAGCTAGCGCCCAAACAAAACTCGTCAAGATTTACAATTAGCACTTTTCTTGTGGGAGCGAAGAGTCATGTCGAAAGAAGGCCGTGAAGATGTTATGTTGATTAGCATAGTTGTTGATATTGATATATGCTTATTTGTTGATTAATGATGCTTTGCTTTCATCAGTCTTGATGTGACTGTATGGGTGAAGGGGACGGGATTACATCACTCGCATGTGAGCACCTTGTGATTCCGTGATTTCTCTTTACAGTGTGACTGTTATGTTTTATCCATGTACGACATTCGTTTTGATTACAAGATTGCAGGTACAAGACATCGTCTCCACCTAGTTTCACAAGTCTAAGCATGTCCATTTCCCAATGGTTTTGTTGATCGGGAGATAGTAACGAGGTTCCCTTGTCAAACCACAACCCTGTCATAGTGTGTCATCAGTTTGTGTCTGGTATGTTGTTGAGTCATGTTGTCTTTGATGTTTGGATAATTTATTATCGATGAAAATTATATGTGGGAATTAATATTTAAGTGGTGGTAATGTTAATTTATGTATTTAGATTAAAATTGTTATTTAATTTAGTTAATTTAATTTTATTCAGTTTGAAAGGTAATTTATTCCTCATGGTTAAATTTATGTTATTAAGTAAATAAACTAAGTAACTAAATTTATTGTGTTGAGTAAATAAATAAATAAATTAAATTTATGTTGTTGATTAAATAAATTAAATAATTAAATCTTAGTATATGGATAAATTAATTAATTAAATCTTAGTATATGGATAAATTAATTAATTAAATTATAGTTATTGATTAAATAAATTAAATAGTTAAAGTTGTTTTGAAAAATGCATAAATTAAAAGATATAAATTTATTTGAAATGATATTTTGTTTTAAATCATTTAAAAGGAAAAATATCTAAAAAATGCATAAGGGGGGAAATAACTATGGTGGTTGATGGGATATTTTGGAAATTTGACTAAAATGGAGAAAAATTAATTGGAGATTTTTTATTATATTTTTTTTTAGAAAATTGTTGTTAAATGAAGAAAAATTGGGCTTTGTAAACACACATTTTTTTGAATCTGGAAATGGAGATTGAGAAGGAGGATCTGGAATTTTGAATTTGGCAAGGAAGCATAACATCAAATTGTATTTCTTCAAAACTTTAGAACACAAGTTCTTTTGGGCGGGTGCATGAAGTTGGGTACCAATTTTCTGGCCACTTTTGAAAAAAGTTTTAAAAAACGCGAGCGCGTTATAATGCGCTCGCGTTATTTCGCGTTAAAAACAAAGAAAAAAGTGAAAGTACTTGCCTTGGAATACCAACCCAAAGGCTTGGAGGGCATTCCCAACAAGGCTAAAGACGTGTTTTTGCAAATTCTACAATTTTTCACATAATCAGGTTCGTGCTCACCATCAAAATTGCATATAGTTCAATATCGACAAAATCGAAAACATGGGTAATGTTAGGTTCTCTCTTAGCTATGCAACGATGTAATTTTTTTCAATTTTTGAATATGTTAAGCCTTTCATCCATAATTTATTTTGTTTGTATGTCTGTTTTTATCCAAAAAGCAGTGTTTGGTGTTTTTTTTGTTATAAATTAACTGTTCATCAAAATTTCAAATAAATTACATTTTTAGAAACTAGACTCCATTCTACAAATTTAAAAAAAAAATCAATTATTTTCCAAAATTTGTAGGGGGAGCACGACCAAAATTCTATTTTTCAGGAAGTACCCGCTTAGAAAAATAGTAAAAAATCAAATATTCATTAAAAAATTATCAAAAAAATTGTGCATCAACTAGATGCTGTTAGCTAATTTCTGACTGTAGCGATTTTAAAAATTCTACAAAGAAGTTCACCGTGCTCAGGTCGTACAAGAGTTGCTATGTTATGTTTTTCTGACAAAAACAACACCAATTTGTGTACATCCTTCTTTTGAACCCCTTAATCTCAACCATTTTCAAAATAAATTAGTAGTTTAGAAAGTAAACTCGAAGCACTTCGATCCTTGTTTTTGTTCCATCTCAAAATTTTGAATGTAACTATCTTCAATTTCATGTTCAAGGTCAGGATTTCCTGATTTCAGGAAAAAAGTGGCCACTTAAGCCCCCTTTTTGGGAACCATCTTGGTGCACTTACCCTTTTATTACTTAATTGTTTAAAAGTTTTTTTTTTTTTTAATTCTGAAAGATTGCTTGAGAATTTGCTATAAATTTGCTGTAAATTTTAGAAAATATTTGTAGAAAATTGAAAGAGAAAACAACAAAAAAAATTGCAAATCAAATTTTAACAGTAGAGAATTGAAAGATAAAATAACAAAAAAATTTGCAAATCTCTGTTTAAATTGTGGAAATCAAGTTCCTTTGTAAAATTTTTGGAGATGGAATTTCCTTTGTAAATTTTGTGAAAAAAAAAACCTCTATAGTTTGTCAATTTTCTATAGGAAATTTTCTTTCTTTCTTAGAAAAAAATTGCCCTTTCAAAAATTAAGATTGAAGCAAATTTTATATTTATATACATATAAATTCAATCCCCTCTCTCAGAGTCTCCATGAAGGGATTGATTGATGACGAAGAATACTGACAATCTTGACTACATGAGTTGGAATTGTTAGAACACAGACAAAATGCCTTGAATCACTTACAGGCACATCAGAATCGCCTTTGCCACAATTATAATAAAAGAGTTATGGTCTAAAGGTTTGACATTGGCGACTTGGTCCTAATGCAAAATCCAAAGAATCAATGTCACTGTGAGAAACCCAACAAGTTCGAGCCTAATTGGTTGGGTCCTTACATCATCATTATCACATTTGGTTCTAGTGCTTATCAGTTAGCTACTCCATATGGGGAACAATTGACAGAACCTATCAACATTTTTCATCTTCGCAAATTCTACACATAGCATCAAAGAGCTTGGCTAAAAACCATAAAAATACAAAAAAATTGAAAAATCCAAAAAAATTGTCACCTGGATGAAAACCTGGCAAACAGGCATCTTGGTGACAAAAAAAAAAAAAAATCAAAAATAGTAAAGAGAAATAATTCATCCAAAAATGAAAACCACTTTGATAGCACTTTGGATAAGTACCATGGTGAAAACCTGACAAACAGGCGCCATGTGTAGCCAGTCTTTGCTTCGCCATCTACTATCACTCCATCTACCTTGGTCCATAATAAATACCCAATCTTTTGACACCCTCACAACATTCATCATACTATCCTGCCATTTCTTTCCATGGTTGACAATGGTTGACATCAAGTCTGACATATCCTCCATCTTTCAGCCCAAACACGTCCTTTTCCATCTCATCCAACTTGGCTAGTCCTCGACCTGACTAGGGGAAATCCTCTTATGATGTGACTACAGTGGGTCTCGCACATGGTCCCAACAATCGTAAAAGTCCTAAAAAAAGCCATAAAAATCATAAAAAGTCCTAAAAAAAGCCATAAAAACCGTAAAAAGTTCCAACAAAAGCCATAACAATTAAAAAAAAGTCCTAAAAAAATCCATAAAAATCAGAAAACGTCCTGAGAAAACTCCAAAAAAATCATAAAACTTTAAAATCCAAAAAAAAAATCAAAATATGGCAAAAACACAAAAACATCTAAATAACACTCGAAAATCCCAAAAATAGAGTCAAAGTTCATCATGTCAGTCATGTCAGTCTTTGTCATTGTCGAACTACATTGTCTTTGCGCATTTGCTACATAGACAAGGCTCATCTTTGAGTCCTCGAGACATTAGGTCGGTCCTTTTAGGTTTGTCCAAATAAAATCATGACTCAATCTTTGATCACTAAGGAAAAGTCATTGGTCATGTTGAACTACGAGCTCTCTGAGTGTATGACGTAGGCAAGGCCATCAATCGATGAGCCCTCGAGGCTGCACTAGGTCAGTCTTTTAGGGTTCATTGTATTCACTATCACACATGTTAGATCTCTTCAAATCAAAAGAATTCTTTCCCATTCCTAAAACAAGCAACTCTTAAACAAACTTTGACAATCATTTAATCGACATTTCAACTAAATTGGCATGTCAACATCGGTATGCGGTCAATTCTGTCATCTACTCAACTTTGGTCAAACTGTAATAACAAGTCAACCTGTCAAACTCTTGGTTATTCTTTGGATACCTCTTTCCGAAGAACAACTCTTGTCATTTATTTATGCTTTTGGATGTCTTTCTAAAGCATTGATTATGTCATTTGGCATTTTGAGAGATTCTCATGACATTTGAGGATCGATCCTCTCGACATCAACATCATTCAGGATGTGTCCATTCTGAATTTGGCATTACCTGGCATCTGTCACACATAAACCTAGACTTTGTCAAACATGGCATCTTGACATCAAAACACTTGACACATGAACACACTTTGGCAAACATTGTCTTTAATATTGGCATTTGTAATTTGATTTTTCATCATGCTACTAGTTGGAGTCGAAAATGTCCCGACATCAGGATTTAGAGGAGCAACGACGTATCATGATGATTATTTTTTCTTGTCTTTTCAAACTATCATGAGCTACTAGTTCCTCAAGGATGTCCTACATAGGATTTAGAGGAGCAACGATGTTTCATGTCTTGTCTTTCTTGTTTGTAGTTGGTTGTGACAAAAAGACTAGAGCAATTGAGTTCCTCGTATGAGTCATGATCATCTTTGTCTGTGATTGCTTGTTCTATGTGATGGTGCAACCTTGCACACCATTGATCTATGTCATATCATGGTGTTTGTTGGTCATTACAATAATCTACCCAATGATGATCAGAGCAACACCTACTAGTCATTTGGCAACATATTGAAGGATTCTTTCTCCACACTAACATCCATCCCCTTCTATTTGGTCATTTATTTTCTTCTATCCCCTGATGATATCCTGTAACATACAAAAATATAATTGCATACATGATCATATATAGAAATTGCATTAGTACATTGCACATTTACATAAATCCATTTACACAGTTGCATTTACATCCTTAGCATAAATACATCATTTGCATTCATCACATAAAGCATCACATTTTGCATAATCCATAAACAATTAAACATCAATGCATCCATCATCATAAGCATGGCATCCATTAATAACAAATCCATCAAACACATATAAAACATCATCATCATAAAATAACCATCATACATAGCGTAGTATCATCATTGTATCTATCACAAATAACCATCATAAGTGCATACATCCCATAAAATAAAATGCATCATCATAAGAATCATCACATAAATCACATCACATGAACATAATAAGCATCATAATGCATCACAACATAACACATAGCATATGGTATGCACCAAAACTGCATCATATATATATCTCAAAATCATGTCACAGGATAGAGTCTCAATGAATCCCAAAAATAGAGCTCACAGGCTCGATGGTCAATATATAAAATGTCCCAACATAATGTCAATATAATATCCCCTAAATGGTACTCTCCTCATCCCCTCAGGGTGAAGAACGGGGTGACTAATGCTCTTTGACTGACACTGATGGTATATGCTAGGATTCGACAAGTTGAGTCTACGATGCTAATGGTACAATGGCATATGGCCGGCTTTGATGAGACCTTTGTCTTGATGATGATGATCCATGGTTGTGGCTAGATCTGTGTCCTGAGGAATGTCTATGACTGTGATATGATCTAAGTCCTGAGGACTATCCCGATGAAGCAGAGGGGCTCACATTGCTTTGGCCACAGCTGTTATGGCTCCTATTGTTGCCACTACCTATCCATGTTTGAGATCGTGTAAGGCTAGAATCCCACTACTCTACTAGCACTGCTTGCTCATAGAGCATCATGTACTGTGCCCGGCTATTGCTCACCCCCGCTAGCTCTCTAGCCACCTCTCCCACTAGCCCAGTGCATAGTTGTTCAAACTCCGCACACCAACTCTGTGACTCCTAATGCTTGATCACCACCTGGTACCTCTCTACCCTTGTCACCTCCAACTCTGCCTCCAAGGTCCTGATCTGTGCCAAGGCCTCATCCAACCTACTCTACATATTGGTCAGTTGTTGGTCGACTGTCGCATCCTGAGGCAATGGTGACCTCCCAACTATATCCTCCTCACCATCCACTATTCGATCTCTAAGCTATCTCTCTACATCATCCATATCATCCTCCCCACTGATATATATCTCCTCATCTCCCCCTATCTCCTTTCCACCGACATCCAACATCTACTCATCTATCCCTGTCTCCACCTCCACCTCCATCTCCGACTAATGTGCCTTCGCTTTTGCCTCTAGACGAGGTCCCACTAGCCACTCACTCTGGCTGCTCTGACTCCGCCCTAACCTCCTCTTGACGACCCTCCTCCTGTCGGCCCTCCTCTCTCTCCTCCTCCTCTCCCTCCTCTTGAATAGGTGAGAGTGATCTACTCCTCCATCTCCATCACTGTCCCCTCCCGCCGTCTCCTCCTCTCCTCCCCCTGCCACCATCACTGCCCTCTACTCTGGAGTGTTGTCAGAATAGTGGTTTACACTTTCTGGGAGATCCTAATTTTTTTTTAAATCACAGATTTTTAGAAAATATAATGATTTAAGCCTTGAAATGTTTCATTTAAAGGACTCCAATTAAAAAGGGTTTGATCAAACCACCTTAGACCAAGCCCCCTTGGATAAAACCCCGCTAGTTTTAAACCATATCTATAACGAAGTCTCCTTTACACCTATCAAAATTCTGATAAAAAACCACTTTTGATTTACCTTTTGGGGGATCAAATGAATTTATTTAAAATTTATTTTTTGTAAGTATCTAGTCCTTATTATAAGCTTCCAAAAAAGTATAATTTTAATTAAATTTAATTTGATTATTATATTTATTTTTTATTTCTTGAGAATGTAGGTTTTTCACCAAAAATCAAGCTCTTTGTTCTGCACATGTGGAAAAATAGAAGATTCTCAAAACAAAAATTAAAAAATACAAGTGCACTAGATATTGAAGTTCTTGATCCAACAAAAAAAAAAGAATTTTGATACATGTAAAAAAAGTTGTGTTATATGGTCTACCTATGCCTGAATTGTAATTGGTTTGACTTCAAATTTTAATTAAGGAAAAAATATTCAATAAAACATTATGAAACCAATTGGAAGCACTAGATATTGTAGTTACAAATCTAAATTCAAAAAAACCAAAAAAATTGAAAAAAATATATTTAGAATCTATAGATAAAATTTCACAAATCACTAGTTTGCGTTATCTTCAAATTCCTCACGGTTTAGTTGCTATAGGTGTCTGAAAGTGAAGGTTTAGTTAGAAAAAATCAATTCAATGTCCAGTTTGGCCAAAAATTGTAAACTAGTATTGTGCGATCACCCTCTGTCCCCTCCATCATCACCTCCACCCTCGTCTCCTTTGCCTCCATCCCTCCCTCTCCCCCTACCGCCATCCCTGCCTCCTCCCCCTCCTCGGCGAACCCGTGGTATCACTACCCGTCGATCCACTAGCATTAGTTGATCAAGATCCATCAAAGGAAGTGGTTTGTGTGTCTACCACCATGCATCATAGTCTGGCGTGGTCCCCGCATCTACTGGACCCCCACTCCATGCCATTGTTGTGCAACCAAACCATCGATCTATTGCTCAGCCAATGGAACCAATGTAAGCGGTCCCCACAAAGTCTCTCATGATGATCGCACATACTCGACAGTGCCTACGAGAACATCTTGTTGCTCCCCAAACTGTCATAGTACCCACTAGGGAAGGTACATCTTTATGATCAATTGTGACTGTATTGTCCGACCAATGAGATATCTAAACTGTTTGCAAAAGGAAAGATGATCTGCCTCTCCTGCCCACTATCCTCAGTCTCTGTATGGTCTCCACACAAATCTCATCAAAGTATCAATTGCATGGCACAAAACCCTGTATCTCTGACTCGGGTTTGTCACGGCAACCCATATAGGTTCTACATAGGGCATCCCCTCAATTAACTATCTCTGCACTGGTGGTCAAAAAATGGGAATATGCTCCCATGCCTAGATCATCAATAGTGTTAGCCCAAAGCTGATACTCAACGACTGCATGTATGCAACATCATGTAGTTGATGATATAACATGCCTAGCAAGCACGACCCCCAAGCAAATATTGTCCTGCCTCGCCTCATCTTGACAAGCACATCTCCCCATCCAATAGGGAAACCATGTCCGCAGCAATCCGAAATCAACACACCGGTAATCAAAGTACACAACATGGCATCCCATCGACCATAATGCTCGGCCATGAACTCCCACCTAATCTCGTATCCATCAATGCCTAGTTGTGCAACATCACCATGCTCGTAGTACTCAGTCATGGCTTGTAATCCCCATCACGGATTGTAGACAACCCACTCTCCTTTGATGGGAATCCGCAAGATCCTGTACACGTCCTCAAGATTCATAGTAGCCTTTCTAGTCGACAAATGAATGAGCAGGTCTCGAAGTGCCACCTGTCCGTGAGCGTTGTCAGTAGACCCCTATTTGCTTGGACAATGGGCATATAGGTAACATGGAATAGTCCCAGCTGCATCAATTGCCTTCGCTCACCATCCCTCAACTGATCTCTAAATGCGTATGTCGTTGGTCTAAACTCTTGAGTATAGATGGGTGGTAATCGTTTCTGCATACACAGAAACAGAAGTTATCACATCATTGAAAATCATCATTATCATCTATCTAATCAAAAGTACGCAAATAAACTGAACCTAAATTGAGTCAACATTGGTCAAAATCAATTGTGTTGTTTTGCCCTTCACTTGCATCTCGTCCAGTCATATGCATTGTTTCATTTGGCAATTGCATCGCCCCACATCAATTGCATCATTTGGCTTTGTAGATGTGTCACTCCATAGCACTTGTGTCATTCCCCTAATCATTTGTGTCGCTTTACATCACTTGTGTTGCTCTATCCCGCATTCGCGTTGCAATCTAGCGATTGTGTTGCACGACCTACCGTTTGCATTGCGATTTGGCACTTGTGTCGCACAAGCTCATGAATGCGCCACTTTAAATCTAAACCTAGTCTACCCCTGGCACTTGCGTTGCGACGCATCAAATGCGTGCAACGCGAAGGCAGTTGTGTCTTTCGTGAACGTAGATGCATCGCAACGCATTTGATTCTGTAACTTTAACACCCTAAAAAGCACGTAAAACAAGAAAAGTACAAAGTGGGTATAGGGTACTTACATGTGGCTCTACGCCCTCTGACCATTGGTAGGTCTGTACTCAATATCCGCGATGATCTATCACTAGAATCACTATCTTTGCACAATGTCCTCTTGCTCTAAGCTCTAAATCTCCAAAAGGCAAATGTGAAAATGAATTGCCTTTTTACCCAAATCAAGCCTATTTATAAGGTGAAAATTAGGATTTTCTTGAGGGTTTATTACCGGACGCACATTTGACCATGTTTGACCACCCTTTTGACTGCCTTAAACTTGTCAAAATTCAAAACCTGCTGCACCATTATTTTTTTGGTCATCAAATTGACTTGTCAGGACACTTTCCAAATTTTTTTGACACCAAGCCAAAATTTGCAAATTTTCCTGAAAGGGCATAGATACTCTGAACCTTCGTTGAGGCATGTCTTGAACTAAATTTTCTTTGCCACAATGTGATAAACTGCATTGTGACAAAAATAGGAAAAATGTAAACACATAAAATTGACCTAGGTCTACAAACTTTATTTTCTCCATATTTCTTCTTAACATAATTAAAATATTTAATTATGTCCTATAGTCCAAATTTGACTATTAATTAAATAATTCTTAATTATTTAATTAATTCACATCTTTTATTCCTCCTGACTATTTAAATAAATAGTTTATATTTATTTTATTTAAACACGTCACTAATTTCTTATGTCCTATAATTTAATAAATTCCTAAATTTATTTAATTATTGTTTTTCCACTACTTCTTCACTTTATTTATTTAAATACGTCATTAATTTCTTATTTCTTCTTATAATTAAATAATTTTCTATAATTTATTTAATTATTATCCACATTGGCTTTTTTTTAATTTTAAATAAAACATTTATTTAAAATTACCCACTTTCTATTTTCCCTCCAAGTAAATAATTTAAAATCATTATTTCCTGTCACATGACCCCACCACTTTTGAATTAAATTAATTTTTAATTCAAAAAGGTCAACTCAACTTTTAAAATCAAATAATTTTAAATTATTATTCAATTTCCCAACACCTCTTTTTTCATACCCATATCTCCTTGTCACATGCATTCTTGACCATTAAATCTCAACCCTTCATTTCAAATTTTACCCTAATGTTTCCCTAACCCTAATTGATGGTTGTCACATTTAATTTCAACCCTTGATCTTAGGGCATCTCTCATCTGACAATCCTGGTCATTCATCTAAAATTGGTTTTTTCTATAAAAAGGCAATTTTCACCTTATTTGACACACTTCATGCTTGGCTATTTTTTACATATTTTAGACTTGCTTCATATTTATATGCTTGCAAATTGCAGCAATGGTAGAAATCCTTCAATATTTGCTTAGGTCTTAGTCATAGTCATAGTTGCTCATCAAAATCTAAGGGCTAACACCATTTTGCAACAAATGGAGAGGGGCAATGAAGGTCAATCATGGAGGGCTTGAAGACTTTTGGTGAGATTGTTCTTTGTTTTATGCATTTTTACTCCATTATACTTCATTGTTTAGCTAGGGTTTTGTTTATGCATTAGATTTCATGCTAACCTAACTTTTTTCTTAGTTATATCCTTAGTCTTGAGAAGATTATTTCATATGTTAGAACCTTTAGGGAGAGAAGTATTGTTGAGAAAAATACACTCTCGACCATTTAAGTACTTGGCTCTTTGGATACTAGCCCACTTAGATTTTCTTTATTAAATGTAAACTAACTTTAGAGGGAAAAGCTAGGTTCATCTATTTGTTTTTTATGATATCAAGCCCCCATTTTCCTTGTGAGAGTAGATAGTCTCCCAGTTCACAAGGGAGATATAATTCTTTTGTTTAGCACTAGACCAAAGGAATATTCTTTCAATTTGTTCTAATTTATCAATCCAAGATGAATGAATCATGAAGAGGGATAGAAAGTAGACCAAGGTACTTTGAAAGGAGGATTTAAGAAGCTAAAGCTTTTTAGCATTACTAAGAAGAGCCCCTTTCCATGCCACTAGGTTTCGTTGAATCCTTTCAAGAAGGTTGGACCAAATGAATATTTTTGTTTCACCAATAGTTAACGACATTCCCAAGTAGGAGGAAGATAGAAGATGGGTATTACATTGCATAATTCTTAATCGTAAACCTAATTCTTAACTACATATTTTTTGAATTTGTATGATAATAATTGAATTACTATTATAAGTATAAAATAAGTAATTGTAATGTTATATAAACTATTTTGAATTTCTATGATAAAGTTAAGTGTAATCCTAATTCTTATTTATTAATTATTTTAAAGTTAAGGTTATCATTAATATTGGAAAGGTAAAATTTAAATAATTAAACTTTACAATACTAATAATTAGCAATTAAGTTGATCATTAATTTAATTATTAGTAGTTAGCTTTAGGGTTAGGATGAATGCTATCATCAAGGTTTAATTAGGGTCAAGATAAAGGTTAGGGATAGAATTAGAGTTAGTGTTAGGTTTAACAATATATTTGTAACAATTAGAGTTATAGTTAGGAGTTATGGTTAGGTTTACAAATAAGTCTATAATTAGACTTAGAATTATGGCTAGAGTTAGGGTTACAATTAGAAAGAGGGTTTTAGTTAAACTTACAATTAGTTTTAGTATTATATAATTAAGGTTAGGGTTAAAATTTTGATTATGTTTAGGATTGGAATAAATTACTTTAATTATTTAATAGTCCTTAATCTCATCTATTTTTTTCATATAACTTATTCACCTCTTATATAAGTCTACATTACAAAGAATATGTTATATACAAATAAAATAAATATAATTCTAAACATAATTCTAATTCTAACCTTAATTGTACCCTTTAACCCTAACTCTCATTCTAACCCAAACCATAATTTAAACTCAACCTAACCCTAAATATAACCCTTACCTTATCCCAAATTGTAAATCTAACCCTAATCCTATTTATAACCCTAACAACAATTTAAAATCTAACCTTATTTCTAATGTCATGCCCTAAGCCAGCCCCTAAATGTAATCCTAATTTTAATTAAGATTAATCCTAAGTATGGTCCTAACCCTAATTATAGTCTAACCATAGTTCTAACCATAACCCTAATTATAGTCTAACCATAGTTCTAAACATAACCCTAATTATAATTCTAATCCTAAAATTTACTATAATTCTTACATGAATCCTACTTTAAACCTTAACCTTAACCCCCTAGCCCTAATTATAACCCTTACCTTATCCCTAATTCTAACACTAACACTAACACTACTTCTAATCAGGAAACTACAATTTTAACACTAACCTTATTTCTAATGTCATACCCTAAGTTAAACCTTAAATGTAACCCTAATTCTAGTTCTAAGCTTAATCCTAAATCTAAAACTAAATTTGACCCTAATTACATTCTAACCATAATTCTAACCCTAATTATAATTCTAACCTTAAGTCTATTTCTAAACTCATGCTCTAATTTTAAATCTAAATCTAATTATACTCCTAACCGTAATTTAACCCTAACCCTAACCCCAATTCTATTTGTATCTTTAATCTTAATCCTAACCCTAACCCAACCTAATTCTTACCATTAGAATTACAATTATGGTTTAGATTAGGATTAAATAAAAATAAATAAAACAAAATATTACAATTTTAAAATTAATTAATCCACTAAAAAAATAAGAAAATAAATATATTAAATCAATGTATTTTTTTCCCCATTCATGGGGTCGAGGAGGTTTATCTCCCTAAAGTTGTATGAAATGATATAAAATGGATGTCACCTATTGTTGGGTGGATGAAAATCAATTTTGATGGGGCGTTCAGGGGCAACCAAGGGGTTGCGGGATCATGAAGGTCGGTTTTCAAAGCTAAGAGGGAAGAAGATTGGATGTGCATCAAACAACAAAGCGGAATTTCAAGCTGCCTTACTTGGACTAGAATTGGGGAGAAATTTAAAAGCAAACAAAACTCATTTAGAAGGGGATTCCCAGATTGTGATCAATGCCATTCGGATGGGGTAGACTCCAAAGTAGAGACTGCATAAATGGCTGACTAGGATAATGAAAGCCTTGAAGTGGTTCAAAGAGATGACAGTGTCACATGTATATCGGGAGGGTAATGACGTTGCGAACACAGTGGCCAAAGCTACAATTGATTTGACTGTGGAATATGATGAATCTACATTGCTTGTGGATTGGCATGCTCTGCGGTGCCAATCCAGGCGATGATGTTAGATCCAATGAAATATGTTTTATCAACACGTTCGAAAGGACATGTCTTAACCGTGCTGACAGAAGGAAGGATGACGGGTGACCGCCGCATTGTAACAAGCGGCAAAACAATGGACACCTACATTTGTTTGCTGGAAAAATCTAGGCAGCTGGCTTTCTATGGAGACGTGACAGAGGGTAGGCTTATGGAGATTTTTAAAACAAGGGCCGGTGTGATTATCCATGCCATTAGGATGGTTATGGGTGATGTGTATTTGAGTGATAATGGTTGCTACCGAGTAAACTCGAACATAGCATCAATGTTTCTGGCTATGTTACTGGATGCAGGGGAAGCAAAAGGCGTGGTGGAAGCCCTGATGAAGAAGCTTGTGATGGAAAAGTGGCGGGGTGGTTTGCAGGGTTACCTCCTTTGTGCTATCCAAGAAAGGGTCTCTTCCTAAATGGGAGGCCAACATTGAAAGGATTAAGCATTGGGGAGAGGTCGCTTCAACAGTTAGTGGTTTGGGTCCTGCACATGGACATAGAGGCATGGCGTAACCAGGCAAAGATGGGCATCAACTTTCTGAAAGGTTGCATTCGAGGTGTGGCGGCTGGTGATGGCAATTGGACCTTCGCTCTTAATCCTAAGGATGAGGATGGATTGGGGGAGGTGGTGGTGAGTTTTAAACTTTAATAAGTAATAGTTACTATTTCAGTGTGCCAATTTTGTTTTGTCTTATGTTGGCACTGTTACAATATATGGCAGTTTGGAGGCTGTGTATGGTTGTCTGTGTAAGGTTGGTTGTGTAAGGTTGTTAATGGGTAATTGTAGGTGGTAGATCGAGCCATTTTGTATGTATGGCTTTGGTATAGGATATAGGAAGGATGGGGTCTTGTGAATGGGGTTCATGAACTAGAAATTCGGGCCTGAATAGAGGCATCTTTTGTAAATTTTTTGCAGACTTCATATATATAGGTGTGCCCCCAATGCGCCACGTTAATGTATCAAAAAATTCAATGTATTTTTTTCAAAAATAATGTATAACAATTTAAAATTTTGAAATTTATTAATATTTAAGTTTAAATAAATATATTATTTTATTATTATTTTTAAGATAAATATAAGATTAAATAAAAAATAAACGTAAAATACAAATATTAAAATATATATAATAATTTTAAAAAAAATATCTTTAAATATAAAATTGTAAATAATAGTTGCTAGATTTTTTAAAATTTTAAAATTAAAAATAATATGTTACTAAATGAATGAATAAAAATTTAGAGAGGAAGAAGATGCAATATGAAAATATATATTTTTTTAAACATATAAAATCATGTGACATTCAAAAGCTAAATAACCAATTTCACATTGACGAGTGGGGTTTCTTCTCTTTTAATCTTCTTGGTCTCTTTTCTTTTTAATATAAAGAAAAATTATATATTAAAACAACAACAAATTAAAAAGTGGGTCTATTAGTCTTAAAAAGACTCCTGGGACAACAATTCCAAAAAATATTTAAAATTCAAATGGATTGAAGATAGATAATTAGTGCAAGAGGAGGAACCCCATAAACAAGGTATAAGCCCTTGTTACCTTAAATATTATTCATGTTGTGAGGAACAAAAGTAAATTTTACCTTTATACTAAAAAAAGTGAACCAAAAGGAAAGCCAATTAACAAAAGGAATAATAAGTTACCAAGAAAGATGCCCCGAGAGGTAGAATTCCCACAAGAAGTATCCTACCAAGAATCAAGAATCCAAAGAGTTACTGTAGTGAAAATTCAAAAATCACTATAGGAATTGTTCATATCTCATATAGGGCAATCTTGATTATTTCTAGAATCAAACTTGATATTATCCCAATTTGAAATTGATTTAGCTAGAAAATCAACAGCTTGATTTCCTTCCCTTCTAGTATGGTTCCATTGAATATCATTGAAACCTTGAATGATTATGTCAATTCCTTTCTTACATTCATTCAACTACCATTGTTGGGAGCAAGGGGAAGACTTATTATTGAAGTGATCAACTAAAACTTTAGTCGGCTTCCATAATAATATGAGAAAGATGTTATATCTTAGCTTTTAATAGAGCTAGTTGAATGACCATAGCCTCAAAAAAGCTATTAGAAGCAACACTAAGAATAACATAAAACCAAAACTTAACCCTACTAGTATTGTCCCAACATATGCATCCCACGTTAGAATTTCCAAGATTGCCTTTTGAAGCTCCATCAACATTAATTTTAACTAAGTTTGGAGGAGGAAAAACCCATTAAATAATTTTAGAGTCATAAGAACTATTGAAAGAAGCAGAAGAAGGATAAGCCATTGAAATACCAAGTCTAATAAAAACTCCAAATCCCCACCAAGAACTCGCTTGATCATCTTGAATCCAAACTTGATAGACTTCTTTTAGATTAGCCATTATTCTACCACAAACTTGACAAATATGCTAGGTAGTATCATTGAAAATCTATTGATTACGTTCCTACCAAATATTCTAGTAAATTAAGCCAACACCAAATATCATACAACATATCAAGGGATTTTAGCTTCAAAGAAGGATACAACTAATTGACAACAAAGTCTTGGATAGACTCATAATTATTCCATGAAATGCCCCAAATCACACTCTAATTGATGAAGGAAAGTGGTCAAAGGACAATCCATGAGATGTATGTGATACTCTTCAACTTGAAGTCACAAAATACATCTATGCAGACCAACAATCACATGCTTTTAAAGATTTTGATAATGAAGAAATTTTATCAAGAGTTGCAAGCCACATGAAATAATTCACCTTAGGGTAGCTTTTAGGATGCCAAAACTATTTCCAAAGTTTATAGATTTTAATTTATAGGTTATCTACTAGAAAAAAATTATAACTAGTTTGCATTGTGTAGATCTCATAACCTTTCACACCCCATCCAATAAAATTTGAATTTATAGCTAAAGAGACCTTCTAAGAAGTTAAAATATGAGCTAGTCAATCAAGGAGATGAGGGAATTATTGACTAGATAAATATTTTAGGTTTCCATTTGCAAATCCTTACACCATGTCATGTATGACAACTACTAAAATTAGAAGCATAACTCCAACCAACTTCAACACATTTATATTTTTATTCTAGAAGATTAGGAAAATGGTCTCAATCATCATCATAGAAAATAACATGATCACCCTTCCCCATAATCCAAAAATTATTATATTTTTTTAAATAACTACCCAAATTCAACATTCTCCAAAATTGAGATCCTCTACCAAGGGTCAACATCCTAGGGATAAAAGAACGGTTGTCCAAATTCAAATACTTGAGCTAAATAATTCTTCCCCATAAATCGTGTTCTTCCACATGTCATCTCCAATAGAAATTAGTAGTAAGAGCTATATTATTAAGAAGAGAATATTGCATACCTAAAGCACCTCTATCTTTAGGTTGACATATTTTATCCTAGTTATCCAAATTCCATTGCTTCTCTAAATTTCCTTCCCAAAGAAACTATCTCATTTTATGATCCAAAATATGAATGATTCCTTTTGGAGCTACAAGAGTCATAAATATATGAATTGGGAGAGATTGAATCACACCTTTAAGGACTGTATGAATAGACATAGAGATATATGAGTCCAATGATATATGACATTGGACATAATTCAACATAGCATTATGGTCATTTTTCCTCAGACAAGTAGGAAAAATAGGGATGCCCAAATACTTAAAGGATCTAGAAGCAATCTAGAAATGAAAAGAACATTAGCAATCTAATCTTGAAGATGAGTACTATTACACATTAAAAGTATGTAGCATTATTTTTCTCAAATTAATTATTAATATTTTAAAAAATGTGTAACCCCTATTTTCTTGTAGGCAACAGTGTATTAATTTTTTAAATGAGTTTAACAATTTTTAAATAAATCACAAGTACAAGTGGTTTTTCCCTTTTTTCATGTGATGAAATAAATCACGATTAGAACCTCTGCACACTAACATTTGTTGATGCTAACATCAATTATATCACATATTATAATGAGAAAAAGAAAATAAATATTTTTATAGTTAACGACTAAAATTTATTGGTGGGAAATATGATTTAAAGGAAGGTTTTTATGTACACAAGTCTCTATAGATGTATGTATGCATTTAACATAAAATTTTATACATTATATTAATATAAATTTATTTTAATTTCTTTAGGATCATTTTAAAGCAATTTTTAAATATAGTTCAAGATTTCTTAATCTCATCCACTTTTTCATATAACTTTTCATCATTACAAATTTATATATTTGTATAAATTTGATTTTATAAATAATTTTATGTATATATATAGATGTATATGTAAAATTTTATATATATTTTATGTTAACCCCTTATCCTTTTTCAATATAGTTTACTTACCATTTTCTACATCTATATATTTATATATCTAAATCTATGTTTTATATATAAGTGATAATAATATTTCTTATTATGGTGAAGACGTGTCTCTATTTGAGTTCTACGAACTCATTTTGTCCATCAACGAATGAAATTACTCGAGAAGCTCGGCAAGGTGGTTAATCAAATCTATTGGTTTTTGCTCCTCCAAACTCTTCCTTGTTGGTATTGACCTTTGACTCCTCCAATATAGTTTACTTACCTTTTTCTACATCTATATATTTATATATCTAAATCTATGTTTTACATATAAGTGATAATAATATTACTTATTATGGTGAAGACATGTCTCTATTTGAGTTCTATGAACTCATTTTGTCCATCAACGAATGAAATTACTTGAGAAGCTCGGCAAGGTGGTTAATCGAATCTATTGGTTTTTGCTCCTCCAAACTCTTCCTTGTTGGTATTGACCTTTGACTCCTCCAATTTGGCGAGTTGCAGCATGAAAATAAGGTTTCGACGAGGGTTTTAGAGTATGTTTATTAAAATGAAAATTATGGCCAAGATCCTACTACTAAGCACATTTAGGTTTTAACGTCATGGCATCCTTTACCCTACGTAGTTAAGTATATATTAGCATAATTAATAGAATGTAAGTTTTACATTTTATAGAATTATAAATAATTATAAATATATAATTATATTATTTATTATTATTATTATTATTATATATTATATTCTTTAACAAAACTATTAAATATTTAAAATGAAAATTACCAAGATCCTAATAATGAGCACATTTAGGTTTTAAAGTTATGGTGTCTTTACCTACGTAGTTAACTATATATTAGCATAATTAATATAATGTAAATTTTACATTTTATTAAAATGAAAATTAAGCCAAGATCCTAATAATGAGCACATTTAGGTTTTAACTTTATGGCATCCTTTACCCTACTTAGTTAACTATATATTAGTATAATTAATATAATGTAAATTTTATTATTAAAATGAAAATTACAGCCAAGATCCTAATAATTAAAATGAAAATTAGGATCAAGATCCTAATAATGAGCACATTTAGGTTTTAACCTTATGACATCCTTTACCCTACATTTTTAAATATATATTAGCATAATTAATATAATTATATTATTTATTATTATTATTATTACTATTATTATATATTATATTTTTTAACAAAACTATCAAATATATAAATAAATGTTTTATAATTATTAATTAATAATTATTATATTCTTATTTAATACAAAATATAATTAATATATTTTATATTTTATATAATACAAATTAAATTATATATAATATAATTATATTTATTATTATATATAATAGTATATATATTATATTATTATTATATATTATATTCTATAATACAAAATATTAAATATAAATATGAAATTATTATAATTAATAATTAATATATTTCTATATTAATCAAATAAAATTAATTTATAAAAAATCTCAAAATTTAATTGATCTTTGGATAGATTTGAAAAAATAAAACTATATGTACTACATAAAATAAAATAAAATTAATAATAATAATAATAATATTTGTAAAATGACCTACCAATTGACCTCATGTATTACACAAATGTATGAAAAAAAAATCATATTTTTCCTAATTGACCACACCTCTTGGGTGTACCCATTGCACAACAAGGTGCAATTGCTAGTAATATGTATATTTCAATTATTATTATTAATACACAATTATATATATATATATATATATATATATATATTGATTTTTACTTAAAGAATTATTAACTTTTGAAGGCAATTTATAATTTTTCTTTCGAAAATTTGCTTTTGTTTTTTACTTTAGTTAATTTATTTTTTATGAGTTATTTTATTATTAAACAATATCATCAATATTATATTCTACTTTTGATTAAATGTAAAAATCAAGTTTTGAGAGGGTTTTGATATCTATTACAACAAAACAACACTCATAAGATGAAGAGATCAAAATAGTCCAAGAAAAATAAAATGAGTTCCACAAGAGATGAAACATCTAAACAAGACAAAGACAATACTACAATAGCTAAATTGCCAAATAAAGAACTATCTACCTATCCCTAGACAAATCCACATCCTTCACCTTTTTGTGCGTGAGAGAGATGAACTTGGGAAGACCTTTCTTCCTCATTTAAAAAAGAATCCATGAAACTTAGTTTTTGGGTTCCTCATTTAGAGGAGAAGAGGGGTGAGAAACCTCCACTATTGACTTGACCATAGGTATCAAGTGGGGAGAAGAACAACCAAACATAGAAATTAAATGTAAAGGATTCTTAGTAGAGTCACATAGGAGTTGTGCTAGCATTGAGGGAGACTTGGGAGAAACCAAATCGGATAACAAAGCAACCATGATGGGAACAAAAGAAGGCTCACCACTAGGAGCCATGGGCATCAGAGTATCCAAATCAAACCCAAAATGAGTAGTTGTCAGAGACAAATTCATCAAAATATTATTAGAGTGAACCCAACATCTGAATGAGAGCTCTCAAGAAACATTGATACGTCATTTTACCACCACATAGAAAAGATTTGCTTATAAATAAGATAATAGCAATCAAAATTATTATATTATGTTTATCCACATATATATATATATATATATAGTTAACATATGTATATATTTACAACATTCATCAATCATAAATATTTATTTAAATTATAAATTTATAAATAATTATTTTTAAAATAAATCATAAATAATAAATACCTTTAATTCATAACAAAAATATATTTATATGAAAATTATTATATAATTATTTATTATTTACAATATTCATAAAATAAATATTTTATTTAAAAAAACTTCTCAATTTATCAATCAAAATAAGCTCATAATATATTTAATAGAAAATGCAATATATGTTTATATAAATATAGAATATTATAATTACTCTAAATAATATCAGCGATTCAGATTGTAATAAGCCATATTTTCAAACACAATATAATATCAATAAAATGGCTTTCTTCAGAGTAACTGGCGTGAAGAAGAATAAGTGAGTAATAAATAAGCAATGCATGATCACCACCTTAGTAATTTTTGCATGAGCATGCTATTTATAATACTCTAACCTCTTGTGCACGCCACTGTTTAAGTCTGCTTAAAATTCATTTGAGCTACTAAAATTGGAAAATAATCAGCTCAATCCAATCTTAAAAAAGCAAATTAAATTCAGTCTTAAAAAAGCAAATTAAATTCAGAAAAGCAGAAGTTTTACTATTTGAAAAAAAGCAAACCAGGCCTATATATTCATGATATTTTGCTTGATAATTATTAATTTCTTGAACAACAAGTCTCTTCAAGTAATTTTGCTTGATAATTATTAATTTCTTGAACAAGTCTCTTCAAGTAATTTGGCTGCAGCGCAGAAATGGAGGCCAATTGGGAAAATGCAGAGTTACCGAGTATTCTGTCGATATTAGAAAACAAGGAGGCGGATGATATGAGAAAAATTGCAGCTCTAACTGACTTCTGTGAAATTCTGGCCATGGCATCCAAAGAAATTTCTGTTGATTCTTTTATACCCATCTTGGTTGGGTTTTTGATGCAGGGAAGTCCTGATGTAAAGCTATTGGCAACACGGGGTGTGACATATATTTGTGATATTTTCCCATGGAAATGCGCTAGCGTTGTGCGTGAAGGCGCGGTTTCAGCTATGTGTGAGCACTTGCTTACCATAGATTACATGGATTTAGCAGAGGAAGTATGTTTATGCTTTTTAAATTAACAGTTCAATAACAATTTTCGGTTTTAGCTATTTTAAAAGTGACATTAATGTTAAAAAAAAAATTGTTATTTAGGTTCTTTACTGAATTACTCTCATATATTAGAACAATTTGGGTTGGTCGTCTCTGAGGAATTGTAATTGTTTTTTTATTAAACTGTTTTTAAGTTGTTTTTAAATGTTTTGTTACTGATTACTCATGATTGTTCTTTATTATTTTAATAAGATTTAATACTTAATCCTTCTTTCTGTAAAAAATCAGGGCCCTTTCAAAATTCCTGTTGATACAATGCAGAGGATTTTCAAATTTGAGATAGGTACATATGTTGTATTCTAACACAGTTTTCCATTGCGCTGCAGTCTGTACAGGCTTTGGAGAAAATCTCTCGCAGATGTGCATCTTCCTGCCTTCGTAATGGTGTTTTTATGGCAGTACTGATGCATATTGATTTTTTTTCTAGTGCTATTAAGGTAGTCTTTTAATGCAAGGCCCCTGGGTAGATTCCTCTAAATTTTGAATTACAATGGCCTGGCTAACAAATTTAAAATTTTACAGAGACTTGCATTGTCAACTGCGGCAACTATTAGCGTAGAACTTTCACCATCTACCATTGATTTGGCTATGGAAGAAATTCCAGAAATTCCAAAACTGTTGGGTCTTTTATCAGATTCTGATGCTAAGGTACGTTGTAAATTCTGATTCTCTATATACAGTTAGTTTATCTTTAGATTACGATTATACACTGTAGTCTTGAACTCTGGGATCTGAAGATGTAGTTATTTTTATCTCCAGTTTATTGTTTCTTGCAGTGTTATGAGTCAATGTGGTCTTGTTCTCTTATTCGAAGATATTGTTATTTAGCTACTTGTTCAACTTCAGTATTCTGTTAATAATGGGGGTAGTGTCTGATAAAAAAATTGTTGGCTTTCAGATGGTAGAACATGCATGTGTCTGTTTATCTCAAATAGCAGGAGCTGCTGCTGCTTCTCGAGAGAATTTACAAAAGCTTTCTAGATATGGTCTGGTAGCAAAAGCTATAAGTTTGATATCTGTCACTAACTCAGCCACCGGCCAGGCATCTCTTAGTTCATCGAGATTCATGGTATTTTTTTGAGATTACTTGGATGAAGCACATTTGAATCCCTGGAATATTTTTTGATCAGAAATGCTGAAATAATTCTTTTGGTTTGCTCCAGGCTGTGATTGGACTGCTTTCAACTTGTGCAAGTGCTTCTGCTGTACTGGCAGGGGAAATGATTGAAAGGGGCATTTCTAGCATCCTTAGGGATATTCTTACTGCTTCTGGCATTGTTTCAGAGATGATAATTCCTCTGTTCTCAAACAATCTAACTACTCAGGTTACCTTAAAGTGGTTCATACTCCTCTTTCCAAAGATAATTGTTCCATTTTCAATTTGTATATTTGCTATTAAACTTCAAGACAGTACACATTGTTAACTGACTCGACATTGTTTTTCCTACAGTTGTATAAAATTGTTTCCTTTGCGAACGAGCTTCTTCCATTGGTATCCAATGAGAAAATTTCACTTCCCTCTACTGATGATACGGGCTGGAATCATTCTACGACAAACTTTGCCTTGAGAAATATTTCAGACAGCTCCACTAGAGAAAAGCTATTTCAAGAAAAACCTGAGCTTTTGGTGCAATTTGGAATGAATCTCTTTCCACTTATGATTCAGGTAATAATAATATAAATTTAACTAGTTTAGCATTAACATGAGTTTGCACTATATGAGTGTCAATGATTTTGCAGATATATGGTTCAAGCATCAAGGCTAAAGTTAGCCACCAATGCCTGGAAGTTATCAGCAAACTATTGTTCTTAAGCACTCCGGAGATGTTGAAGCTTTTATTACAAGAAACCAACATATCAAGGTATATCTCTCATGTTGCAATCATTTTTGAAATATTTACTTATTCACTTTTATGTTTCAGACACCCAATTTAGTTGCGTTTTTGTATATCTGCAGATTTTTGGCAGAAATTTTATCTGGGAAAGATATTAAAATTTCACTTGCAGCATTACAGATGGCAGAAATTTTAATCCAAAAACTTCCTGATGTGATTTTCAATATGTTCATGAGAGAAGGTGTTTTTCATGCAGTGGGTACACTTATATCTACAGGGAGCACTGTCTCAGGGGAGTATGAAACTCATACAGCATGGAAAACACAAGCAGAAAGTGAAGCAGAAAGTGAAGAAGAAGGTGATGAAGGAAGTGAAGAAGAAAAAGAAGGTGATGAAGGAAGTGAAGAAGAAAGAGAAGCAAGTCGAATAGAAGAACTTGTCAGTGCTCATGCAAGGCACTTTAAGGCTACATACTTTCTTTCAAATTCAGGGTCTACTAAGGCTAGAGCTGCAAAAAGTTTTTGCAAGTTGACAAATCTTTGTAAGAAGTTAGATGGGACCTTGTGTGATTTGAAAGGTGAAAAAATGAAAGGCAAACAGAGTAGGGTTGTATATGATAATCATTATGGTTTCAAAGAAAAATTTGAAGGCAACACTAAACAGGGTAAGGGGAAATCAAGACGAAAGGGTAAGAAGAGTTGTGATGTCTCTGATAACAACAAAATTCCATCAATCCTTGCTGATATTCTGGCCGAACTGTGCCAAGATGAAGGCGTATCAACTTTTGAGTTTGTTAAAAGTGGGATTGTGGCATCCTTACTAAATTATTTTGCTGGCAGGGACTTGAAGAAAGATAAAATGTCAAAAGCTGATTCGATTGGGCATCAATTAGAAACATTGAAAAGATTTGAGACATTTGTTGATATCACTCTTCCTTTGATTGTTCGTGGGAAAGAAACTCCTTTGACGGTTTTAGTTCAGAAGCTACAGGATGCACTTTCCTCAGAAGATTTTCCTATACAACTTAGCCAGGGTCCAAGGTCACACATTAATGATCCTAGCAATTTGTATGAATCCACTGCATTCAGATGGCCTCTAAAAGTGCGGTTGTGTAGAGCACAAGGAGAAAAAGCTCTTAGTAGCCACCCTTCAACTATTTTATATATAGAGCCTTTGGCTAGGATCACTGATATTGAAGATTATCTCTTTCCTAAATTACAGATAAATAAAATTGAAACCAATTGTAGTAGTTGTGTGGCTAAGCCTGGTACCCATGTAACATCTACAAAAGTTGCTGCAGAAGGTGGATCCTCACCAAGATCAAGGTCACCAACTGCAACCGAAAATCCTGCAAATTCTACATCATCAAAAGGAGGAGGAAAATCTGTCTTAAGAATTGTTACAACTGATTTCAATGGCACACAAGCAAGAAGTGGGGCTTCAATGGGAGATGCCTCAAAGAGAGAACCAGAACAAAAACATCAGCAAGAAGGATTTAGTGGTGAGGTATGCAAGCATGATTTTCCATGGTTCCAACTGACTCCTTTTATATAATTACATTTTGATCAGTATTTAGTTGTAGTATGCCCATGAAAACTGTGACAGTGTAAGTTACAAATTGGTGGCAACTTTCTTGAATGTTTTAGCAAATTAAAGCTAACAGTACAAAATATGATTGATGGATTAATAATCATGCACTTAATTTGTAAGATGCCCTTGTGTTTAAGGATGCCAGTTTTTCTTTGATGCTCCTCTATTTAATGCTTTTTTTAATGTCCATTTGATGTACTTTTTGTTTCCACCCTTATGTTGATTCTATTAAGCTTTAAAGGATTATGGTTATGGCTGAATTGTGACAATGAAAAGTACAATTTTGAAAATATTGACATATCCTATTTGCAAAGAAAAACAGGATAATGGATGAGTATGCAAATATCTTTAAAATATGTCTATATGGCTCTGGCCAGTGTATTCACCATTTTATATGTATTCTCAGGGGTTGTTGGATGAACCAACTTCAATTTGTGTGATGGATGGGCCGAACAGCATATTGTTGAGAGATCCAGAAGATGCAAGTGGAATGGCTTCAACAAGTGATATAAATGGTTTGTTTGCAGTCATTGGGTTAAGGCCTTAAAATTAGATAATTTATAGAGAGGAATTCTAATATTAAAAGCGTCTTTTTGCATTGTTTTGTAGATATTACAACAATAAGAGCAGCATCTATTAGCTCAAAAGGATCCAGCAGAAATAGGGAGCATCCTACAATGAATTTTTTCATTGGAGGCAAACTGCTAGATAGATCATCAACAATATACGAAGCAATTCAAAAAAATGTAGAAGTTGATGGAGATGAGTCAACGCATTCAGGGTCAGAATGTATGAGTGAATCGATTTGGTATAAAGTTCACAAAATTAGATATAAGAGGGCAAACACACGGAGGGAAAGGAATTTGACTGAAACACATAAACAGTGTGTTGGACTGATGACATTTAAGAATTTGCCTTGTATTGACAAGACTTTACAAAGAAAGCTTCCCTGTGATATAAAAATGAGAGACAGTACACATGATATTCTGTTGCTACTTCAAGTTCTCCATGAACTAAACAAATTAGCTCCTTGTTTGAGAGCTAACAGCTTATCTGATGCATTTGCGCAAGGTAGATTGAAAAACCTAGATGAATTGAAAGCTAATGGTCCCATGATCCCTCAACAAGAATTTTTGAGTGGCAAGCTGACTACAAAGCTATCATACCAACTAGAAGATGCAACGATGTTGGCTGGTCTGCCAAATTGGTGTCACCAGTTGACTGCAAATTGCCCATTTTTGTTTCCATTTGAGATAAGGAGGAAATATTTTAAGTTTACTGCATTACATAGGATTCCTCCAGATCCCTTTCTGAGAAACAATGATGCTGTTAGGCTACGACGCCTAAAGGTTCGTGTTTCTCGAAAGCATGTATTAGAGGCAGCTGCACAAATGATGGATTTGTGCTGTGGGCAGAAAGCTGCCCTTGAAATTGAGTATTATAATGAGGTTGGCAGCGGTCTGGGTCCAACTCTTGAGTTTTATACGCTTATTAGTCATGAATTACAGAGGAGTAAACTTGGAATGTGGAGGACAAGTGCAGGGGAATAGTTCAAGCAACTCTGGGATTATTTCCTCGTCCTTATCCACCTCATACAGATTCTTCCTGTGGAAGAGAAAACTTTAAAGTGATAGAGAATTTCACTCTTCTTGGATTTCTAATGGCTAAAGCTCTTCAAGATGGCCGACTTCTGGACTTGCCTCTTTCCACGGCATTTTATAAGCTTCTTCTTGGGAAGGTGAGTTTTTTCAATGATAAAGCCTTTCTTTCAATTTAGGATATCAATTGAAACTGACAAGTTATATGGGGGCACAGGATCTTAATTTATATGATATCAAGTACTTTGACATTGAGCTTGGAACAACATTGCAAGAAATGCAAGCTCTTGCCACTCGAAGGCAATACTTGGAGTCAATGGCAGATGATAAGAGCAAAGAAATATCAAGTTTACATTACCGTGGTGTGAAAATTGAGGACCTTTGCATTGATTTCACTCTTCCTGGTTTCCCTGACTATCTACTCAAATCAGGAGGGAGCAATATCTTGGTACATTCTCAGAATGCTCATCTCTTTGAAGTTGCCTTTCTACATTATAAAGGTTTTTGTTTCTAATTGTTTATGCTCCATAAGACTTCGTTGGATTCATCTCCTCTTTGTTTTCTGCAGGTTACCATAGATAACTTAGATGAATATGTTTCATTGGCTGTGGATGCAACAATTACTACAGGAATCATTCCTCAAATTGAAGCATTTCGAAAGGGATTTAATCAGGTAAGTCACTTTTTATTAGAACTAGCCCTAGATTTGTTTATATCAATTTGCTCTTTTGGTTTAGTAATTTTAACAGAGCTAAATCTAGTTTTCTTTATATAAATTCTCTTTGCCTAAATTATTATGTGCATTTTTTTCAAAATCATTATCTTTGCATGCTTTTGTTGATTGAATACTTGCTTATACCGTTCACAGGTGTTTCCCATTTCAACTTTGCAAATATTTTCAGAAGAGGAGCTGGATACCCTTCTATGTGGTGTGTGTGACTTATGGGAGGTATGAAAAAAGTTGTTCAATCAAAGTTTCTAAGTATCTTACAATCTATATCAATGTTTAGTTACTAGTCTTGACTTGTAAGATGTTTTAGCAGGCTGAAATGCTGAGAGATCACATCAAATTTGATCATGGCTATACTGCTCAATGCCCTTTCGCATTGGATGTGAGTATTTGGTTATTTAATGATTGTCTTCTATTTCTTTTTACCCTAAAACATAAGAATATTTTTTTTCTGAAAATGATTCATTATCAAAATGAGGAAAACAAATTAATAAAGAATAATTATAAATATTTTTTAAAAATATTTTTCAGACTGTGAAAATCTCATATCTATTACATCCTAACATGCTTTTTTTTTCCATTCCCTGAAGTTTCTTGAGATCGTGGCGGCCTTCACACCAACATTACAAAGAGCATTTTTGCAATTTGTTACTGGTTGTCCAAACCTTCCTCTGGGAGGTTTAAGTGCTCTAAACCCTAAATTGACTGTTGTTCGCAAGGTAAGTGCACTGCCAACATTTGCATGTTTAACTTCATTACAAGAATTTTAAAAAATTCTTATACATCCTAAATATATCTGTTTGATATGCAGAATCCCACACACTCAAATTTAACAGAGGCTGTTGATAGAGATTTGCCAAGTGCTATGACTTGTGCAAATTACCTTAAACTTCCACCTTACTCAACCAAGGTTTGGTTCCTCCCCACTCATCAAGACATTTATAAGTTTTTTTAATGGCTCTTTGTTTATTGATTCTGGTAGAAGATGTTTCTAATAATAATAACTGCAGGAAACAATGCGTGATAGACTTTTGTACGCCATTACCGAAGGGCAAGGATCTTTCGACCTCTCATGAAAACAGGGGTGATATTTGTGTCGGATTATTCCACACTTGGTTGCAAGTTTTTGTGCTCCACATCAAGATCAAGAATTTTGAAAATATTTGCGATTTATGTCCTTGAAAAATCTGCATAGCCTGTGCTTTTAATTTATTATGTGGTTTTCTATATTCGGCCTGTGCTTGTAGTTCATTGTGGTTTTCTATATTCGGCCTATGCTTGTAATTCATTATGCGGTTTTCTACATAATATGGTGAAACCATATTTTGTTGTTGATTTTTATCTGTATATAAGAACTCTTTTTTTACATCAAGAGGCAATTACAATGAGATACACTTACAGAAACATGCGTGTACATAAAAACTCAATCTGAAATCTCGCTAAAATTAACAAATCGTCACTGATCTTCTACAAAATCATTCATAATAATATATTTATACATTTGTGGACATTACTAAGCAACATTCATCTGGATAACTTTCGGGCATTAGTAAAATCGTAGCCGCTTCTTTTAATCCACTTCTGCCTCAATGAAATTGTAATTGCACGCAACGGTTTATTGAGCAATGCAGAATAGTGAGAAAAAAGTATACCAACATGAACCCAGTGGTACCTTATAAGGAAGGCACTCACTACATGGGCAGCATGGGTTATCTTCAAAACTGAATTGCCAAACTCTGGTCTTCTTTCACAACACCTCATTCAGCCATTACAAGTACAACAGTCAGAGAAGCTGGCATATGCTAAAACTTCTAATTTATTTATTTTTAAATATATTTTTCTTCCCTAGAATTTACTAACCCTTTTCCTACAAGTCCAGTAGAGGTGGATTTCTTTCATATTTCTGAGCTTTTTTTTTTGTTATTTTACCCTACTGTGTGGGCTTTGGTCGTGGACTGACACGAAAAGTTTAAGCAACTCAAGCATTGAGGATTTGGGTATTTGTTTGCAATTTCAATAACTTAAGGCAAGTTTCAAATTCTTTTGTTTATTCAGATGAAAAATGAAGGAATTAGGTATTAATGGGTTTTCAATAAATTAGGGTTTCATTTTAATAAGCTTTATCATTTTCTGAAGATTCGTATGAACACCTGATGATGTTTATTAAAATACCTCTTGCGCAGATGAAGAAGTTGAAATAGTCTAAATTATCATTTATGTGGTTTTTCTATGTGGCATTGACATTGGTTGATTCATAACAGTGGGGATTTGTTTTTGATTAATGGGTAAACAAGTTTTCACTATTAACAAGCTTTTAAAACTCTTTTACAGAAAAAGCGTCAGCAAAAAAATAGCTGACCACGAACAACACAACCAACTTTAAAAAGAACAGTAATAAATCTTAAAGCCCCTTCTCTGACAGTATTTTGTATGAACAGATTTACACATTTGGACATTTCACCCTTCATGATATCAGTAGCACATAAAATATTGCAGGTTTTTTATAACTGAAAAACTACACATTTTTTTAAATCACAATTTTTGTTTGGATGCTTTCAAAATGCATTTTTTTAATACATGCCAAAAGTCGTGTTTGAGTAGTCAATATCTAGATTTGATTGCCATGTTCTTTAGTGTGCCAAAATGGCACAAGAAAACTTCCAATCAGTAATTGTTCAAGTTCTTTAGATGAGTAATGCTATTATGTTCTGATGGTAGTGCTCAAACAGATTGAACTACTCATATAAGTAGAAGATTGCAGGTTTTAAACAATATAGAACTAGCCAGAATATAAAGTTTATGAATGTTTGTATGAAATCACTGTCTGCAAAAAGGAGAGAGCTCTTTGATGCAAAGTACTGCGGAGAAAGATCCTTTTCATGCCTTTTATTGATAAATTTTAGTCATTCTTATGCCTTTAGCCTTTAGGCTTTTATTGATAATTTCTACCCATGCATTTGGGCCACAGCCTGAGCTGGAAACTTGCACAGTATTGGTCAGTTTCAAAGATACTAAATATAAGGAATTAATTCAGTTTGCTGGGATTTATGGAGTTTGATTGGTTCTGGGAAGAATTTTTTGTGTTAAAGGTTCAAGTGAGTAATTATGGTTAATAGATTGCCATGCTTGGCTAATTTTTTGACCATAGGACAATGAAATAGTGGGTGTGATGGATACCCCTTTTACTTCTTTGGACTGTCATGTGTTACAACTCAACAAGATAATCAGCAATTGCTTTTTTGGTGTCGCACGATGCTTACAACTTTGGTTACAAAGTATAGTTTATCTACATTTAGAGCTGTAAATGGTGCTGATCTTGAACCTTTGTTGAAGAAATTCAGCTTTCTGTTTGTCGATGTCATAGGCTTTCAAGAACAGAACATCTGTAAAAGTATTCAGAATGGTGCCATCTTAGACCTTCAAGCAATGCCAAGGCTTCAGCTTCATTATTTGACTCCAACCCCATGAAAAGAGAGCCTCTCTGTATGAATGAACTAGAAGGAGAGCAGACCATTATACCAAGCCCCAGCTAAGCCTGGATTAGCTTTAGTGGCTCCATCAAATTTAATATAAAAAAGCCTTTTCAGAGGTTTTTGATAACTAGCATTACACTTTACACTTTGGGACTCATATGGTGTTGCATGAGTGATGCAAACACAATTTGCTGTTTAGAGGTGTCAACCTAGTGACAGCTCAGAATTATCTCCTTATGCATCCACAATACCAAAACGGCTTCTAGAAGTTATTGCCCATGTAATACCTTATACAAAGAATTTAACTTTATAAAATGAACAAATCATCACCATTCTTCTACAAAATCGTTCCTAATACTATATTTATACATTTGTGGACATTACTAAGCAAAATTCATCTGCATAACTTTCGGGCATTAGTAAAATCGTAGCCACTCCTTTTAATCCACTTTTGCCTCAATGAAATCGTAACTGCACGCAACGGTTTATTGAGCAATATATCATACCTATGCCAGTCAATAGTCACTAATCAGTCTTTTGCATCAATCTCTTAAGTTATATCAATACTTCATTCAACAAACTTTTGGGGGTTCAATCTGCTCCCCAGCTTGCCTCTGCTTCTCATCAACAATTTGTTGATGACAATATTTTTTTGGTGCTTCCCTGTTGTGGAAGCAAAAATTTGGAAGGCTACCTTATTAGATTATGCCAAAGCTATTGGGAAATACATCAATTACACAAAAGTAAGCTCTATTTCTTCAATTCAAAAAATATTCTTAAAGATAAAATTGTCCATATTTTGGGTTGCAACCAAGACTACCTTCATGCTTTATCTTGATCTTCCACTTACTACCACAAGGTTGTCCAATAACTACTAGAATAATATTGTTGAAAGGGTTCAACGAAAACTTGCTAGCTGGAAAGCTAAAATGCTTAGCCAAGCTAGTAAATTTGTGCTCCTTAAATCCTCCCTTCAAAATATTCCTATTTATTTTCTTTCTTTGTTTAAAATCCCCATGGCCATGGCTGAGAAAATTGAAAAAGTTCAAAGGAAGTTTCTTTGGGCGTGGGTGGAGGATAGAAACAAAATCTCCATAGCCAAATGGGACAAGGTCTGTAAACCTAAGCCGGGTTTAGGAATTTGAAGACTAAAGCAATTTAATAAAGCCCTCATCACCAAATGTGGCTAGAATTTGTTAGCTACCACCAAGGAATGGGTTCACCCCATTTGTGCTAAATGTTTTGACAAAAGTCAACCCAGCTGCTTCCTATCTTCTACTGCTTTGCCCCTAGGCTCTATTATTTGGAATCAAATTGTGAAAACCCGTAATGTCCTAAAAAGGGGGATTGGTTGGAGTGTGGGATATGTAGATCCATGAATTTTGGTTTGACAAGTGCGTTAGGGGGGTCCCCTTTCTGAGGACCAAAGGCTATCCTAGCTTAAGGAACCCCTCTCCCATCTTTTTGATACCAAGCTCTATGGTTATTTAAATTGGAATGGCCACGGTATTTTATGGAAATATTTTGTGTATCGTCTTAGAAGAAGAAATTCTAACACTTGCGATCTTCTGGGTTGGAAAGGCTTTGTGGATCTTCTTCACAAGCTTATCGGTTCTTGTTGCTTTTTTGAGATTGATTTGAAGGATGTTTGTTGGTAGCTTTCTAACCGATAGGGGTGCTTCTCTATTAAGATTTCCTACACTCTCATTGTCGATGATAAAGATGACTTTGGGTTCAATTGGAGTTTGGTTTGGAACAAGAAGATTCTTCCTAAAATTTGTTGTTTTTGGTGGGCAGCTATGCATAACAAGATCCTTACCATTGACAACTTAAACCATCGGGGTTTCCAATTTGATAACAGGTGTAGCCTTTGTCTCAACATGGAAGAAATAATTGATCATCTCCGCCTTCACTGTGATCTTGCTAGAGAGGTTTGGGAGGAGGTTTTAACTCTCTTCTTTATCCCCTGGTCTTTCCCCCTCCATCTCAGGGATTTCCTTACCTCTTGGTGGTCTGGCTCTCCTTTCAAACACCCTGTCATTTGTGAAATTTGGAAACAAATTCCATGTCTTGTCTTTTGGCAGCTGTGGAAAGAGAGGAACAACAAGATCTTCAGGGATCGGGCAAGAAATAGTAAAACCATCTCCCAGATCATCAAGAACAGTATTCAAGATAAATTTTCCTCTCTAGATTCAAGCCCTCTAAGAAAATGCCTAATTATATGGAGTTAAGGATTAAACAAAATTGGGGAATATCCCAAAGCCTAACTAATCTCAATTGGTCTAATATCTCTGCTAGACAAATGACAAAATGGAGACCTTCATGCATTGGGTGAGCCAAGCTCAATTTTGACGATTGTTCTAAGGGCAACCTTGGGTCTGCTATTGTCAGGGGAGTTATAAGAGATGATCAAGGGAAACTTATTGAAGGCTTTGGGCAGGCCATTGGGGTTTAACTTCAACAATGTGGTCGAAGCTATGGCGGCCTAGTGGGGGATTAGGAGGCTCCTACAGCTGGGATTACTCAAGGTGGAAATTGAAGGTGACTCCCTTCTTGTTGTGAATCTCCTCCTCAATAACAAGCCCCCTCCCTAGAAGATTCATAGTATAATTGAAAATTACAGAAGGGACCTTAAAGGGTTTCATCAAATTAAAATTGGCCACATCTTCAGGGAAGTTAATGGTGTTGCATACTTGGCTTGCAATCTAGGCTTGCTTTACAATGAGTGAACTTATTGGAATTCAAATTCAAATATCTTGGGAACCTTTGAGCACATTCTTTGCCAAGATGGACTTGACTGTTACTTGCTCCCTCGATATGACTACTCAATCTAAGGTTGGTTGTGGTGAATTGGCAGATTTTCCATTTGTTTTGGGAAATCTATGCTTAGCTCTCATTATTTCCTTGTTGTGGCTTAGCATCGCCACTACTTTGGGGAAAGAGATCTACATGGATTGTATTAATCATATCCCTAAGACTCTCACAAGGGATTATATTTCACAGATTCTTACTATCCTTTCTTGTAATTATTTTATTGTCTAGATTATTGATTATTGGGTTAGCATTGTTTGTTGGGTCAAGGGGGCTTCTCATACTCTAGCTCACACTTAGCATTTCAATCCTAGATACAACTTGGATAGCTACATCCCACTCGTGTGATTCCCTCTTCTTGCTTACAAAAGGTCTTCTCTTTCTTGTTATCATTAATGTTGCCATTATGGTTGATCACCACAAGATGACAGGGGTTTTGTGCAATGATAGCCTTTATTCTTCCATCGCATGCGATCTTGATAGACAAAATAAGATCTCTTGCCATTTACACTGCCTCTTGAATTCTAAAAAAACATTAACATATTTAGAAAACGGGTTCATGGTTTTACTGTGCTTTTTCCCCACTTCCTTTCGGCCTTATTGATTCTCTTGTGTCTTGGCTGGGTGTTTGCATTTGCTAAGATGGGTGGTCTAAGACTCCACACAAAATCGGGCTCCTGTGAGGCTCTGAAGTAGAATATTGAGCTCTGGGAGCTCTTCCAAAGAGGTGGTTTCACCCTTTTTTTTAAACCATGTAGGGCTACAATGACAAGTTAAATTCCAAATTTGTTAACTCTTGGACTAATGGTATGGTCACCATTGGTAATGTGAAGTTTAAGGTTTCTGAAAAGATGATTGCAAAAGCTATGGGTCTCTCCTACGAAGGTATCAAGGGGGAACAAAAGAGAAATGGTAATTACAAAATGTTCATTGACTACTTCTTTAAAGGAAAAGAGAAAGTTCACTTTCAAAATGGCTACAGTCGCAAGAAGCTTTTGGCTCCTCAAGGTATCATGAGTTTGCATTACATGAAGTACTTCACCCTTGAAGATTGCTTCAAAATGGTTCACAAGTATCACTTTCAGATTCTGAACCACCTCTGCCATGGTAAGAAAATGAATCTCCCCTTCTTTTTGTTTAGCTCTCTTGAAGCTTGCATTGTTAAAGGTTCCTATCCCCCTTTACACCAGGCCCCTATCATGGCTTTGTATAAATATTGTCTAGCCATGATCCCATCCACTAATCCTAAGGCTTAACCCTCTGGGTCTCCCTGCCCTTGCTAAACCTAACCCTTGCTCTACTGGCAAGGTGGGTCATAGCCATAAGGGTAAGGGCCCTGCTGCAATCCCTACTCTCCTTGAGCTTCTTGACACCTCACCTGCCAAGAAAAGGAAAGCACCTCCCCCGTTTGAAAGACAAACAACATGGTAGCTTTGCCAAGAAACCTATAATCCCCAATCTAGATGACCGTGAGGCCATTGAAATTTCTAATGTTGAAGGGTTGGAAATTTTGGCTTTGGAGCCTACTCCTTACTCCAAAGGGTCAGGCGAAAGAAGGTTTGCCAAACTAGCTAAATCCCTTGTCACTGCTAACCCTAACACTTGTAAAAGAAAATAGAATCAAGAGATGATTGAGAAAGATGAGTCGGAGGAAGAGGAGTTCCTCCCTCAAATTGAGGACTTGGAGGAGGATGAATCGAACCACAACTCAGAGGAAATGCAAGACAATGAACCTAATGAGGAACATGTTGTTGTAGAGGATGATGTTGTGGTTGATATTGGCTATGATCATACTGTTGAGGTGGACCCTGAGATGCAGAAGTATTACATCCCTGATGTTGTGACCTAATTCACACCTCGCCCCATTGCAAATGGGGACCCTAGTAGTCTGCCTTTTTAGGGTTTTGTCGTTGCATCTCGGTCTCGCCTGGTCTTTGTTTGGGGTTTAGGGTTTGAGTTTTGAATGGTCACCTGAGTCAAGTAAAAGAATTTGAGCCTAGATCATTGTGCAAACATCATCATCGTGCTTAGGAGGCCCGAGGGACGAAGATCGACTGTCGTTTCAGTCAATTCTGACATCTACTTTTTGGGGATTGCCCCTCCGGACCCCCTATTTTTAGGGACTTTATTTTTGGCATTTTTGGCCTATTCTGGGCTTCCTATTTTTTAGGGGCTATTTTTAGAAAGTTGCTATTTTGGGAAAAATTTCTATTTTTGTCAGGGTTTCTATATTTGGAAAGTGCTCGAATTTCAAAAATCCACTCAGAAGTTCAAAAAACTCAATAAAAATCTCAAAAAATCAATTTGAAAATTTGTGAAATTCATGATGAAAATCAGAAAAATGTTGAAAATCTGGAAAAATCAGTCAAGAAATCACAGAAAATCATGGGGAAATCTGAAAATTCATGGAGAAATCTGAGAAAATCATGGCAAATTTGCCTAAGTATGACTGAAAATCATGGTGAGAATCATGGAGGCATGAAAAGAAGACTGAGATTTTAACCAGCATGGAGAAAGAAGAACAAAATAATGGCAAAAGGCTTCAGCCAAGCAACATTAAATGGCATGGACTATTTGAAAGTCCGCCCTTGGACAAAGGTTTAATGGCATGGATGAAGATGAAGTCCGCTCCAAAGGATGGCATAGAATGAAGGCAAGTCCGCCCAGCAGCTTCAAAGGCAATGGCAAGAATACCTAGCAAGTCCGCCTTGCTATGGCATGGTTGGTAGTGAAGTCCGCCTTTGGAAGTAGACAATGGCATGGCATGGTATGAAGTCCGCCCCATGTAAAGTGGCAAGAAATTAACTGAAGTCCGCCCAGCCACATGGAAGAATGGCATGAACAAGAGGTAAGTCCACCCCATGTAAAATGGCAAGGAACAAGGCAAAGTCCGCCCAGCTTAATGAGGAATGGCACAAGGTTAACTGAAGTCCGCCCTTCGCAATGGAAGAATGGCTTAAGCATATGCCAAGTCCGCTCCAAGATGGCACAACATGATGACTCAACACTTAGACAAGTCCGCCCCATGCCTTGGCAAAATAAAAAATGTCTAGCAAGTCCGCCATATGGATAAGAGAAATGGCTTGAGCATAGGCTAAGTGGAAGTATAGATGGCATAAACACATGCAAAGTCCGCCCCATAGAGAATGGAAAGGAATGAAGTAAAGTACGCCATGGGCATTTGGAAATGGCCTAAACAATTGGAAAGTCCACCTTGGGATAAAATACATGGCTTAACCATGAGAGAAGTCCGCCATACCAAGGAGAAGTAAGAAAAATCTAAATTTTGCCTAAGTTTGGACATTGGAAAATTTAAAGATATGCTTGGCACTTTGGAAAATTCGCCATACTTAGAGAAAATAAGAAAATATTTTCCTAAATCCAACATTTATATGTCTAAAAAATTCGCCTAAGGCAATGGCAAGAAAAATCTTGGAAAATCAAATTTGCCATAGATGAAAAATAAGTGCCATAAAATGAAGGGGTTGAAAACGACACATAAAATAATTATTTTTATTTTTTATTTTTCAACACCCCAAAGAGATAAACTTTGAAAAATCAAAATTGGAAAAAGACAAAAAAGAACTTTACTGAACTGTCGCATGATTTGGAAACTTTCCCGGGGACTGCCTTTGAAGATAAAAATTGCCATTCAGAAGCTAAGTGCAAGCCAAGTTCAGACTCGATTTAATGGAAACAATAGAAATTTGCTAAAAGAGTCGAACTTCTCATCTTTATAATTGATTTCACTTCTCATTTTGCAATCATTCGATTTTCGAGAGAAAGTTGTGAGAAGAAAGTTTGGCTAAGGCAAGAAAGTTGAGAAAAGTTTTAAGCGAAGTGAAGGAAGCAAATTCATACCAGCCAGCATTGTGATCTTGACCATTTCGTTTGTCCAGAAGAGCTAGGCAGATTTATTTTCTTTACTTCATTTTGGCACGAGAAAACTTCGTTAATTCTTTCATTTCCAGCATAATTCTTCACGAAGTTTGATTTGACCACTAGCTGGAATATTTTTCGAGTAATTTAAATTTTGGATTTTAAATATTCTCTTTGCTTTTTCTTGCAGATTTATTTTCAAGACAATAAAAATGAAGTTTTCCAGCAAGGGTGCATAGCTGCAATCAAAGATCAAGTCCAAATGGGAGAACATTGTGGACACCAACCTTGGCCACATTGACTTCGATGATTTCAAGGAAAGAATGTACGGAAGTGATGGACGTCTGCCTACACCAATTGCAAGGAGGATGATGCGCAACGGAATTGTTCATGTAGCTGGATTTCCACCAGCAAAAGAGTGTCCAGAACTTATGGTGGAATGTGCATTGCATTATAATGCACAGGAAAGACAAATAGAAGCGCCTGATGGAAGAGTGCTGGCGTACTTGACCGAGCCAGCGATACAAGAAACCTTTGGAATTCCAGTTTACAACTGGACATCCTACCGAACCAAAGATGATGCACTTAAACTTTACCAAAATCAGCAAGACCTTTGTGCATCAAATATAAACAAGTCCTGGTTGCTGAAGCCTAGACCTACTGCCAAAAAGATGCCGAAGAAGTTGGCAAGAACAAATTTCAAAGAAGAATATGGAGACATCGTCTTGCTGCTAAATAGAATGGTAGGCAATCCTCAAGGTGTGCCTTTTGAAGCATGGATGTATTATTTCGTTGACGAAATAATCTCCAGGGTGAAGATGTTTAACTGGTCTAGAATGATCAGTGACAGTCTCCATGAGCAATTGGTCAACCTGGAAGAAACCAAAACCTTCCATATGAGCTCTTATATCGTATATCTGCTTGCAAGGACTTACAAATATACTGGCTTGGTTTGCAAGGGTGTGGTTGGCAACGGCGAAGGACAATTCAAATCCTATGATTACTATCTGCAGTTGCAGCTGAAAGAGAAGTCACACTTCAGACGAGCACATGACGCCTTTCTTATGTACATCACTCGACTTCTCCAAGGCGGAACACATCAAAGACTCACCCGTGAGACCAAAAGTCTGATTGGCAGATATGGGTCCTGGTTCATCCAGTTTCCCAAATTTACCTACATAAGGATTCAAGGATTCTCAAGACGTCCGTACAGACTGCCCATTTATCCCACCAACAAAATGGTTTTGTTGGAAGTTCTAAGGCAATTGGAGACATATCAGAATATCCAAAGGCCAAAACAGAAAGCGGCTGTTACTTTTCCATTTTTCATCGGCAATATGGAAGAATCATGTCCAACAGCGCAAGCAGCAGAGAGTGCTCGATTGGAGATGCAAAAATATCCGTTCATATCGTACAAACCCAGGAATGACTTTGATCCACTCCATCACATTGGAACTATGGATGAAGAAAAATACAAGCACCGGATAGACTTAGAAGATTTTTGGGCCAATGCGGCCGATGAATATGATGCGAGGAAAAGATTGTGGTCAAGACTGCCTTTGAATATGATAAGGGCGACAGAGCTTTTCCGAATACCTGATCAACTGGATGAAGATGCAGTATATGTGCAGCCGGGCTTCAATGAAAGTGAGCCACTTCCCCCTGTAAGGTGGTCTGAGCCTGAGCTGGGTGACTTAGCAACATTCATGCGGCCTGTATTCAAATATTCCCAATGGTGGATAGACCAGCAAGTGCAAGTGTTGCGGCGAAGGAATGTACAGTTCACATATGAATTGATGGGTGATACAGAGTGTTGTTCCTCAAATGCCGGTGCATCGGACACTGCCAACTTGAGAAAAAGAAATGAGATTGATGACCCTGCAAAGCAGAACAAGAATAAAGCAGTAGATGAAGGACCCTCTCAAAAGAGGCACAAATTCAAGCCCCTCCATTCGGCTACGTCCAGAAATATAGATGAAATACTAGCCATGGATGAAGAGTCTTGGGAACATGTCAGAATTCCTTCTCCAGTTGGAGATGTGGAGCCAATGCAATCAGAAGATGATGATCAGCCTTCTCCCACAGGCACGGAAATTCTGGAATCAGATAATGACACTGACATCATGGATGGAGAATTTGAAGAGGGAATGATTTCTGCCCTCAAAGGAATCCAGGAAGACCCATCTGTGCAAGAGATTCAAAATATGCCGAAAATTCAAGATGTGCACGAAGTTCAAAATGTGCAGGATGTCCAGGATCAACAGGAAGACGGAATTGAACAGTCAACCATCCCAGATTGGCTGAAAGAAAGACTAAAGAGAAAGGCGCCAGTAGAGGTACCTGAAGAGGATAACGCCACAGACTTCTTGGCGAGGCTAGAGCAAACTGCCACAAGAAAGAAAGCCAAGAAATTTTCTGCCATACAAAGGGATGAGGCTGGCAATCGTACAGTGCAGATAGCAGTACCTACAGTCAATAAATTCCAGGATGAGATTGCCCCAAATGAATATGCCATCACAACTATCGATATGGGTCCAACGACAAAAGGGCAAGAAGTTGAGGACTTGGATAATTCTGTTGCAACCATCAAGTCTAGGCTGGAAAGGGAAGTGGCAAAGAAAAGAGAATATAAAAGAGAGATTGACCGTCTAAAAGATTATATCCAGCATCTAACTAGGCCACTCAATCAAGGTGACCAGTTAGCACCTCCACTTCCAAATTCTTCACAGGAACTGGTTGGAAATTTTAAGAAGAATTGACAACAGCCAGAGAAGCTAAGGACTGGATGGCTGGAAAGAAAGATGAGGCGATGGCATTCGCGGAGAAGCTGGCATATGTGTATGAGCAAACTTCCTTCCTGTTGTCACGAGTTATAGACTTAGCGGAAGCATGGGATGGCCTCCAAGATATTCAGAGTAAAATTATCCCATGTCTTCGAGAGTTAAAGGGCATCCTGAAGTAGAGGTTGATTGATGACAGGATTATCGAAGCTAGAGCTGCATATGATTTCAGCGGCTGGTATTACGCACTAATTTCACGAGGAGAAGTCCTGGAAAGGGTAAAGCAAGATGGCGCCAAGGTTGAAGAGCAGGCAAAAGATATCCGGAGTAAGATTTACTAGATGGCTGCAGATATGCTTGACAAAGATATTGTCCGAAAGAAACACTTGCAGCCACAAAATTTAAAAGAACAAGTTCAGAGAATTTTCTCCACCACCTCTAGGCCAATCATGAAAGAAAATTTTACCAATGCATTCAACTTCATGACCATCAGAGATGCTTTCTTGCTGCATGAACCAAGATGGGCGATCACCTTTGCAGAATGTGCTGAAAGTTTGGACTTGCTGGAATACAACGTCAATACGCTGCCGGACATTGCCATGGAGGAAGTCAGCCTGATCGTGTCCAGGTTCACCGAACGCAATGCTTTGCAAGTGGATAAGGATGCAACTCCAGATGCCTGAAGTTCTCTCCAGTTAACTGATGGATGTTTAGGAAACCCTAATTAGGGTTTAGTTATGTTGAATCTGGGCCATTAATCTCATTTTAATCTTGGCCATTCATTGTAATCCGGGAATGCTATATAAACCCCCCCCCCCTCTCTCTCATTTCAAAGAGATGAGATCATAGACAGATAATTAGAGGATAGATAGACAGATAATTAGATAAGTAGATATCAGGAGATAGTAGAGAATAAGAGAGAGAGTTTTATGAAATTGTTGCAAAAGACCATCTTGCTAATAAAGTTCATAATGCATGAGGTGCTTTGAATCCTTTGATTGTCAAATGGTTGCATGGTTGCATATTTCTCTTCCTCGTCTAGTAGACTAGAATTAGAATTTCATTTGAATGTATGTTAAAGAGAATGACAGATTGATAACAAGGGTTAGCGAAACTTAGCTCATACTTTCTTTGAGTGGATGCTTTTCATTCAATGCGTAAAGTTAGACTGAGCTTTATTGTGGATGCTTCAACGTTTACTTCGAGTAATGTTGTTCTATTGATGGTATTGTTCATGGTAAAGAAACTTTAAGCACAAATCCCAGAAGATTGCACTTGCTGTGTGTAGTTGTCGTTTAGCGTGGCAAAGCAAAGTATTGTTTATTTGGTTTCACTTAATCCTTGTCGTCTCTTGATTTCATAGGAATAGCATAGGACTCCTAAACCCTTACTCTTTTTCACTTTTTTTTATCTAAAGTCAAAAAAATCCAAAATGATACTGCATTCGCGTCTTTGCTTTTCTGAGTAACTTGCAAAAGTAAATCCCTATTGTGCCCCCAGCAAATCACATCAAACCACAGAGCTTATCCACACTCATCTTAAACATTGGAATTACCGTATGATCTTACTTGCAGTCTTAGCATATGAGGTAGTTTTTCAAGAGGGGATATAGCGTCTTTGACACTTTATTCTAGAATGTTTGTTGTGTCATAAAACACGCATCAACACCTCCCTCTCCCGACCCTATGGACAACTATATTGACAGAGAGGATACTTGCCCTCCTCACAGCCCTACACAGAACACTAATGGAAAAGACAAGGAAGTCATAATGAAGCTGCAGGACCATGTGCTGGAGCTTGCAAATTTGGTGTCTAATACTCTTGTTGACAGGTGTACTCGTCTGGATAATGCCATTCCTAAGATTATTAAGCTAACCCATGGCATTATGGAAATGGTTATTATAGCAATTGTCTTTGGTCGTTCGAAGATTAACAAATAGAAAAAGAAGCGGGATAAAGGTAACGTGAAGGAGATCATGCAAGCTAACAATGATGTTGAAAAGAATGATAAGGGGGAATGGGAAACCTCCCTTGATTCAATCCTAGAGGATTGGGATCGGATTTGTTAGCTAGGTCCCATGCTGTGTTTTTTGGGCTCTCTGGGTTTTTGTTGTTTTACTATTTCTCTAGGCTTGTGTGCCCTTCACTATTTATTTAGGTCTGCATGCCCTCCTACTATTTTCTTAATATGGTTTAAATGTTCTAAACTTTTGGGATCGGGACCCTTTCCTTGCATTTTTAATTAAAAACAAATGTCAACACCCTAGTTCTTACACTATCACTTTGAAATATCATTGTGCATCATGTATTGAGCACCTAAAGCGCCATCATGACTATAACATTTTCATCCATTCATGCATTTTTCATATTCTTTGCTTAATAATTCTTCCAACTTATATCACAATTATTGAATTAATCAAAGTAGTTTAACTCGGTGCAAGGGGGAGTTAGTACACTACCACACCTCACCTTAACAAACTCTAACAATGTTCTTCAACACCACTAATTCTTTCATTTGTAAGTTCAAGTATAAGCTAAAATTTATTGTAGATATAAAAGTTTTGAAGACCATAGATACAAAAAACAAGGCTACAAGTGTTAATTTGACTCAATTTTGTGCATAATCATAGATTTTGAAGATTACAATCATCTTAGTTTGTTTATCCTAGATATAATTTTATATATCAAGTAGCAGGTATGTTGATGCTCTAGATGAACTAATGTAATTAGCTCACAAGGAATTTGAATTAATTAGAAAGTACTAACAAGATAGAGTAATCTCTTCTTCACTTTTGACCATACAAAAACAAGTGCATGTTCCTAAGAGCATACAAGATAGTATAAGTTGCAAAGAAGAAGAGGTGGAATGATTTTAAAATAGAATCAAGCAAAAAGACACTTTTAAGGTTTAGGAAAAAGGATTCATTCATTACAAAGTCAGGATATGTGAAGAAATAAGATTTTAACATTTCAAATTTCATGTTTTTAAAAATTAGGCCAAATCATTACTTTAAAAAATTAGGTAGTTTTGAAATAGCCAACAAGTTCATGTGACTCTCATGGTCCACTTATGAAAATAACATGAAATTTTTGAAATCTTTGTGGTAATCTCACAACCATTGATTGTAGACAAATAAAAATTTCATTAAACCAAGCAAACCATAAAATCCCATACTCCAAAATCTAAGTAATGTCCAAACACAATGAAAGGGGAGGTTCCAAGACACCCTACAAAAGGGAAGGAGGGTTAAAAATAATCTAAGGAGAAAATTGACATTTGCTTGTATAACCCCATGTCGTAAAAATATTTTCTTGGTGATGATTCATCATTGGATTGAAGCACATTCCTTTGAATATTTAGGCACTTACAAATTTTTCCCTTTGAATGGGTGTAATGCATAGATAGGAAAGCATATTTTTCCAAAATTATTATATAGTGGGCTTATGGATGACTAATCTTAACTTATGACAATGTGTGGATGTTGTCCTATGGATGTACCTACAAAATATGAAGGAAAGAATCATGTACAACATATAGATGTATTAATCAAAACTAAAGTGAGTGAATGGACAAGGCATCTCACCTTTTGTGTGGGGTGTAAACCACTATATGTTTTGTATATCATAAAATATCCATCTAACTCTAATTCTTAGAAAAAGAAAATAGGATCTAGATTTAATGTAGTATCACAAAAATATGAAAAATATATTATTTGAAATGAAGAACAAGACATATTTATGTGTTTACTTATCTTATTAGCTATTAGATGTCTTTAAAAGGTGGTTAGCCCAATTAGAAATACTAAAAACCAAGAAAGAAAAAATAACCAAAAAGATATAATCTATAATATCTTAAAAACATCATAAGAAAAAAAATTATACAAGAAACAAAGTCAAAGAAAAAATCATACCAAATGAAAACAATTGTGAATGTACTGTAACAAAAAAAGAAACTAAATGAAAAGAGGCATTAAAAAATTGATTATAATCTACTAAAACAAGAAAGCCACAACAATTTGTAAAATCTCCTCCTCGAGCACTACAATTTTTTATTTATTTTTAACAATTCACCTCAACTACCAACTTAATCGACCAAGCATCTTCATCTAAATTTGAGTTGCTGATTATAAAAGTTCTTCATTCACCAAGATGACAGCAATCAATGCCACCACTTATATGCTTACACTCAAAAGTGTTAAGCTCATCCAACTAGGGTCATTCCTAGACCCATACCTAAACCTCGAGGGTTCATGGTGACCCTGCCTACGTATCCACTCATGGGAATCAAAGGCTTTCTAGTTTGCCCACCAATGTTAGAGAGAGTTCACTCTCTCCTCTTGCATGAGATCTTTGATCTCACCTTTAAACCATGACTATTAATTAAGTACATGTAAGCTATCAACTTAGCCAATTATAATATAATAATAATAACTTTTCCATCAAGTTTTGGATCCATACCAAACATTACCAAGCATTAGTGTGCAAACATTCATAATATTCACAAGGAGCATATCATACTATAATCGCAAAGATCATATACAATGACTATCACGAGCATACCACAATATACACAAGTTGGCTAGCTCATACACATCACAAGTGCAACGATGACTCCATCATGCACATATCATAAGTACAATGGTGATTAGCTCATATGTACATCACAAGTACAACTGTGACAATCTCATTTGCATATCATAAGTACAATAGTGACTGGTTCATACGCATATAACAATTACATTAGTGATTAGCTCCAGCATGCATCACAAATACACAATGACTAGCTCCAACACTCATCACAAATACACAATGACTAGGTCTAGAACATCACACATACAAAATGACTAGCTCATACGCATATCACAATTACATTAAAGACTGGCTCCGATATACATCACAAATACACAATGACTAGCTCCAACACATCACACATACATAGTGACTAGCTAACACATCACAATGACTAACTAACACATGTCCATAATGCATCCCAGATAGAAAAGAATGTCAATGCATTGTGCACTACACCGTGAGTCCCATCCTTTCTTCTAGTCTTTTGCACCATTGAACAACTAGGAAGAGGATTCAGTGCATCCCATACTACACCATGGGTCCATCCTCAACCCAACGAGGCCAAGTATACAATTTAACAACTGGGAAGGGGAATTCAGTGCATCCCATACTACACCACAGGTTCATCCACCATCCCAAGGCTTTTCACAAGTAGTGAACCTACCATAGCCCGATGGATTCCGACTTCAATCACTTATAGGCCATCGGTGACAAGTTTGTCCACCCAGGAAAAAGTAGCTCCCAATATAAACCACCTTGTGACCTTAGTGGTATTGTCAGCTATCTTCTTTACAATCCCAGATAACACTTGGCATCAATTACTTTTGTGCTTATCGATGACAACCAGCGAACACCCTTGATACAACAATTAGCCTTGAATTACCGTTACCCACACGGATGGGGCTCTACCTATGCAACCATTACCGTACCATAACCAAGGTAGCCCATAGCAACCTTCACCTCCGTGAAACGGATGAATGTCAGAGGTCCCTAACAATAGTCTAGACATCGATCATTGGCACGGTCCAATGATTGCCTACCACTGCTCAAATATCCTAGAGGTTCACACTTCGACAGGTCATACATAACATGAATCACAATCACAATCAACAGATACATGGGCGGTGGGCCTATGCATAGAGACATCTAGATATGGAGTCAATTTTCACAACACATAAAAGTTACATGGAACCAACACGAGATGGACTTTGCCCAACATGTGCATATAATCAAATACCAACTATAAAGCAGACAAATCCCTTACTTCACTCAACATACTATTCAAAAGCATATTATGTATTAAATAGACGTTATTAGGTTTCCTTAACTCATCCATAACCATCACCAATAGTGGCATGGTATGATGGGTAAGTTGTTGTGGTGTTGTTCTTGCCATCAAGGTTCAAACCCCATTGGGGATGTAATTTTTGAATGTTTAAATCGGGGATGAGGTCCCCCGTTTGTGACCTCACCGGTTCATAGCTTTGATTCAAAAGGGTTTACCCCTTAATAAATAAAAAAAACTCATCCATAATGTGAAGAGCCCAGCTGGCTCCAACTCAAACCCTTGTAGTTTTTGCTGATCTTTTTGTGTTTTTAAGAATTTTAGAGAAATTTTCTAGACAGAAGAGAAGGGTCGTACAGCATAAAAATGCAGATAAAAGTAAAATGCAAGAAATAATTGCTCAACAGGTACTGTAAATCATCATTGGCAATACATACAATGAATTTACAAACAACAAACGTACCCTAAGTCCTCCAGATTATTTAATTAAGAAAATATGAAGCTTGCTAGGCAACAATGGCTGGAAATGGCCTAAATGCACGCCAAGCTCTCAGATCTGAGTTCTCCTACAAAATAACTGAAGAAGAGGAGCTAAGAAGGTGGGACGCCCAAGCTGCAACTGAGAAACAAGCCAAAAAGGAGGCGTTTTGCCTCAAAAGGAGCCACGCCTCTTCTGGAGAAACACGCCAGAGCAAGGGGAAGTACGGCCTCTGGCAACTGTAAACCTCTAAAGCTGAAATGGCAGAAGATAGAAGCTATCCAACTATTAACCCTCTCCTGCAGCTGTATACTGAATAATAGAACAAATATATACTGATTTGGCCCAGAAGAACTTCTGATCGAAGCTCTCATCAATGGCAATCATTCAGCTGGTGTCTCACAGCCTCACAATCACAGATCCAACGAAGATTCCTCGTTCTTCAATGGAGTTTTCTTGTAACCCTTGTCCTCAGACAAATCACAAAGAAAGAAAATTTGCAATGTCAAATGATAATCAGATATTAGGTCGACTTGCAATGCACTGCCTTATACTCACAAAAAGGCACAGGTTTCAAGAAGTATGGATTTCCTCATTAAAATACATTTAAATGTATTTTAATTTATTTCAATAGTTTCCCCAAAAATACTTGGGCACACTTTCTTGGGTGTTTAAGTGATTTTAATATCACTTTATAAAGTAACCTTTTATTACTTTATATTATATTTAAGTGGCATTTTTCTTATAAAGTCAATTTGACTTTATATTTAATCATTTAAGTTAAATACATAACTTAACCACTGAAATACTCATAACTTCCTCCAAACTCAGTATAATGTCGTGCCGTCAGAAGCTGACGAACACTAAACTTCATTTGCCTGCACTGGTACCAATACTGAGGTGAAAGAAGTCGGAATGGCAAACCCCACCAAAACAGACACTGACCCTCTAACCAAGTCCTGTCATCCCACGAGGGTCCAAGAAATAGGCTAACTCCACTACACCTGAACATTGACTAGAGTGGGGACATTACAGTCCGCCCTCCCCGAATTTGCTTGTCCTCAAGCAAACTCAAAGCTGGATGTTGTAAAATACTGTCACTCTCCCAAGTAGCATCCTCTACCAGCAGATCTTTCCACTTAACCAGATATTCCCCAAGAACCCGCCCCCGTAGAGGATGCTCTTTGAACTCTAGAATGGCCTCAGGTACTAAAATCAACCTCCCCTAATCATCCAAGGGTGGTAGGTCTATAGAAGGAACTATGTGTTGTCCCAACGCCTTTTTGAGGTGAGATACATGAAACACATTATGTACCTTACTGTCTGCCGATAATAGTAACTCATACGCCACCTCGCCAATTCGCCTAACAATGGTAAATGGCCCGTAGTAGCGTGGCTTGAGTTTCTCAGAACCCCTCTTCCTAAGAGTGGACTGCCTGTAGGGTTGTAGCATGAGGTACACCAAATCACCAACCTCAAAAGACCGCCCAACCCTCCTTTGATCCGCATACTGCTTCTGCTGATTTTGAGCCCTCTAAATATTCTCCCTAAGAGCTCTCATAATATCCTGGTTTTCTTGTAATAGATCACTAGCACTCGGTACTCTGCAGTCGCTCAACAGCAAATCAATGAAACTCGAAGCATCATAAGCATATAATGCTCGGAAAGGTGACATCTGGATGGACATGTGGTGAGTGGAATTGTAGCAGTACTCATAAAGATATAACCACTTCACCCAAGCCTTCTGATGTCCAGAGATATAATTTTGTAGGTATCCCTCCACCCATTTGTTGACGATCTCAAAGTGCCCATCTATCTACGGGTGGTAGCTAGTACTCAAAGTCAATTCGGTCCCACAAAGTCTGAATAACTCCTGCCAGAAATTACCCATGAACCTGTTGTCTCTATCGCTGACAATACTCCGAGGTAGCTCATGTAACCTGAATACTTCTCGAAAGAACAACTCTGCCACCTGTGTAGTTGAGTAAGTAGTAGTGACCGGGAAGAAGTGTGCATACTTCGTCAATTGATCAACTACCACAAAAATGATGTCTCTACCCTGAGCTTTCGGCAAGCCCGTAATGAAGTCCATCGACAAGCATTCCCACTTCCCCTCAGGAATAGGAAGCGGTTGTAGTAACCCAGCAGGGTAAGTATGCTCTTGTTTGTTCTACTAACAAACAGAGCACTCCCTAACATATTGAAGAACGTCTGATTTGAGACCCTTCCACGTGAATCTCTCACGTACCTGCCTGTAGGTCTTAAAGTACCCAGGATGACCAGCCATAGGTGAATCATGAAGAGTCTGCAAAACCTTGTTCTTCACCTCAGAACTTGGGATTAGAAATATTCTCCCTTTGTAAATGATAAGATCATTCACAAGAGAGTACCTGCTATCCTGAATAGTCCCATCAATAATGCCAGAAGCCCACGGATTCTTGGCATACTCAACTAATATCATGTGACTCCAATCCTCTAAAATCACTGCAATGGAGCTCAAGTGTAGACGGCGAGATAATGCATCAGCAACTACGTTTTGTGTGCCTTTGACATAAGCAATGTCAAAATCATATGACTGCAATTTGCTAACCCACTTTTGTTGTCTCTCGTTCAGGTCTCGCTGCCCAAGGAAATGTTTTAAGCTGTTATGATCCGTCTTGACACAAAATTTGCTGCCAACTAGATATTGCCTGAATTTGGCCATAGCGTGCATGATAGCCAACATCTCTTTGTCATAAATACTAAAGCTCCTCTCAGGACCCCTTAGCTTCCTGCTCTCAAAAGCTATTGAATGACGGTCCTACATGATTACTACACCAATACCTTCTCCACTAGCATCACAGTGAAGCTCAAACAGTTTGGTGAAGTCTGGCAACGCCAACACTAGGCATGTCGTCATCAAATGTTTGAACTTCTCAAAACACTCTTGTGTTTGAGGTGTCCAAACGAAGGCTCCCTTCTTTGTCAGATCTATAAGCGATGCTGCATGTCGCAAATACCCACTAACAAAACGACGGTAGAAAGCACACAACCCCACAAATCCCCTGAGCTACGTCAAGGTCTCTGGAGTAGGCCAATCAACAATGGCACGAACCTTGTCAGGATCCATGCTGACACCATCTCTACTAATGATGTGGCCAAGATAGAGCAACTCTCCCATGCCCAATGCACATTTGGACTCCTTGGCGTACAAGGACTCCCTGTCAAGCATACTCAGCACCGTATCCAAGTGAGCCAGGTGCTCCTCCCAATAATGGCTATAGACCAATATGTCATCGAAGAACACCAGAACGAACTTCCTCAACTGACGCTGAAAGACCCTATTCATTGTGGACTAAAAAGTGGCTAGAGCATTGGTTAACCTAAAAGGCATAACCAAAAAGTCATAATGCCCACAATGACATCTGAAAGTGGTCTTCTCAATGTCCTTCTCTCGGACTCTAATCTAATGGCACCCTGTCCTTAAATCAATTTTCGAGAAGTAGCAAGCCCCATGAAGCTCGTCTATCAACTCATCAATACGTGGAATGGGATACCTGTTCTTGATGGTTTTTATGTTCAGCATCTTGTAATCGATACACATTCTGAGTGCATCCTGTAATCGATACACATTCTGAGTGTACCGTCCTTCTTCACCAATACAACTGAAGAAGCAAATGGAGACTTACTCGGCCTAATGTGTCCCATAGCGAGCAACTCTTTGATGGTTTTCTCTATTTCGTCTTTCAATCGCTTAGGATGCCAGTAAGGAGTGATCATAACGGGCTTGGTGCCCTCCTCCAACTCAATAATATGCTCAATCTCTCTGTCTCGAGGTCTACCATGAGGTATATCACTAAACACCTTTGAATGCTTCATCCGAAGCTCCTGTACATGGGGATGATAAGGTGTTTTATGCTGCTCCTCATAAGATGGTTGTAACTGACATGCTGCTGCCCACTCAACCATGTCATGTTGAATTAATCTTTGCATTCTCCTGAGTGTAATAACCTTCAAGTTGCTATCCTTGAGGGCTTTTAGAATGTGGTTTGTTTCGTCAACCTTAAACTTCATCTCCATCTCTCTAAGGTTGAGAGTAAACTCACCGATCGCATGAAGCCACTTCATGCCAAGAACCACATCGGTGTCACCCATTGTAACCACATAAAAATCTGCCTTGAACTCATAATTGTTGAGCTTCATGGGCAGATCCGGAATCATCCTCTCACACTTGAGAGTATAACCATCAACAACTTTGACTTTGATACCTTCAAATTGCTGAGTTTGGATCCCTTTTTTCTCCACTAACCGTGCATCAATAAAATTGTGTGTTGCACCTGTGTCAAGTAGTGAAATGACCCTTTGACCAGCCAAGATACCTCACAAACGAAATGAGCCTTCCCTTTGCATAATTGACATGTGAACTTCATTCAACTCATTTTCCACTTCATTTTCCACTGAAATTTCTGAGTTTTCTTCATCTAATTCATCACCATCAGCTTGCTGGTCAGAAAAATCAGAATTTAATTCATCATCATAAAACCATTCCAACTATCTATTTTGTCCCTTTGGCTTGAGAGGAAAGTCATGGTTTATGTCATAGGGCCCTTTGCAATAGAAGCAAAGCTTTCTCCTTCGCAAATTGTTGAGTGTTTCACAATCCAAGGGTGCTGCAAATTTTTTCTTTTGATCCTGATTATCTGTTTTCTTAAAATCAGATTTGCTGTCCCTATTTGAAGTGGATGGATTGGAGTTGAACTTACTACGTGGAGTAGTGAGTTCCATGCTACAAGCTTTCCTCGTAGCTTCCTGTAAAGTGGAGGGATCAAAAGCTTTGATCCAACCCTTCATTGGCTCAAAAAGCCCTTCTACAAAGAGAATAACCAGCCTTCTCTCTGACATTCCTATGACCATAACCGAAACCCTCTGAAATTCACTGATGTAGGACTCCAAGCTGCCTAACTGTTTGAGCTATGCTAAGTCTCTGAAATACAATTCAGGGTCTTTCCTGTCAAACCTTTCCACAAGTCTATCTTTGAATTCCTGATAACTAGTAATCCGGTCATGTTATAGAGTAAGCATTTTGTGGTGCCACCAATCATGGGCTACACCATCCAAATGTAATGCCGAGAATTTAATGGCATCATCCTCCGCCGGACGTAAAGTCAAGAAGGTATCAAGCTTGCTAATCCAAGCTCTAATAGTGACTCTACCGCTGCCATCAAAAGTAGGAAGAGTGAGTATATTAGTCGCCTGCCTCAGATCATTGTTTCTGTTATCCCAAGGCCTCTTGTCAACTTGATTCCTGCCATGTTCTCTCTTTTGACTCATAAATCTGTCAAAGTTCAGGTGATCCTGAACTCGTTGGGGTAAAGCTTCCCATTCATCATGTAATGTCATGATGTTATCAGTGAAGACCACATCACCTTCTCCCACCTCCATGTTGCCATCAACTGGATCATGCCTGGCAAAGATAGGACGTGTGGGTCTCTCATAGGTACGTGTAGGAGTAACTCTTTGGCGTGGAATTCCATGCACACTGCCATCTTCCTCCTGTTCTGGTGGTCTCCTCTGGACAGTCAACTATTGCACTGCTGTGCTTAATTGCTAGAGTGCGTTAGCCACCTGTTCCTATCCTGTTGCTAAGCCTCTCAGAAGGTCTTGGGCCTCCCTGTCCTCATTTTGAGCTTGATTGTGAGGTTCCCCAGTCTCTTCTCTGTCACCCATTTCTTCGAATGGATTGTTAAAAGGATAATCCTCAAATTGATTTATGTGATTATCAGGTCTCTTGCATGAATAGTACCTGTTATACCTACCTTGATAAGGACGCATATGATGTTTACCCCTCAGGCTGGCATGATTATGTGCTCTGATACCACTGTGAAGAGCCCAACTGGCTCCAACTCAAACCCCTATAGTTTTTGCTTATCTTTTTGTGTTTTTAAGTTTTTTAGAGAAAATTTCTAGATAGAAGAGAAGGGGCGTACAACATAAAAATGTAGATAAAAGTAAAATGCAAGAAATAATTGCTTAACAGGTACTGTAAATCATCATTGGCAATACATATAATGAATTTACAAACAACAAACATACCCGAAGTCCTCCAAATTATTTAATTAAGAAAATATGAAGCTTGCTAAGCAACAATGGTTGGAAATGGCCTAAATGCACGCCAGGGTCTCAGATCTGAGTTCTCTTGTAGCATAACTAAAGAAGAGGAGCTAAGAAGGTGGGACGCCCAAGCTGCAACTAAGAAACAGGCCAAAAAGGAGGCATTTTGCCTCAAAAGGAACCACGCCTCTTCTGGAGAAACACGCCAGAGCAAGGGGAAGTACGGCCTCTGGCAACTGTAAACCTCTAAAGCTGAAATGGCAGAAGATAGAAGCTATCCAACTATTAACCCTCTCTTGCAACTGTATACTGAATAACAGAACAAATATATACTGATTTGGCCCAAAAGAACTTCTGATTGAAGCTCTCATCAATGGCAATTATTCAGCTGGTGTCTCATAGCCTCACAATCACAGATCCAGCGAAGATTCCTCGTTCTTCAATGGAGTTTTCTTGTACCCCTTGTCCTCAGACAAATCACAGAGAAAGAAAAATTGCAATGTCAAATGATAATCAGATATTAGGTCGACTTGCAATGCATTGCCTTATACTCACAAAAAGGCACGGGTTTCAAGAATTACGGATTTCCTCATTAAAATACATTTAAATGTATTTTAATTTATTTCAATAGTTTCCCCAAAAATACTTGGGCGCACTTTCTTGGGTGTTTAAGTGGGGACATTACACCTAACCAAGTCCTGAAGGATCATCCCACAAGGGTCCAAGAAATAGGCTAACTCCACTACACCTGAACACTGACTAAAGTGGGGACATTACACCTAACCATCTAATATCCATTTCAACCTCAAACCAAAACCTACTAAAGAGAGAAGGTCAAACCAATTTGGAGCAACCCCAACCCTTGGAGTTATCCCCCTAAGCCCTCCCCCTTTAGACTTGAGGTCACAAAGGCATCCTTCGCCCAAGGACTGCCTACGTACCCACTTCCAAATAGATCAAAGTCACACATAGTTCTCCTCACAATGTCTCTCTCAATGATCACACCTGGTTCCCATACTCAAGATTTCATATAATCAATCAAATAATGTTACTCAAGGGGTCAATAGATATCTTTGAAGGACATACAATAGTATTTATAAGCTTGTTTTAAGTATAATCAATGGCCAAATTGTACTTAAAAAAGTTGAAAAAACTATATCCATTAGACCGATACATGAATACATAACCCATTAACAATATTATTAATAATATTCTTGATCTTCTAATTTCCTTTACCCTATGGTGTAACCCCATATTCTTATAATAGTCTAGTTCATAGACTAGATAGTTTATTCGTACTTGCCATATCGACTTTAACTAACCTTAATAGTCATCAATAAGGTGTCAAGAGATGCTACATAGTATTTATCTCATAATTCAATCTCAACAACATTGTCAAATTAAATGATAGTGCTTTCCATTTACTATGTAATTATATTGAGGTTCATTAGAGCTATAGTATCCTTCCTTCATTCACATGATAATTTTCATAGCAAGTTTATGATATTTAAGAGGTTGATAGACATCATACCATCATAGTAAGCCTTTACCCTCAAATCCCAAGTGGGTTACCAAGAGTATTAAAAATATGTTTAATACAGTGGGGTTCCAGTGCCCACTAAAATACATCATTACTCCACCATAACCTAAAAACTCAAATTAGGTAATTGTGTTCCTAGTCCATACTATATAAATAGGTCTACACAGCTACCGGATTCCATGTAAAATATTAAGGTAGTATTATACGACACCCTCCCCTTTTGTATAGTTTGAAGTTCAAGCCTATAGAAAATGAAATAATTTAATCTTGAAGGATCATCCTATTATCATATGAGGTTGGTATGGTTCAGAGAGATAGAAAACCTAAATTCTTAAGTCTAGTAATAAACTTCATTTAATAACTATCATGACAACACTTCCCTCTTTACTGAGTTGATAGAGTGTCAACTTCTAAAGTTTGATCAATTTGCATGTTACCAAATTATATCCCTCTATTTCTAATATTAGGGATCCATAACTTTATACAACTTTTCATTAATATTTTTAACCCCATCCCTTTTTAACAAACCTGTTTTGAACATATCTTGTTACAAGAGTATTTCTTAATGTCATGTTACTTGAGGAATTTTGTCAAATAGATCATCTAGTTTATGTTCACTTACTATCTTGATGTCGCTAGAAACAACTCAAGGTTCCATAAATAGCAAGATTATATAGACTTTGACTTATAGAGTTGAGAAATTTGTATATTATCAATTCATGACTTCTAACTTACCTATATCCACATACATGAGAATAATATTCACTCATGTTCTTATCCGGAGAAGTCCAAATCTAGTAAATCTCACACATAAATATGGACTTAGAATCCCCTTTTAATAACAACTCTTGATTTGATAATCTTGGATATCACAAGTGTATTGGCTCTTGATATCTTGAACCACTATATTTCACTAATAAGAAACCCCTTAAAAAAATTCATGTACGAGGATAACCCAATAGAATAAACATCACATATCATTTTCCTATGACTATCACAATTGCTTCATTGTATTCCAATCTAAAAGTCCACTACAAAGTTTCTCTTAGATTACTGAAGTTATACCTAATTGCATCTATTTCAACTACCACGATGAAATTCTTGATGAAAGGATAGTATGAATGAGTTGCATAGATACCCTTTAAACATGGTAGTCAAACTATTCTATAATTGAGTAGATTATTTGCAGGCCAATTTATGCAATGAATAAAAATGAGAATAAAGTAGAAATGTATAAATTGAAGAAACTACTTAGCTTTGCCGAAAATTTATCCTGCATATATCGTTTCAATAAATCCCCAATTTCTTCAAATCTGTTGTTACTCTCTGCAACTCGAACTCCAGCGCAGGCAGGGAGGACGCTATCAATGGTTGTGGAGTTTAGCTTTTACACCAACTGGTCCCCGGTGATGAAGACGTGATACACTTGTAGGTCGCATCACAGCACGCCCAGTCTGGGAAAAAATGCCATCTCCAAACTCTTCACAACTGTCCACACCTCTATTTTTGTCTTTTTCCTTCATTTTTCCTGCTCTTTCTTCCACGCTATTCAATCCTTCCCGTTCTTCTCCTCAAATTCGTCTATCCTTTAAGGAATGTCCCTAACATGCCTTAAAGCTCTCATTTTAGCACAGATAGGGAGAATATTGGCAGTGGTTTTGGAATGTGGCTTTACACCTGTCAATTGCATTTGCTTGAAAATATCTAAATCCTTTTCAACAGATCAATTTTTGTGTATATCCTGCGATCTATACAGTCCCTTGAGATGGTGTTTCCTCAAGCTACTTTGTCCACCTTTGTGTCCTATCTCTGCTCCCATTTTCTGCATGTGTTTGCCCAGGCAATCACCATCGACCCCTTCTTTTTCTTCACATTTTTCTCCCCCATTCAAAGTTTTTTGTCCAACATTACATATCTCTGTTAAGGAGGGGTTGCAAGGGTTTTAATGGTTAACGAGCCTGACCTGCCAATTTGGAATACCATACCTGCATTAATGGCAGGTCCCCATTTTCTTTCTACACTCTCTCCTCATAACTAGGGTTGTCCCATCCCTTCTTAAATGCGATTGCAGATTAACCTGTCTACCAACAAAGCGGAAAATCTAAAAGCATACCAACAGGTGAAGGTCTCTCTAACTAAGGATAAAAAGAGAGATCACAAAATCATCTAAAACTTAACCAAGATACCCATAGGCACTACCTGGCATACATAACATGGAAAATGTACTCCTGAAGCACTACACCTTTGTTGATAGAGATTAAAAGCTACAAAATTAACTCAGAACTAACAGGTGACATGTGGATTTATTGGACTCTTTGATGTTTATTTAGACTGCGGACTGTTTTTATTCCTAGATAGATTCACATGTTTAGATCGTAATAGAGAAGCATGGCTATATATACATTTTAAGCTATATGTCTTAGTTTACATAAAGTTCAAATAACAATTTGACAAGTACCCCTAGACTCTAATGATAAAGGGAATCCTAAAGATTAGCAATTGGGCATGATGATAGGGATAGAACCATCATTAGGTAAGAAATCCAATGTAGTAATCTAATGGAAAATATAAGAAATCTATAGTCCACATGCTTATGCTAGACTAAAGATTAAAGAAGGATAATAAATTAATCCAAAAGGGAATGTGAAATTTCAACCAAGAAAAAGAAGGATAATAAGTTAGACCAAAAGGGAATGTGAAATTTCAACCAAGAAAAAGAAGGATAATAAGTTAGACCAAAGGGGAATGTGAAATTTTAACCAAGAAAAATATGTTTAAAATGATTGTGGATAATAGGTAATGCATTTTGCTTATGTCATCATTTTCTTTTTTTTCTTTTTTTAGCAAAAGACATGAAAGTATATATATCTATATAATGATTTTTACATGGATGAAGAAAGTTCTAGCTCTGAAAGTATATGAGAAGAAGGTGATAATATATCAAAATTCAACTTCAAGTATGTAGAAAACTACTACTTAAAACACCTTTACAACACCCTTATAACACCTCTAGAAGCTGATAATATATCAAAATACAGCTTCAAATATGCAGAAACCACTAACTAAACAGCACCCTTATAACATCTAACTAGCTAATACATAAAGCTTCAAGGAGCAAAACCAAAAAACTGCAAAAAAACACACTATTCTTCCATAAAATCTCCATGTACTGAATTTTCATCTTTAATTTCCAGTCTCTCAGTCAACTGAAGACCTCTTTCAAACAAGCTTCGACGACCTACAGAGAAGGTCGGATGGTGCATAGGACGAGGCATTCGCACGTTGACAGAGAAGAACTGATTTGGACCATTGCTTGGTGACCGAAGAGGAACACTATTTGGAGCACGAACATGGCGAGCGTGGTGAAAAAGAACAACTTGAAGGTATGGTTGCCATTAATGGCAGCGCCATCATTTTCTTCTTTATTTCTTTGAATATTTAGTTTTAAGTTCATTTTATGTATAACGCCCTAAAATTTTGCAAAGGCAACTACTATGACTTATGCAAATTATTCAACCAAGGTTTATTTCCTCCTTACAAATCAAGGAACGGATGTGTTATAGTTGTTTGTCTATTGACTATGGTAGAAGATCTAAGAATAAAAATTATTGATAAATATATTGCAAGAGGCAATGCATGATGAACTAGTATGTCAGTACTTAAGGGTAGGAATCTTCCAGCCTTTCATGAAGGTAGGGGATATTTGAGTCCAACATGGTTTCATGTTCCACATATGTCTGCCAGTTTTTATTCTCAACAAGAATTTGAAAATATTTATAATTTATATATTGAAAGCTTCTCTATTATTTTATATAAATATGCATGACCTGTGCTTTTAATTCATTATGTGAATTTTTGTGTAATATGTTTTATTTTCTCATTATATCATGAGATAAGTCTTTGTTATGAATTTATATTTGTATTTGAGACCTTTTTTAAATGGTCGGGATAAGCAAAATATTTTGGGGGCTAAAAAAATTTAATATTATTTCTTTGAGTATGAAGTTGTTAGTAAATTGGGTTTTTTATAATAAGATTAGAGACAAGGTGCAATTTGTACTTGCTTAAATCTTTATTGTCATTGTCTTTTTAAAATTATGATTCTTCCAAACAAACCAATAAATTACTATTTTATTATTATTGAACAAGGAATTATAAGATTAATGTGTCACTTGATTCGTTAATGGGAGGGTCAAGGGCCAAGTCTCGCTATATTAAACTTTAAAATATTAGTAAATTAGAATTTTAATAATGAGTTTAAGAAAAGATAAAAATTGGTCAACTTATAATAAGGAAGTAATCTATCAATTAAAAAATTCTATTTGAAAATTAAATCGTTACATTTTATAAGTATAAAATAAATTAGTATATTTAAACATTTAGAGATAAAATAGTTTCTTGATATCACTTTTTGGTTGTTCGGCTATATTTTTCAACAAAGAAAGGAAATTCATCTTGCTATCAACATTTACTTTAAGCTAAGAGAGTCCTCATCTTCTTTATTTTCATTGTGAACTAAGAATTAACATTTTCTTATGAAAAGGAATATCTAGTCTTAGATCTCTAAAGGGGTTGATCATTTGTAGTAGCAGAAAAAGAAGAACCATATATCATTAATTTTTAAGGTTTTAGAAAAGGAGTCACATTTTTTACAGGTGGTCAAAGCTCAATGACTTTGCAAGTGGAATTCAAAGGTGAATTTGAAGATATGGATTTAATGCTCTATTTAAAGAAGTAATAAGAGATTATCCTCAACAAGATTGGAATTGATCATCTAGTGCTATAGTTTAGCCACTTTTTACAAAGTGGCCTATTTCAAGGAGACATGTTGATAAATCAAAGGAGAATACTTTATATATTTTGGAATAAAATGGTCTATAATAAAGAACAACCTACACCTAAAGAAAATTTATTGGTAATAAATTTATCATTAGGTGTTCAAGTCTAAAATTTTGTCACATTCTAAGTCAACAAGATAGTTTCATGTTGGAAAATGTGCCTCAATCTCACAGGCTGAAACCTCTGAGAAAGCATGGTCGATGTGACATTCCTGGTGTCTGGTCGACTGACAGTTCAGTAATCTTGTGTTTTGCTCATGTCGTTGTGACTTTGCTTCTGTCTTGCCGAAGGAGCCTATCGCTATGACTTGGTGCATTCGTTGTAACCCTTTGCCGATTGGGAATGTCTTGGTGACAAAAGGGTTTGTTATCGGGTGCCTAGCATATGTCGGTGTGACCTATGGCGACTGGATCATCGGTGTAACCCATTTGCTTCGATATGAAGTCTTAGCGATGGAGGGTTGTCTCACCGATATGTTTTCTCCTGGAGTTGTCGGGGTAACTCAAGTGTGTCGGTATGTGGTCCTAGCAACTGGGAGATGTTTGGTCGACTGTATATACTTGGAGTAGCTTAAGGGTCTCGATATGAAGTCTCAGCGATGAAGGATTGTCTTGGTGACAATGTAACACTTGAAGATATCGCGAAGACCCTTGTCCGAAAGGCTTGTTTCGTTATGATGTCTCATCGAATATCAGAAGTCTCGCCGATAGCACGTGGGGTCATTGGTTCGATGTGACTCTTGGTGAACAGTGGTTTCGGGATAACATGGAAACCTCGGTCAGAAGTCTTGCCGAAGGTTGATTCTCTCACCGACAGTGGAACACATCGGTATGACTTGAAGGCTTCGCTATGAAGTCTTGGCGACAAGCATTTGTCTCACCGACAGTGTGGGATGTGTTCGGCATGACTCCTGGCGAAAGGTAGACTCAGGGTAACCTAGAGACTTCGGCGTGAAGTCTTAGCGACAGGTGTTGGTCTTGCCAACGGGGATGCAACTGAAGTCATCGATGTAGCTCTCGGCGCCCGGTGAAAGGTCTTGGCAAAGTAAAATGTCTTGCCGACTCGGCAAGACATGGGCGCTCGGTATGTGGTCTTGGTGAAAGACATAAGTCTTGCCGACTGGTGAATGCAGCGCTCGATGTGACTTAGGACCTCGGTATGAAGTCCTGGCGAAAGCGATAAGTCTCGCCGACTCTTGGACATTTCGGTATGACATGTTCGGTCGGTGTAAGGTTTCGGCGAAAGACATAAGTCTTGCCGACTCGGTAAGACTTGACTGTGCTTAGAGAGATGTCTCAGTGAAAGATGGTTGTCTTGCCGACTGTTGCTCACATCGCTATGACTTTGGAACATCGGTATGATGTCTCATCATGGCGATTGTCTCACCGATGAGAATACTGATGTCGTGGTAACTTGTGAACATCGGAGTGATGTCTTGGCGACACGGCGAAGTCTGAATGATAGCTTTGTGGACTTAGTGTAACGTCTTGCCGATAGTGAAGACTCTTGGTGACAAAGGCGATATGGGCTCTATGGCATCGAGGAGACACAATTAGTGTCTCACCGACATGCAACACAAGTTGAACACCCTTTACCAAGTGAAAACTATCCGACGTGGTGCGATTTGGACCAATCAGAGAAAGTAGGATGTGAACCGTTTGCTGAACCGTTTCTGTGTGGAAGTTGGAAAACAAAAGCACGAGGAAGTGGAAACATCTAAGGTGGTTGGGCTGGATGATTTGTGTGTTCTGATCCGACAGTTGGAAAAGAACGATTTCATAGAGCCTGCAGAGAACGAATGTATATACGTATGCATTGGACGTTCTGAAGCAGCGATGTTGATAAGCCAATGAGCTGAAGAGCCGAGAGCCAGAGAGAGAATGATAGAGAGAGGACCGAGTGGCTGGCCAATAGGCCAAGGCCATGAGGTCGATGCAAAGGATTGAGAGGCAGAGTTGAGCTATTGGAATCTATCGTAATCATGATTGCTTTGGGTGATCTCTCAAGGATAGTTTGCTACCAGTTGTATCCAGAATGAACAAGATGAAATATCTGAAAGGCTAAGAGCTTGAAACTGTATTGTAACTTTTTGTTGCTGAATAATACAATGGCTCAAACTTTGGAGAGTGGGGTTTTTTACCCGAAAGGGTTTTCCCCACGTAAAATCTTTGTGTTCTGCTTTTGTCTCATCTTTCATGTTTGTATTGATTCTGTTAGAGAATCTGTTAATGCTTGTTGTTGAATTTACTTGTGTTTTTCTCAGAAGGATTAATGTGGGAAATAATTGTGTTTGTTTCTACTTTAGGACATAGTTGTACATGTCTTTGAGGTAATCAAATTACCGAAGGCACTACTGTTTGGAGTTTTCATATGATGCGCTCCTAGATTTCCTTACATTTCAGGTGAAACTATTTTGCCCTAAAACTACTTGGAGCCTGTGTCAAACAAATATTTTTGGTTGAAACCTTTTCATTCGAAATTATTAAATCAATATAATTTAATTTTAAAGTTCAAACCAACTTCGTGGAGTTTTGCTAATTTGGAAAAAATGTTAAAGTAACTTGTGTATCAAACACCTCCTCCATGAATATTACTATATGAATTTATTTAAAGATGGATTATTTATTAACTTCAATAATTAATTTTGATAAGTTCTTAACCTCATAAAATTTAGCGGAAACCCTAGAAGAAGGGTTAGAGCTAGAGCAATTCAATAGATATATCTTATGTAATTACTCTTTTTAGAGTTCTATTTTTTTTATTGTTGTGCTACTATTGTCATACAAATATTTCTTATGTTGTGTCTACACATTTGGATTATTTTAATAACTTTAATTATTCACCTAATATAATGTGATTAATGGTTATTTGGTCATAAAATATTTGTAGACATTTTGTTAAATTTTATAAATATGAAAATATTAAATAGATGTGATGGTATGATTATTTTTGATAAAGTAAATAGGGGGTATAGGCTCCCCCACCCAATATAAAATATCAAAAGTCTAGAAAAATGATTTCTATATGATATAGAACCCACATAGTCTCAGGAATAATAGAAACAACATTAACAAGCAACACAAAAAACAAAGAAAGAGGAAAACTAGTTGTCACCCTACAGAGTATTGAGATCCTTGAGGATTTTAAAAGCATCAAATTCATCCATCATTAAATTTATCTTCTATGATAGAGGGATAATATTTATCTTTTCCATAGATATATGAGAGTGGCCTATAGCAACTTTACCTTTGTGGTTTCCAAGATGAGATGAAGATTAAATATTTTTCTTGATTTTATCAATCTCAGAGAGGAAAATCATCATCTTGTTCATGGATATTCTCACCACCTATTTTCTAAAAAATATAATTTAAGAGATAGATGTCACAATATTGTGCTAGTTGCCAATAGTGGCATGGTGTGATGGTTAAGTTGTTGTGTTTTATTCTTGCCCTCAAGGTTAAACCCCATTGGAGTGTAATTGTTGAGAATTTATATTGAAGATGAGGTCCCCCTTTTGTGACCTCACCAGTTCATAGCTCCGAGTCAAAAGCATTTACCCCTAAAAAAATAATATTGTGCTAGTTACTAATAATATTATTCATTTCAATTTCTAACTTATCAATTTTGTCTTAGTTAATATGTTATACAAAGGGTGGCAAGAAGTACATAACTCAATGTCAATACCACCACCCAAGAAAGAAAATATGGACTAAAGGGAGATTTTTAGAAAATATAAATAGGTGAGGATGGGAGATGTCTTTTCTTCTTTGGGCTATCCTTGAGAGTAGCTTGAGTATTAGTTGGATCAATTGAGAGGAAAAAAGGTGTGTCTAACTTTAGGGAATTATCACAAGGCTTGAATTTTTAGTATTAAAGGGATGATAATTTCCCAAAGAATATTTTTGGTAGGTTACATGCAAAAAAATAATCATAATTTCAAATTTGGGTTAGTGCAAGATCATGATGGGCCAAATAGGGCCTCTAAGTGGCAATGAAAATATAAAAAAACAAACTTGAGCAACTTCAAATAAGAATTTAAATAGGTCATTAACATAATTTGGAAAATATGTAGGAATGTAATTTGTAGAAAATTGAATATAGTTTGTAGGCTACTAGATCGTTTTTGGAAAAAAATAATTTGATTTGGTGAAAATTTAAAATTTCAATGTAGTACTACTTTAAATTTTGGAAAAAAATAAAAAGTAGGTGTTTTCCGGCCACCCTAAGTATGAGAAAAAATAAATTTTTGTTTTGAATCTTTCAATATAAGTAGAGGACACATGTTTGGATGTGACACATATTTTTTTTGTAATATTTTTGCAAGTAAATAATTAGTTATGAATTTTTTAGTAGGAATTTTTAAAAATATTAAAAACCATTTGTTCGATCACCCTAACTTGGTAAAAAAATTATGAAATTCATTTATTTTTAACTATAGTTTGTGAAGAATAGAATGTGATACATCTTTTGAATTCAAAAAATGTATAACCATTTAAAATATATAGATGTTTTTCAATCATCCTATCAATTAGGAATTTACACATAGTGCATGTAGAAAATCAATAATAATTATCTATTAAATTCAAAATAAAGCATATCTTATATTGGTACAGTGGTAACAATTTGTTGAATAAACCCTTTTTCATTTCATCGAATTCAGATGAAAAAAAGTCATCAGCACAAAGGGTGAAGTTTGAAAAACCATTAAAACTGCTCTAAACACGTTGGGGCAGTTGACTTTTCAAGTTGGACACCCCAAAGGAAAATCCCAAAACAATCTCGAAGAAAAATAGATATCCATTATTAACGGATATCCAATAGAAACAAATTTATATTTCTACCTTTAAGAAACAGATATATGTTTCTTAAAGCTAAGAATAAGTAAAAGAAACCGATATATGTTTCTTAAAGTTAAGAATAAGTAAAAGAAATGGATATATGTTTCTTAAGTTAAAGGAACTGATATCTATTTCTTAAAGTTAAGAAAAGGATATTCTATTTCTTAAAGTTAAGAAGCAGATATCCTTTTCTTAACTTTAAGAAATATTAATATATATATATATATATATCAATATCACTATAGATTACAATATAACATGTTATAATATTAATATTAATATAAATATAAATATTTATATATAATATAATATATGATAAATTAATATATACTATGATAAATCAATATATACTAGAAAATATTAACATTAATATAATATACATTATATTTAATATAAATATTATATGTTATATTATATAAATATAATAATATAATATATTATAAAAAAAATGTTTGATGGATTGTTACAAGGGAGTTTTAAATATCATATTTATTATAATAAACCTACAAGGAGCTGAGAGCAATATATACACCTCTCTCTCTCCCTCTCTCTCACCTTCCCTCTATACTTTTGTCTATCTCCACTCACTTTCTCTCTCTCTACCTACATTTCCCTCAATCCATCTCACCCTACCTCTCCCTGCCTCCCACCTTCCCCCTCTCTCTACCTCTCTCTTAGACCCTTCCCTCTCTACTTCTCTCTATATCAACTCCCTACCTTCATCCAAGTCTCTACTTCTCTATATATCCCATCTCCCTCCATCCCTCCAACCGTACCTCTCTCTCCAATCACCCCTCCCTTTATCCATCACCTTGTCCTTCCCTCTCTCTTCCTCCCTCTATCCCTCCCACCCTACCTCTCCCTCTCTATACCTACTCATCTCTCTCTACCTCTCCCCCCACCTCTCTCTCTCTCACACACACACAATAGGTCTCTCTCTTTGTACCTCTCCCACTCTACCTCTATCTCTCTCTACCTACCTCTCTCTATTCCTTGTACCTTACCTCTCTACCTACCTCTCCATCCCTCCCTCCTTCCACCTCTCTCTCTCACTCTCTCTATCTCCACTCACCCTCTCCATCTCTACCTACCTTTCCCTCAATCCATCCCACCCTACCTCTCTTTCTACCTACCTCTCCCTCATTCCCAACTTCCCCCTCTCTCTACTTCTCTCTCCCCTTCCCTCTCTACTTATCACTATCTCCCCTCACTCTCTCTACCTACCTCTCCCTCTATTCTTTCAACCTTACATATCTATACCTACCTCTCCATGTCCCCCTCATTTCCTCTCTTTCCCTCTATCCATCCCTTGCTACCTCGCTACCTCTCCCTCCCCCCATGCATCTCTACTTCTCTCTATCTCTCATATCTCACCATCCATCCTAACCTTCCTCTCCTTCCCTTTTCCTCTCTTTTCCCCCTCCTACCCATCCCTTTATTGCTCGCTCCCTCCTTCCCTCTCTCTCTCACTCTCTTTATACCTCTCACCCTACATCTCCCTCTCTCTACCTACCCCTCTCTCTCTATCTCTCCTTTCCCTCCTCTATCACTCTCTCACACACACCACCTCTTTCTCTACCTACATATCCTTATCTCCCTCCTTCCCTCTTTCTCTCCCTCCCTCTATTCATCCCACCCTACCTCTCCCTAACTCCCTCCTTCCCTCTCTCTCTCTCACACACACAACCTCTCTCTCTACCTCTCTCTCACACACACAAACAAACATGCAATCTCTCTCTCTCTCTACCTCTCCCACCCCACCTCTACCACCCAACCTCTCTCTCTACATACCTCTCTCCATTCCTTGCACCTTACCTCTCTCCCTCCTTCCCTCTTTCTCTCCCTCCCTCTATCCCTCCCACCCTACATCTTCCTATCTCCCTCCTTCCCTCTCTCTCTCTCACATACAACCTATCTCTACACCTCCCACCCCACCTCTACCACCCTACCTCTCTCTCTCTCTACATACCTCTCTCCCTACTTCCCTCTTTCTCTCCCTCCCTCTATCCCTCCCACCCTACCTCTCTATATCTCCCTCCTTCCCTTTATCTCCCCCTCCCTCTACCTCTCCCAATCTACCTCTCTCACACACAAAAAACCTCTCGGTCTACCACTCCCACCCTACCTCTCTCTCTCTCTCTCACACACACAACCTCTCTCTATACCTCTCCCACCCTACCTCTCTCTATTCCTTGAATATTACCTCTCTATACCTACCTCGCTATATCTCCCTCCTTCCCTCTTTCTCTCCCACCCTCTATCCCTACCACCCCACATCTCCCCATCTCCCTCCTCCCCTCTCTCTCTCCCTCCCTCTACCTCTCCCATCAAACATCTCTATCACTCTCTCTCTACCTACCTCTCCCTCAATTCCTTCCACCTTCCCTCTCTATCTACCTCTCCCTTCATCCCTCCCTCCATCCCTTCAACCCTACCTCTCTCTCCACCTACCCCCTTTTATCCCTCCCTCCCTCCTTCGCTGTCTCCCCCACACACACATACTACCTCTCTCCACCTACCCCTCCCTTTATCCCTCACACCCACCCTCTTTCTCTCTTTGCCTACCTATATCTATTACTTGCACCTTACCTCTTTGTACCTACATCTCCCTATCTCTTTCTCACACATAAAACATCTCTATATACCTTTCTCAATTCCTTGCACCTTACCTCTCTCTACCTACCTCTCCATATTTCCCTCCTTCACTCTTTCTCTCCCTCCCTCTATCCCTCCCACCCTACCTCTCCCTATCTCCCTCCTTCCCTCTCTCTCTCTCTCTCCCACACACACACATAACCTCTCTCCACCTACCCATCCCTCTATCCCTCCCTTCTTGTCTCTCACACTCTCTATACCTAACTCTCCCACCCTACCTCTCCCTATCTCCCTCCTTCCCTCTTTCTTTCCATCCCTCTATCACTCCCACCCTACCACTCCATATATCCCTCCTTCCATCTTTCTCTCCCTCCCTTTATCCATCCCATCCTACCACTCCCTATCTCCCTCCTTCCCTATATCTCTCACTCTCTCTCACACACAACATCTATCTACCTACCCCTCTCTCCCTCCCTCCTTCCCTCTCTCACTCTCTCTATACCTACCTCTCCCACCCTCTATCCCTGCCACCATACCTCTATCTATCTCCCTCCTTACCTCTCTCCCTACTTATCCCTCCCCCCTCTCTATCTCTCTCTCTCACACAATCTCTCTCTACCTCTCCTACACTACCTATCTCTCTATACCTACCTCTATATTCCTTCCACCTTACCTCTCTCTACCTACCTATCCCTATCTCCCTCCTCTCTTTTTCTCCCTCCCTCTATCCCTCCCACCCTACCTGTCCCTATCTTCCTCTTTCCCTCTCTATCCTTCACACACACACAACCTCTCTCCACCTACCCCTCCCTTTATCCCTCCCACCCTCCCTCTCTCTGTCTTTCTCTCTCTACCTACCTATCTCTATTCCTTGCACCTTACCTCTCTCTACCAACCTCTCCATATATATCTCTCACACACAACCTCTCTCTCTACCTACCTCTCTTTGTCTCCCTCATTCCCTCTTTTTATCCCTCCCTCTATCCTTCCCACCATACCTCTCCCTATTTCCTTCCCTCTCTCTCTTTCCCTCACACACACACAACCTATCCCTCACCTCTCTCTCTCTCTCTCTCACACACACACAACCTCTCTCTCTACCTCTCCCACCCTACCTCTCTCTATTCCTTTCACCTTACCTCTCTCTACTTACCTCTCCCTATCTCCCTCCTCTCTTTCTCTCTCTCCCTCTCTCCCTCCCACCCTACCTCTCTCTATCTCCCTCCTTCCCTCTCTCCCTCACACATACACACACACATCCTCTCTACACCTACCTCTCCTGTTATCCCTCATTCCCTTTTTCCCTCCTTCACTCTCTCTCACTCTCTATACCTACCTCTTCCATTCTCTATCCCTCCCCAACTACCTCCCCCTATCTCTCCTTCTCTCTTTCTCTCCCTACCTCTATCCCTTCCACCCTACCACTCCTTATCTCCCTCCTCTCTCTCTCTCTCTCTCTCTCTCTCTCTCTCTCTCTCTCTCTCTCTCTCTCTCTCTCTCTCTCTCTCTCTCTCTCTCTCTCTCTCTCTCTCTCACACACACACACACACACACACACACACAAAAACAAAAACCTCTCTCCCCTTACCCTTCCTTCCCTCCCTCCCTCCTTCCATCTCTCACTATCTCTATCCCTACCTCTCCCTATCTCCATTAATCCCTCTTTCTCTCCCTCCCTCTATCCCTCCCACCATACCAATCCCTATCTCCCTCATTCCCTCTCTCTCCTTCACACACACAACCTATCTCCACCTAACCTTCCCTCCCTCCCTCCCTCTCTCCCACTCTCTCTATACCTCTCCCACCCTCTATCCCTCCCATCCTACCTCTCCCTATCTCCCTCCTTCCCTCTTTATCTCCCTCTCTCTTTCCCTCCCACCTTTACACTCCCTATCTCCCTCCTTCCCTCTCTTTCCCTCACACACACACAACCTATCTCCACCCACCCCTCCATCCCTCTATCCCTCCCTCCTTCCCTCTCTCTCAGTCTCTATATACCTACCTCTCTCTCTCTCTATACCTACCTCTATCTATTCCTTGCACTTTACCTATCTCTACCTACCTCTCACTATCTCCCTCCTTTCCTCTTTATCTCCCTCCCACCCTACCTCTCCCTATATCACTCCTTCCCTCTCTCTCTCCCTCCCACATTACATCTCCCTCTCCACCTCTCTCTCCCTACTTCCATCTCTCTCTATATTATTTTTTAATAATAATACAATATAATATATATTAAAATATATTAATATTAATATAATATATAATATATATTATAACATATTAATATGAATATATAATATATATTAGAGTATATTAATATTAATATAATATATAATATTTATATTATATAAGTTTAATATTATAATATTACATTGTATAAATAATATAATATAATATAATATAATATATATTATTATTATAAGTTATATGTATTATATATTTGATTGCTATAAATTCTTTTTTAGTTGAATATAATGGATATCCATTTTGTAAAGCTTGTTTTCACAAACAAGAAAAAAAGCTTTATAAAATAGATATCCATTTTGCTTAACAAAATAGATATTTGTTTTATTTTATAAAATGGATATCCATTTTGTTTGAGTGGACAAAACAACCCAAATTCCATTTTGGACATTCTAATGGTCCCCACATGCTCTCTAGTGTCGAGAATGTCGTGATTCTTGTCCATTACAAACAAAATTTCACTTTTTGAGCACTCTTTTATACAAAATTTTATCATATCAATCATCAAGGTACTTGTTTGAGTTGGGATAATAGGAAGCATCATTCATCATAAAGTGAAAAGGAAGAGGAAATTTTAAGTCTAGAGGAAATTGAAGCAAGTAGGGAGAAAGGTAGATCAAGGAAGAGGGTGGAAATAATTTTTTTGTCAAATTCTCTTCAAGGAGAAGGCTCTTCTTTACCTTTAAATGACATTGAAAGCGGCATTAATATTGAATTTGAAAACATTGAACACAAAATTAAAATTTAAAATGTTGAACATGAAATTTAAAATCAAAATGTTGAACATGAATTTAAAAATGTTGAGTATGAAATTGAAAATGAAAATGTTGAGCAGGAAATTGAAAATATTATAAAATGTGATGAAACACCTATTGATAAGAGTAAAATCATAGAAAAAGAATAATAAATACGTAAATATTTTCTTGATGAATGTGGATATACAACCCATTAAGTTGAAAACATTCTCCATAATCCACTCGTTCATAGCATTGATGAAATCAATAAGACACACAAAACAATGAAAGTCAATGTATCTCCAAATTACATAAGAAGAGAGGACCTTTGTGAAGAAAATGAAATCCTAAATCCATCTTATTTGTAATGACTCCAATAAACATGCAAAAAATTCAAGAACCCCAAAATGGTTAGTTGAAATAGATGAGAATATAATAGATAAACTTGAAGGAAAAAGGTCATCATGAACTGTTCAATTGTGGGCTACCCAAAATTTTAATCAACAATTTTCCAATAAGACATTAATTGAACAATGTCAATTTTTTGTACAATAGCTAAAGTCATACAAAATGAGACCATTACTAAAGAAATTGAAGATTTGTGTTAACAAAATGTCCGATCGAAATAACATTATTGTTAAAATTCTTTTTAATGCACTCAATTCTATTGGAAAGAGTAGTAATGAAAAAAAAAGAGAGCTACTCATAGAGTAATAACAACCTCTTTAGTAAGCAATAACTTAAGAAAGGATCGATTATTGAGGAAAACATGTGTTCAATTAAGGCTAAAACATAAAACATTGCCAAAAAAATTAGCAATAAGATCAATACTCGATAGTCCTCTTTAAAATGATACTCGGGATTTTAGTGGTAGGCTTCCATGAGTTGATAAGAAGCTAACTAATACCACAGAGTATGAAATTAAACAATTTTGACACTCTAACTCTAGAGTATCACTAAATGTAAAAGATGTTTTAAAATTAATACTTGGTGATCAAGACCTCACACCACATCCTAAACATTTCTTAGAACATATCCAAAGAACATTGTACAAACTATTTTGTGAAACACATTCAAATTTGAAAATCTCACAAAGGGCATTCAAATCTTGTAAGCCATTTTATTATGTGCCTCTTAAAATTTGTAATGCATGTTGCAAATACCCTGTGGATTTTTCTATGTATCACGAACTATTATGCAATATTTGTTCTACTTTGCATACTAATGAAATGCTAGAGTGTGGTGCAATGCAACTACCAAGGTTGTCGAGGGACTTATTAGATTTATTTTTATGTGCTAAAGATGATGGTTGCATTTTCTATATCATGTATTCATGAGGGCAAAGAGCATGATTTTGGAAAGAAAATGGTTGAAAAAAGAGATTTGAGATAGTGAAATACAATTTGAAGAGTGGAGGTGAAGGTTCTAGATGTGAGTTGGTTACAAGAGAAGTAAGTGTTTATTTCAGATTTTAAGAAAATTATTTTTTACAAGTATGCAAGACACAACCACAATTCTACATGGTTAGATCAACAATTCAGGATGTATAGGGATTTTTTCCCAATTGGAACTATTGTCTCTATAGTTGATTTCGCAGAAAACTACACATTGCAACCACAAAATAAAGTCCAATCTCAATATTACACTTTAATTCAGATTGTTATTTTTGTTCACATCACATACAAACATGCCCCTAATAGTACACAAGAGAAAAGGAAGAAAGTTAGAGAGTACCCTTTTTACATGAGTGATGATCAATCTCATTCATCAAGGTATGTACAATATTGCTTTAAAAAAAATGAGTTCTTGTAGGAAAAAGATATTACAATGGTTCAACATCTCATTTGGTTAGATAATTGCACCTATCAATTCAATAATAATCGTATATTTTATTGGTTGAGTATAATGCATGCAAAGAGGGATATACCTCATATTTGGAGTTTTTTGAAGATGGGCATGGAAAATGGGAACATGACCTGGAGCAAGTGCATGTGTAAAGAGGGCTCTACTTAAAGAACAACTAGAGATTAGAGGTGGTGTTGCATTCATTGATGCAAGATCAATTGTTGAGTGGTGTAACTATGTATTGTCACAATGAGGGGCACTTGATTCAGAAGTGTGTAGGCTCTTTTGGTTGGTTAATGAAGGGATAGTGGGAGAGAGATTGGATTCCCACCTTAAAAATATGTTCTTCTTGTACTAGACCTCCTCAACATATGTAGCACTCATATATATAAAGAAGAATGTGTACAACTCAATCTACACCAAAAAACGAACACTCTTCTTTCGAGGAATAAAAAATCCCATTATAATTCAAAAACCATTCTAGGTTCAATAGTATATTAAATGTATGAAAAGGTTTTTTCATCTCAATGACCTCAAAATCTATGTTCTTTATTATCCCTATTAGGGTGGCTTCAATATTCCTCCATGTACCAATGGTGCTTATTGTGGTCCCATCAACTAATGTAATATTCAACAAAGTACCAAATAATGTTGGTTTACCCAATTCTTCCCATACTCTTTTTGGCATAATGCTAATATCTATGCATAGATCTTCCAATACATTTTTCAATCAATTTTTATGAACATGGAGTTCAATCATAATCTAATAAAGAAACTTATATAAAACTTTATCGTATTCAAGATCTTGAAATAATTCAAATAGAAGGGCAAGGGGGACCCTAGGTAACATGCACAACTTATATACTGTTAAATAAACTTATATACAACTTTATCATTAATTTGAACCCAAAATTTGCATTCCATGTCATTTATTTTGATGCACTAATCAAAAGGAAAATTCAAATTGAAAAATCCATCATTGCTAAAGGGGAAATCTAACTTTATTGAAAGGATAAAAACCAAAATGAAACTATAGAGACTAAGGATGTTATGGGATCAAAGAATCAAAGGATAAAGGATGTTTCAACTATAGAGACTAAGGATAAAGGTATCAAATTTATTGAAGTTTCCCAAGGTAACCAAATTTAACAGTAGTATACATGTTAATGCAAATGTGTGATGATAATTTATGAGTGAAAATTATGTCATTCATAGACTATTAAAGTGCAAGATTGCAAGAAAGCAATAGATATAACATGTTATTGATCATACATCAACCATGTTATAAAGTGATTATACGTTCAAACTTTAAGTTTCAAAGTAAGAAAACATGCACATGACGAACAAAATATATTGAATATCAATTTGTATATATAAAGTGTAGAGTAATTGTGTATGTACATATACAAATTTTACATATATACCAAGTCAAAATAATATTTATAAAATGTGGCGTATGCCATCTCAAGGTCTATATATAATGTACATCTCAAATAGCTATTCTAGGTCAAGAAAATCCTAGATTTGTGGTGGATCATTAAAATGTAGCCTCTTCACTCCACCTAATGGATGATAAGTTGGCTGCACAATAACAATTTGAATCACAAATTATATTAATTAGCTCAATGGTAAATAACTTAGACTACTAAATAGAAACTTATCTACTATTTTTTATAAATTTCAAAGTAACATCTAATCACTATACTAAACTATAGTTTCTCAAAAAAATCAAAGTCAAATTCAATTCTTCATTACCTCAAGACTTTGTTTTTTGTTGACAAACATTCAACAAATGATGACCCCTTAGGAAGATTAGGAGTCCTACCCTATTGAAATGGTAGAGGATCCACATATGTGGATGGCATAATACTCTATAACAAGAAAAATAAAATAGATAAAATTAATATATAATTATTGATAAATAAACATAAACTAAACATATATCTACATATATCTGGAAACTTATATATCTACTAGATATTTTTAAAACCATATACCTGAATCGGTGATGCAAGTTTGATTATTTGAGAAGAACTTGTCATGGATGCAGAAGCATCAACTTCATGTACATTAAACATGACAAGAATGTAAGACTATAAATTTATGTACATATAACCATAACATATTTGAAATTGACACCTAAATCACTACAATAAGTTCTATAAGTTCTAACTAAACTATTAATTTAATTAAAATTTAGTTCAATTACCTTGACTATGACTTGTTTTGCAAATGATGGTCTCTTAGGACAATCAGGTATGGGTAAAAGCACAAAGTTGTGTCACACTTTCGCCAACTTATCAATACAATTGAATTTAAGTATTTCTAACTAAAAATCATTTTTTGTCAAACATATGATCTAGTAAGATTCATTCTAGCTAAGTTAGATACTTCCATAACTTTTTCAACTAAAATTGTTGGCTAAAAATATATGGAGCACCACTTTGAGTCCAATTTACCAAAAAAAAAAAATTATTTGAAAAACTTGAAGTTTCAATAACTCCTACTAATGTAAATAATATTTTTTTTAAAATATAAAAAATACCATTTTGTAGATCCATAAGTGTAGTTTTTTAAATAAATAAAAATAAAATAAAATATATATATATATATTTGATACGTAAGGGTTTGATATTTTATATTAATTATAATAAAAGCTTTACAATACGTCTGCTTTAGCAGGTAAACCATCACTGATGCCTTCAAAAAACTTACAAACAACTACTAACCATCCGAGAAGGAACCAAAACCTACAACTATGGCTGGGATCGAGCTAGACCTAGACAATAATAAACCACCCAGCAAAGCAAAAAACCCAAAAAATTAACCGCCACCTCACATAAATCCATTTAGCTTGGCAAAAGAGTCGAAATTTTCCACCCAATCCAGACCATTTGCCGACACCAGCCCCACTTTCCTCTTCAGGAATTCCACCGCCACCACAAAAACCATTATGTGCCTCATGAGCACCACCCCTTTCAAGTCTAGAAGGAAGGGGAAAAATATAATTGCCTCGTCCTCATTCCAAAGCTTTTCTAGGTTCGTTGGCTTCAAAATTCCTCTACCCACAATGGTGGCCTTTAACGTCTCATTCAAGCCGCCTAACAGGTCCTCCTGAAACAACCACTCCACCAATACCCTAGCCTCTACCTTTAAAATGCCATTATCCAGCAAAGTCGTGAGGAAATGAGAGGGAATATATGCATTATCCCTTACGTACTCCTTCCTCTCAAGATGGCCTTTCCCCAGAGCCATTTTCATTGCAACCAAAACCAGAGGATCCGGGTTGCAGAGAATTCACTTAAGTCCCTAGTTGGTAATCTCCTTGAAAGCGCATTGTCTTTCTATTGTGTGCAGAGGGATGGGAGTGTCTGCACCGAACATCTCCAACCCCTCCATCAAAACATAAATCATGGATTTTGATCAATCACCCGAAGCCATCACTGTAGGAATGCCAGAAGCAAAGACCGCAAGACACCACACACCAACACCGAGCACCAAGAAACAACCACGCAAACTTTGTCCAACCACTGAAAACACTACCTATTAATAAAGCCCATGGCAAAAGAGTCGAGCTCACTTCACACAAGCGAACCATAATTTTGGTGCAAGGAAGATTGTCCTTCCACAGAAAGGTTATCCTTCACCACCAACCTTTATCGCCAAGCTTTCCAAAAAATGAATTCCTTTGCCATCTGTCCCCTTTGCATGTTGTCACCTTTCTCGGAGTATAGGGCTGCAAGAAAATCAGACACTGTCTTAACTTCCCATCATTACGGCGGTGAAAGACCCACACCCCAAGCCACGTGAGATCCACATCATGCCCACTGAAACCCCTCCGCCAACGTGAAGGGTCGCCCTCCCAGCCACCCACCAAAAATATATTTATTTTAATAGTTCAATTATTATTTATATTTTATTTTTTATTTTTACTAAAAGTAGGTTATCAACACAAAATATCAGGTTGATTACCATGCCAAAGAAAAATACTAAAACTTATTAAAAAAATAGAAAAAAATATGATGCACTAGATAAAAGAATCTATTTTAAGATGGTATAATTTTTTTCCATTTTAGATAAATATTTAATATGAAAGTTGACGTCTGATGGAAACAACTATTTTTTGATTCACACACATTTTAATATTTATTTAAAAATATATATTTATCAAAATTGGAAAAAAATATATCCATGCACTAAAGTTTCAAGTTATAAATACACACAAAAAATTTGAAAGAAAAAAAAATTACTATAAAAATTTTGACGTCTCATGCAACTTCATTTTTCAACATTTTATTAGCAACTAAATTATAGTGTTAATTTATTAAAAACTAGTTTAAAAAAAATAAAATTAAAAATACAAACATAAAATATACTAAAAAATACATATTTTACTAGTTTACATCATTTCAAAATTCAAAACATATATGCCACTTTTTAGTGATTCAAGTTTAAAAGTTGGATTAGTGTTGGTCGTTTCCTTTATAAAGTGTGACACAACTTTGTGCTTTTACCCATATTTTAGTATATAACATGGTAAAAGGTGTCACATCACTCACATCTAGAGTAGACTACAAAAGTAAAACAAGATCAAGATATAAATCAATATGCATTTAATTAATCACAATTTAAATGATATGCATATTGTAATGTCGTAAATTGCATCCTATGCAATTTCACATTCCATAAACCCCCCCTTTAGATAAATTAATTTTGATAATGCAATTTATCCCTTTCACCCAAAATTAATTTTATCCTTAATTCATTTGTGCTTGATCGTTAAGGTGTTTTTTTGCCGCGGATGAATGTGTACCACATAAAAGTTTACACACCGCGTGAATGTACCGAAAAGATTCCCGATTTTAGTAGCCATTTGGATGTTACACTTCCCACCCACCTACATGTATAACACCTCTATAGCTCATAGATGTGCTATAATAGCCCTTTGCATGTCTATACCTCCTCCAAACTCCTCACTTTTGCATTCATTCTTGATCAATCTTTCAGTCTCTCTCATTCTCAAGAAATTTGTCACTCATTCTCAAGCTCTTTGAATCTCTCTTACACATTCTCCACCATATTCATTATATTTTGGCTCTCTACATCAAAGATTTAGCACTATTGGAATGTCTTTTCAACTTGGAGATTGCAGTTTCTTCCTTTCGATATTCTCACTTACTAAGGGAGGGTAACTATAGTTTCTTTATTGCATTATTTATTTATCATATCAACATATTATTCTAGCACATCTATTTTCATTATCACATCTATTTTTCTATCTCTATCTATCTGGTTGCTCGTGGAGGTGGGAACACCTATGTGGGGGTTTGACTAAGACAAGCCCCTAAACAACCCCAACAATTTTCCTATTCTTATGTGTTCAGGTATCAAAGGTGTAGCTTTGCTAGATGCTTCATTCTTCAACCTCTTGTGAGTGTTTCCTTTCTTCTCTTTCATTTTATTGTTTCCTTTCCATTTAATTTTGTTTATGTTTATTTTTGTTATTTTTCTATTATTTTAGTATATTTTGAGTATTCAATTATCGAAATTGTTAGTAGGTTCTTAGTAGTTTTCTATGATAAACTTAATTTTTGGTCCGTACGAGAATTCAATGTGTTGTGAGGATATCTACCCGCTGCACTATCATCCTTGGCTGAGAGCTTGCTAGTTTGTCCAAAAGACCTTAGAACCTAGTCTTTCGATTTTTGAAACTCTCCTATTTTAGTTCTACATAAAATATAAACAACCATCCTTTATCATTTTAAATCCCATCACCTAACCTTTGATCCTTGAGGTAGTTGAGGAGCATTTTCCCCTTTAGACCTCGTCATCTTGAGGGTGTTGAATCTCCTCTAAATTTTGGCAAACCCAATGTGAACTCATCTTTGATCTAGTCTTTGTTGAAAGTTTATTTTCTCTTGTTTGAAAGTTTGTTGAACTGAGTGTTGTGATACTCATGAGTTTCATGACCCAATCTATAACTTTTGAGCATGTAGTAAGAAGAAGTGTTCGACACTTAGACATGGGTTCAAGACATTAGTTCAATCCAACCCATCAAGGCCCTAAATTTGATCAACTCACCATGGGTTTATCACCTAGTTATACACCTCCTTGAATTTTTGTTCATCCATCTATTGATGTTCAAATAATTTCTCAACCAAGTACTCCATCTAGACCTTCTTCTCCTATAGACCATGAATTTTCTCTTAGGGTCCCCTTTGAGAAAATTTAATCTTTAGAGGAAATACTTAAAGTGTTTTGAATATTTGTTAAATTGTGTTAACTTGTATACTCAAGTTGTTCCCATCATCTGTGGCTTGAGAAATCTACTCATCTCAGATTACAAAGGTCTTGAGTTGCTTTGTGGAATAAATACTATAGTGGAGGATCATTTACCCTTATACACGATAGTCTTGAGCCACCAATAGGATACCCAATCATAGATCACTGGTACATAGTGGATACTAATCCCTTTATACCTTCTCTCACTTCTGCTAATAACACAAACACTATGCCCCTTGATTTAATCCTAGATTTAATGTGAGTCACATTCCTTTGGGTATGAGATTCCTGAATTTTCATTATGAACTTATGTTTCCATGACTAATCAACCTCATCCACCTTTGCCATCTGATCCTATTTTGAATGCCCTATTGTAAAATATGGGATGGATGCACTTGCAACTAACCAAATTAACCAACATTGATTCTTATTCCAAATTGCAACCTTATTATTGCTAAAGTCCCTTAGCCCTAAGCATCTTAAATTTCCCCATCCCTCAAAGAGTGGAAATTCCAAAGTGACAAATACAGTGGTAGGGGTGATCTATGGATCCATGTCTTATCATTTATTGTCATGTGTAGTGAATTTCTCTATTAGGATGCATTGTTAGCTAAGTTATTCCTAAAATATCTCAAAGATACTTTGTTAGAATGGTTTTTCTCCCTTGTTGATAATTCTATCTTATCCTTCAAGTAATTAATTAATCAATTCTTGCATCAATTTAGGTTAACGTTACACCAAAAGTCACCTTTATTGATCTCGTCCATTGTAAGCAAGGGGCTCATGAGAAGGTGATTGATTTTATTGCTCACTACCAATATTTTTTTTCACAAATCTCTTATGTCCCGCATGATTCTGATGTCCAATGCTTCTTCATGGGGAATCTACAACCAACACTGAGATAAAAAGTTCTCTTAATGAAATATCCCTGTTTTACACATTTGTGTACTATGCTGAGATGCTACCAATAGAAAGTGACATAGTACAAGGGTTTCTCCTCATCCTCTTGTATTGATAGTTGGGAAGCCATGTCTATTTTAGGGGAGTCTAAAAGGAATCAAGTAGTAGAGAACGTGGTTTCTATTCCTACTAAAAAGAACACTGTAGGGCATAGCAAAAATTTCACAAAATTATCAGTCTTATGCTAGTGTTCTTTAAAAGCTATTAAAAGATGGCCTAATTACTCTCCTAGAGATCAAACCATTGCCTGATGATAAACCATATCCCAGCTAGTACAATGCACAATTTTTTTCCAATATCACTGATTCCATGTCCATGACACTGAATGCTATATGCATCTTTGACATGTAGTCCAAGACCACATAAATAGTAGTGTCATTCGAATCGATCAGGTAGAAAGAAAAACTCAAAAAAATATATAGCCAAGGCTAACAACCAACTACAAGTCTACACAAATCTTTTTCCTTCTCATTCCACCAATCTAATCACAACTACTTCTACTTCTTCTAAACCTAGTCCTTCTAAGTTCATGAACATGGTCTTATTCACTCCTATCTATCCTATGAGTTGTGTGGATAAGATTCTTGATATAACTTTCAAACCACATGACTTAGCCCTTAACAAGGAGCCTTATCTTTACATCTCGACTCAAGTCAACGATAACATTGTAACCGATGTTATGGTTGACCCTACTAGTCAAGTGAATTTTATTATGGAGGAGACCCTTTTATTAATGATTTGCATAAGGAGAAATATGAGGAATCAAAGGCCATGATCTATAATCATGATGAATTCTTTGTACCTCCCATTGGTTCCATATCTTTTTCGGTCCTAGTTGGACCTAAGTCAATTGATGTTTCATTTATCGTGATTCTTGAATCTAACTTGTTCAAAGCAAGACTAGGCATTCCAAGGCCAATATCCATAAATGTGGTTGCATCAGTAGTCAAAAAATGTTTTAAATTACCTCACAACAACACAATGCATATTATTCATGACACTAGATACAAACTGTTTATGTCACATGGAGGATTTTCCTTAGATCATTTTTTGCTTGCTCCTATTGGACGTTTACCGCTTCATGGAGACTTATTCTATAGAGCCTATTTTAGGTACAAGATGAGAGTTGCAATCCCTAATGTTATTTCCACCTTCATCTTATGCAATCTCTATGAAGTAATCTTTGTGTGCACAATAATGCACTTTGTCCTTTGCACCTTCCTCCTCAAAGGCTATTAATAAGCACACTCCCATGCAAAAACCTTCTCTGGCTATAATTTCATAACCTCTGATGGTGTCCTTGGCTCCTTATATTGTGCCTAGCATGAGAAAGGGAAAGGAACCCATGTTGATGAAATCTAAACCTCAAGTCTTCTAGATAACTCTTGATTTTGCCTATGATTCCTCACCCTACCTTGTATAGAAAGGGGAAGCATACAACTGGATTTGGTCCTTCTTATGTTGCTCTTGTATCTCAACCCCGAGGCCTCTTCTCATTCCTCCACCCACTTAAAAAATAGAGAAACAAAAGGAGCTCATGGTCGAGACACAAGTTTGTTTTTCTCGCACCTCCTATCCCTCCCAAGGAGCCTATCCTTCTGTCAGTGACAACTGCTAAGGCTACCCCTTTTTTGGAACTAGAGACCTCAAAATCTTATTAGGATTCTATTCTTGGTGTCGTGGCTATCGAAATCAACTTGCACATGAGTGTAAGAGTCATCAACAAGAATTGGCTCGGGAGCATGATGCCTTCTAGAAGACTGAGGGTGAGCCTTCTATCTTTTCTTCTACTCCTATCTTTGTCTCTACTTCCATTCATGTGTCTATTTATATTTCTTTAGTTCTAATTTCAACTTCCTCAATGGATCATGATGAACCTCACCCTCAACAGGTGCAAGTGTTCATTTCTCCCTCTTCAAAGCCTCCCCTAATCACTACTCTACCTAACATTCCTCTATTTTCTAAGCCTATGGATGTGACTCACACAAAGGTCATATCTACTATGGATCCTTCTACTTCTCCCATTCCTTCTGCTTTTGATGTGAGGATTCCACATCCTCCTCTTAAGCGTAAGCTAGAAAATAACCTCATCTCAACCGATGGTCGTAAATTTTTGTTGTCATCTTCTTCACCTAGTTCTAGTTTGTCTTGTACCATTATTGCACGATGGAGAAGTCACCTTCTTTCCCAGTGTTTGTCATTGCCCCTCTTCTAGAGGATGGCAATGACACCCTAGTTTCTTAGTCTCCTCCTATTCGTTCACTACACTTCACTCCATAGAAGTGCATGTTTGACTTGTTGGAGGATATCTTGACTTTGTCATCTATCTTTTCTAGATCGATAATGTTAACCTTGTAGGAGCTTTTCGATGGGGACGTTGGGGCAGCCTCCTCCTTGGCTCTTGCTATAGGTGATTCATCTGGCATTGCTCTCGTTGTTCTCCCTCTACAAGCTCATCCTCCTTCCCCTTATGATGATCTAGATTGGGAGTAGGATGAATTATTAGAGGTTCTTGACTAGAGTGGTACCTCTTCTTATATTTATAGTAGATTTGTGTGTGTGTTCTTGTTCCCTTGTACTTGTTTATTTATGTTTGTGTTATCTCCTAGAGGACCCCTGATACCCTTGTAGGTAGTTGGATATAGGAGATAAAATCTATCGTAAACATCTTCTATATGTTTCATCATTCTTCTATTTGTCGCAAAAAAAAATTTTCATGTCAGGAATGATGTAAAGAGTCAGGGCATTTAGGCCTCTTCCATGTTGACTCAAATTTTTATTTGTCTTCATGTGCTCTTCATGTTTCAATCTATTTGAGGGTGATGACAGTTCATATAATTTACACTATATACATACATTTATGATCATTTTTGACCTCAAATAATTGGATCCCCTGTGCTTTCAATCTCTTTATCTCTATTTTTTCTTGGTGTGGATTCTATGTGTTATCCCTTGTGCAATAAAATTTCATGGATACATATCACTATGTATGCCATAACACAATATATCTTTGTATGTCTTTATTCTCCTTAGAATGAATTGTGATTCTTTGTGTAGCACATATCATTCTAAGGAGGGGGCTATCATATCTAGTTATTCTTATTTTTCAAAAATATGTCTTAAAAATCTTGACATCTTATGATCTCGTTGTCTAGCTTGGGGGAAACCTAACTAGACTTGTCTTTTCTATGACTGTCCTGCAAAATATTTTGCAATAGCCATAGGGCTATCAATTTTTCATATGGTCTCTAGCATAACATAGTTTTCTAGCCATACCTATTAGCGTTGTCTTTAAATCTGACCAGATTTATCATGTCTATTTTTTACTTTTTTTCCTAACGTGTTTGTCTATAGCTAACATGTTTATGGTGAAATTGTAGTTAGCTCTACAAGATAGAAGACATGTGTCCTCTTCATATCCTAGCTCAGCCTCTTCATCCTGGTATATTCTCTTCAACCTCTTTCTCTCTCTACTTTAGCTCACATATGATAGATTACATATGCTTTCTAAAGTGGGGGAAAAATGTAATATCGTAAATTGCATCCTATGCAATTTCACATTCCATATACATCCCATTTAGATAAATTAAATTCAATAATGCAATACCCCTTTCACACAACCTTAATTTTATCCTTAACTCGTTCGTGCCCAACTGATAAGGTGAATTTTTATCACAAACGAACACAACCACATAGATGTCTGTATACCATGAGAATGTCCCAAAAAAGATTCCTGACTGCAATAGCTATTTGGACATTACATTTATTACCCACCTATCAGTCTAATGCCTTTGCAGCTCACATACGTGCTAAAGCAACCCTTTGCATGCTTGTACCTCTTCCAAACTCCTCATTTTTGCATCCATTCTTGATCAATCGTTCAATCTCTCTCATTCTCTAGAAATTTATCTCATTATCAAGCTCTTTCAATCTCTCTTGCACTTTTTCCACCATCTTCTACCATCTTCATTGCATTTTGGCTCTCTAAAGCGAAACTTTGACACTATTGGCACGTCTTTTCAAGCTTGGAGATTATAGTTTCTTCCTTTCAACATTCTCACTTGGTAAGGGAGGGAAATTAACTATATTTTCTTTATTGCATTATTCATTTATCTTGTTAGCATATTGTTCTAGCATGTCTTTTATCACATCCATTTTCTCTTTATCTATCTAGCTATCCATGAAGGTGGGAACACCTACGCGAGGGTTTGACTAAGGAAAGCCCCTAAACAACCCCAATAATTTTCCGATTCTTATGTGTGTAGGTATCAAAGGTGTAGCTTTGCTAGAGGCTTCATTCTTGGACCTCTTGTGAGTGTTTCCTTTCTTCTCTTTCATTTTATCATTTCCTTTCTATTTAATTTAGTTACATTTTGTTATTTCTCTATTATTTTAGTACATTTCAAGCATTCAATTATTGAAACTACTACTAGGTTCATAGTATTTTTCTATGATAAACTTAGTTTTCATTCTATATGAAACTCCAATGTGTCCAGAAGACCTTTGTAACCCACTCTTTTAATTTCTAGAATTCTCCCACTTTAATTCTACATAAAATATAAACAACCATCCTTTATCATTTTATATCGTCACCTGAGCTTTGATCCCTAGTTGAGGACCATTTTCCCCTTTGGACCTTGTCTTCTTGAGGGCGTTGAATCTCCTCTACACATACAATAAAAAGTTAAACATGTACACAAATTTATACTATGTCTAGGCCAAATTCAATGGCTGAAAGAGTACCATGATGGAATTCTCTAAGCTCATCCCCAGTCATCAAATATTCATTCCCACTTATATATACGTTAGTAATACTAATTGTTATACTAATTTTAAATGAAATGCACTATAAAATAAATTTAAGTTTTACCTGCACATAAGATTACTCTTTTTCCTCATCTCTAGTCGTGGATGGCTCTCTTTCTATTCTTACCTCACAAGTCTCCATGTATGCAGTACACACTGCTGGCTCATCTCCTCTAGGTGTCACATTATGGATCTCATACTTAGCTATGTCTAAGGGAGGCTCAGTAGTATCTCTCATAGGACCTAAGCACATATGACTGCACATAGTGCAATGATGAGGCACACAAATATGTCTAGATGACATCCACCAATATCAACTGAACCACTAGGAGTATCACTATTAGGCATCTGGGAAAACTAAGAAGACTATGTAATCAAATGGCTAGTCAAAGAGTGTATGACCATGGGACTCTACGTTGTTGCATCTACAACAATGTTTGGATGGGCTATTGGAGGTGGGGGAACAATAGGAGGAGGGTGAATATATGAACCTTGGATTTGACACATTGCCCCAGATCTATCTTGGGGAATTCCTCTACCCACTCCTTGAAAATGTCTAAAATTAAAATAATTCACATGTTTTCCTAAAATAAACTCCGCATATAATTTTTGGATAAAATAAAGAGGGACATCAAATATTGTTGGTTGGTTTATCAAACAACATCCACCAACGATCCCAAAAGTTTCTTGTTATACCCTCATGTGTGTACCATTTTATTGAAAATTTGGGTTTACATATATCAATAGGTTGTCTAGTTTTTGGATTCAAAAAATATCAGGCTATTTAGGCTTTAGATATTTCTAATTGTTTGACCTGGTCATAGCTCAAACCATCAACATATTGTAACATCTTTGTTTCTCTCCACTCTTGAAACAAAGTATGTTTCCTTGTGAGGTCTTTCACATGACTTATTATGGCCTCTAAATTTGGTGTCATTGAGCACAACTAAGGGTGTTGATGATATCTTTCAACATTATTCTTCAATTCAGTGACATTCATATCAATTAAATCCTAAATTGAAGGAGGATTTTGTGGAGAATTTTCTCTATCAAATTCTTCAACCATTTTAAACCTTGTTTATGATTAATTTTTTAAAAATTAACATAAATTTTAACTAATTATTAAAATCTATAAACAAAAACCTAGTATATATGCCATTTTTTTTGAGAAAACAAATAAAATAATGAAAAACATAAAAAATGAATTGCCTCACTATGAAATGTGAGGAAATTGCTAAATTGTGGAGAGAATTTTTTTTTGCAGCCAAAATGGAATATATTAGATTCGATCGAATATCCATTTCTTCTCCTATCCACTTGTCACCCACTATGTAAATGACTAGAAATGAATTTTTTTTACTTATAGCTTTCCAAAACGAATATCCATTTTGGAGAGATTTTTAATCTATGCGTAGCTCTCCAAAATAGATCTGTCTCGGAAAGCATTTATTTTGTTTAAATATTTGATATATTTTTATATTATGACATAATATATTAAATGATATAATATATTATATAATATATTATATCATATATACTATATTATATCTTATGAAATATATTATAATAATATATGTAATATATATTATTATAATATAAATAAAATATTATTATATTAAATATTATATAATTTATATATATATATATATATTGATACATAAGATTAGTATTTTATTAATAACAAAAGTAGAAATATAAATGTATGCCATGCAGGTAAGAAGGCAATCTGTAAACACGCTAAACCACCAGCCCACAAAACAACTACAAAAGCCTACCAAAATGCTTCACCGAACCACCGAAAGCCCAACCAAAAATATCAAAGCCAAACCATTTTAATGGCATTTACGTAGCCATGGCTACCAAAAACCCAGACAAACTAGAACTAGCACCTACCAACCATAAAAAAAGAGCCATCACCCAACTTACATAAATTTTTTCAACTTTGCAAAATCTTTGAATTCCACTTTCCACTCCACACAGTCAACTACCATTAGCCCAAAGAACCTCTTTAGAAAAACCACAACAACTACCACAATCGACCGATGTCGCATCAGACCCGAACCTTGCAAATCCAAGAGGAAAGGAAAAATCTTCACCATGTCCACCGAGCTCACCCTCTCCACGTCGCAAGGCCTCGAACAACCCCTGCCTTCAATCACCACATGAAGAACCTTGTCCACCCCTTCAACCAAGTTCGCTCTAAACAGTTTAACCAACAAACTTTTTGCTTCTACCTTCGACTCCAAATTGTCTAGAAGAGAGGCAAGGAAATGAGAAGAGACATGCAAATTTCCTCTCTCGTATTGCACTCCAAATGACCGGAGCCCAACACCATTTTCATGGCTGCCAGCACCAACAAATCATAATTCAACAGAATCCATTTTAATCTTTGATTTGTGACCTCCCTGAATGAGGCTTGTCTCGCCGATGACCGTAGAGAGATAGGAGTGTCGGCCCAAACTGAGCAAGACCCACCATCGAAACCTCAATAATGATTTTAGAGCTCTTCGCCATTCTCAACCCCACACCAAAAGCACCTGACAAGAGAGATAGAAAAAAAACCACAAACGCCACACTTTTGCAGAAAAGGCTTAATGCAAAATAAGAGCCAAGATTGTAATAAATAAACCTGGACCATGAAAAGGCCGCCAACCTCCACAAATTGTACCCCCTTCCCGCGTGCAAGATGTCTTAACAAAGAAGGGAGCTCTCATTTCCATTATTAACGTTCATAGAAATGAGTGCCATAGCTATCTGTCACCTTACACGTAGCTTGTCGAAAAGACAAGCCGACTCCATCCTGCCAACATTTATGTTGACTTGGCTTGAAAGAGCCCCAACCATCCACCACCGTGGCAACCCATGCCACCTCCCTTCGCCACCATGGAGAGACGCCCGCCCTTCCACCCACTATTAATATTATATTATTATTATATACTATTATAATATACAATAGAGTAATATATGATGTATATATAATTTAATAAATTATGATATTATATATTATTATAATATATAGATTATCATAATATATATTAAATATTTTATATAATATAATAAAATAATATTTTATTTATATTATTATAATATATATTATATATCATATAAAATACTAATATAGTAAATTAAAAAATGCTTTCCAAAATGGATATCTATTTTAGAGAGCTTTTTTATATTATAAAAAGCTCTTTGAAATGGATATTTGTTTTGGAGAGCATTTTTTTAAAATATTTGATATATTTTTTTTTATGTTATATGATATAATATATTATAATAATATATGTAATATATATTATTATATATGATTTATATTATATATTATTATAATATAAACATAATATTATTATATTATATAATTTTATTATATTATACATGATGTATAATATATATTACAATAATATATAATATCATAATATATGTTATGTATAATGGACATCTGTTTTGTGCAAGAAACAAATATCCATTTTTTATTTAATAACAAATATCTGTTCTATACAAGAAATGGATATTTATTTTTTCGATTTAATATAAGATATTTTTTTATATTAGATATCCACTTTTTAAAAAGTGGATATCTGTTTTTTAAAAGCTAATATCCATTTTTTAAAAGTGAATATCCATTTTTTAAAAGAAAATATCCATTAATAACAAATATTTGTTTTACTTTGGTGTTTACCATAGAAAATTGTACTTTTTACTCAACCCAAGTAAAAAGTCAAAGATTCTTTTCATGATTTTACCTAACTGAAATCATGTTTTTTCCCATTGCCACTATTTGGCCCATCATGATCCTACACTCACCCATTTTTTAGGCATAGGGGCTTCAAGGTCAACCTAGTAAGTAGCTCTTGAGTTAGTAGGCAAAGAGTGATCTAAATTTTATTCTCACAATAAAGTGTGACATAAGAAGTTTTATTAGAGTGGTAAAAATATAAGGAACAAGAGATGGGGGATGAGGGCTTAGCCTTGCTAGCAAAGTGAAGGGATTGACAAGAAGCAATTGGGTCTAGGTTTTTCTTAATATGGGGTTGATTCTTAATTTTAGGGGTAGAGTGTTTTGACTAAGACACAATATTGAAAACAAAGAGGACTAAGATGAGGCTTTACTATGGTAACAATTCATAGATGAACACTTCTTAGATTAGCAAGGGAAGGAGAGAGAGAACCTCCACAATTATAAGATTGTTGGGCACATTCACGGTGGAGACAGGTGATTTGTAGATATGAAACAAGTAGAGATTAAATATTAGTCTTTGATGAATAAGGATTTTGGCCATATTAAATAAGACTTCCACCATTGAATATTGAACAAAACTATGGAGAAATCGGGGGAAGTTGGAAAGTAATCCATATAGATTAGGTGGTTTAAAAGGAAAAAATGTAGTTGTACCTAACCTCAATAGCGATATACTTGATAAGTTGTATACTCACTATTTTCTCTTTGCACCAAAGGAAAGTGTTTATCACACTTTTATCTTTGGAATTACTAGCTTTCTTAATATTAATCCCCTCCATCAATGAGCTAGTGACAATAATATTGTAGTTCTTTGTGATGGTAAATTTAACACTACCTATAATAACCTACCCATTCTTCCATGATTTAGAAAATTGAAATAGTATAGTAGGATCATAGCCCTTAAGGCTCTCAAAATAGTTTTCTAATCCATCATTGAAAAATAGCTATCATAACTCATTACTTTTTAGAGTTTTAGAAAATTCAATATGCATTTGAACCCTTTCACCACCTATACTATTATTAACTAGGAGCAATAGAAGAAATTAATAATTAACTAGAGTATTCAACATAGTAGGATAGAGATCAAAATACCAAATTTAACCCTTATGATCATTGAAGCAATGCATGAAAGGAAAATTTCAGCTACACAGAACTATTTCCACATAACCATAATATAGAAAATCATGCAGACAAATATTCAAAATCAATATGTAAGAGAATAGACAAAGATACCATCAAGACAACACACGATATACCCTAGAAAAACCCTCAAGAGGGAAAAACCCAACCTCAAAAAGAATCTACACTTAATGTATTATCTCATGAACAAAGATAAAATACATCTATAGAGCCTCCATGAATATGTCAAAAGCATCAAGCTCTCTAAATTCCTTCCATGTGAACAAGAAAATGAGAATCATGTAATGAAACATACCGATCCATGCTTCATCTCCTCACATCTGTAACCTACAATAGATGCTCAAACTATCCTTAACCAAAATAGCCAACAAGCTAAGCCAAACAACTACTAATGTGCATGATTTTATAAAAACAATCTTGTAGAAAACCACTAAGTGGTATTACATAAACCATGCAACTAATATCGTGAGGTTACAAAACTATTTCCTTGACTTTTTGGTACTAAGTTTTCCCAATACATGCAAAACCACATTAAATATTTATCCCAATATTACATATAGTGCATAAAGTGGCCTCAAAATGTCTAACCCATGTGATGCATGCATCCCTAGATCCCTTAGGTATACCACAAATTTAATATTAATTTTACATTAATATAACATTATGCAACTAATATCGTGAGCTTACAAAACTATTTCCTTGACTTTTTGGTACTAAGTTTTCCCAATACATGCAAACCCACATTAAATATTTATCCCAATATTACATATAGTGCATAAAGTGGCCTAAAAATGTCTAACCCATGTGATGCATGCATCCCTAGATCCCCTAGGTATACCACAAATAATATTAATTTTACATTAATCCTCTATGTTTTTCACCAGAGTCTAAGCAGCTTTGTTGCTTGGCTTATGTTCCTTTTCCTGGTTTCCCTCCCAGAGGATGATGTTTTTGAGGTCTATTGGGAATTTTTTTTTCTATTTTTGGAAGATGCCTTGGGTTCTGGTTAGTGTGTTGTATCTAGAGCCTGTGTTGATGTGGGTTGACTTGTTCTTTTTCTATGATTTTTTGTCTCCTTCTCTTCTGATGCCTTGGGTTGATGTAGGTGTTGGTTCTACTAGAGTGGTTTCTTTTGGCTAGTTTTTGCAAATGGTGTCTTCTCTAGAGGTGAAGCTTGCTCTTGTTGAGGTAGAGCCCGCTCCTTTTGAGGTGGAGTTGGTATGAGTAGGAGTTGGGATGTTGTGGTGGTTCAAGGCCTTGTATATTCCTCCCTTATAGAGGGGGGACCTATCCTATAGAGGTGGAATGTGGGATGCCTTCTCAGTTGGGTTGGTTTTGCAAGAAGGTTGTGGCTTCTCAATTAGCTGTCGTTTTGGGTTTAAGGTCCCAGTCAACACCTGATATTAGCATTCTTCTGGGTTCATGGTCCTTAAAAAACCAGGTTAAGGGTTTAAGGTCCCTTCAAAACCTTTGGGTTTAAGGTCCTATGTAAAACCTGCTTGTTTTTGGTCTCGGTATTTAGGGCCCTGCTACTCCTTTGTGCAACTTGTGTTGTTTTGTTATATTTTATATGAGGCTGCTGATTGGCTGCTTATGGTATATGGTTCATCTTTGAGGCAACATGTTTTTCTTGGATAGGGTTGCGGGTCCCTTCAAAATCATTTTGTAATGGGTTTCAGGTCCCATCAAAACCTGTTTTCCCCATTATCAAAAACATTATACAAGGTGAACAATTATTAGAACATAATGTTATTAGGGTTCATATCCTTAAAACATTTATATAGTTCTAATATAAGGTTATAAAACTTTATATATTATATGCTTATTAAGAATATCCCAATTGAAATAGTTATAGTCTTATAACTATTAGATTATTAATTTTTTATGAATGGTGGTTGTTAAATAGTTGTGACTAATACCCCTTCAGGTATTACGCCACCCTTTCTCCTATATTTAAGGAGGCTCTCTCTCATTTGAGAGATATTAAATTTGGATATTGATAGTGAATTCTATCACTATGTACATGAGGTATTATTGGCCATGTGGAAGTATGGAGAAGCGTTCCCTAGGTTCAAATATGCTATAATATATCATTATTGTAAGTGTTTTAATAAAATGATGCTTTATGAGGTTTTTATCTGAAGGGTTTTCCCCATGTATATCTTGTGTAATGTGTAAATTCTATGATTGTATGATTCTCATTTTATTTAATTTATGTTTTGTTTATAATGATTAGTATCCTAGGATCTTAATTTCTAAAAACAACACACCTTTTTTGATATTCTCCCACTTGTAGTATACATTGCATAAGGGGTAAAAAAAAACTCAAACATCAAGGTAACAATCCCTATACCCAACATGTACCATCAATAAGTCTAAGTGATCTATGTGCTCTATCAAGATACCTACAACAATAATCAAGGTGACCACCATATCAAACATGAATCCTCTTATCCTCCATCATGCCAATGCACAAAAAAATAAGATCCCATCCAAAGCTATGCCACACTAATTGTCACATAGAAGCATAAGTCTTTCCTTATGATATCCAAATACAAGCACTAAATCTAATGGTAAAAAATATGTAGATTAGTAGATCTCAAAAAATAATTACCATAGTTGGAATAACAACCATAACTAGTTGCTAACAAATTCAATTAACTATACCTCACAACCAAGGTATATACACCACAAAACATTAACCTTATGTGATCAAATATCCAACCCATAAAATGAAATCACAAGCTCCATGTATAAAACCTATCCATGAAGAACATACACATCCAGGAACTCCCACTACATAGATAATCTCAAATCTAAAAATGATCAAGGCACCCAAATATCCACCAATATAATCACATAGAAGTTGTAACCAATATCATGTTGTACCAAGGAACATCCGCAAAGTATGCAAGGCCTACAAAAAAGTATGCTACTGTATAACTATCACCGCTAGTCTTCATAACTCTCCCAAGTTCTCCACACTCAAAAAATAAAGAGATCAAGGGGATTTGACATTGTCACCATGAATAACAATAAAAACACATGGGAAAAAACATAGTGATCACCATATCTCCACACAAACCTCAAATCCAATGTCATGTGAACACAAACATCCAAGAAGAAGAACAAGACCAAAGAGAGAACTTGTAAATCAAAATATGTATCATGCCCTTCTACACACACCCCTAAATTCTTAAGCTATGATAAGTATGATATCTTTCATAAAATACTAAAGAGAAAAGAATTATCCACATCTAACCATAACCAATATGTAAGCCTCTCAAACCAAAGGAAGATCAAACCAAATAATCCATTCCCAAACCAAGGGAATAAGCCCAAAATATCATTTTCACTCCTCAAATAAGCTCAAAACTCATTCTCATGAAAAGAAAAAGGAACAAACAATTCATGCCAAATAATCCTCAAATAAGTCTTGAAAATCCAACATCATAATTCAAGACTCATTTCCAAGAGAAAAAAAACACAAAACAAAATGCATTTGAAAATAAGGTGAGCAATACATTTCAAATGATTTACTACCAAGAGAACCAAGAGTGGGGAATGAAAATGATCAACCAATATAACAAGTCTTCCTAACTCATCACAAGGACAATGTCCTCTATAGGTTCATGTTAAAATCATGTTCAACCCAGGTTTAGGCTCCTCAATCTTCTTGATAAAACCTCATTAGAGAGTAACCCTCTCAACACATGATCTCCAAAAATAAGAGATCTCCTAGCCTCACCCAAATTTGAATCATGTGTACAACCGTTCATCTCATACCAACTAAACTCAAATGCAACATTGTAATAAACAAAAGCTCACAAGAAAAATGATCATACCTTTCATCAATCACATAATCCCAAAACCATTTTCAAAGCTCCAATCTTGAGAATCAAGAACTCTCCATGAAATCATGATCTACATCTCCTTAAAATATCATATGTTTCAAGTGAACATATCTTCTCCTAAGAGCACATGTATCATGGAAAAAGTCTAACTGTTAATCAAGAGTATATCATAGCACAACAACATACCATCATATAAGAAAGGATCACCTCTCAAACTAGAAAATCATAACCAACATCTCAACCAAAGACTTCAAGAGTCCTGCATGGTACCAAGATGTCAACATCTCCAATTCACATGAATACAACCATCTATTTTCAATAGAACCCAAGATTCCAATGAACTCTCGTTGCATATAACAAATGGGATCCAAGAGACCCTGATGCAGGAGCATCTAGGGGTACCAAGAAATCCTACACAACCAAAAATATTTTAAGTTTTATGCTTGTGTTTTATTTTGATTTTTGACTGTAGGTGCAAATTGTTGAAATTTTCAACTCCTCCAGCGTAGCAGAATTTGGTGATGGATTGTGGGAAAATCAATTAATTAATTGATTCACTTTTTATTGTTTTAAAATATTTGAGAAGTTTTAATTTTCTAAAAGGGAAAAATTCCATGTCCAAGCCTATGAGTGGATAATTATTGTAAATTGTAACTCCATTCAAAAAAATTTGAAATTGCATCTTGTTCGAGAACTGGAATGATGGGTATTGATGTAATGGAGAGAGTAAGTGTAAGGCGGGAAGAAAAATTTGAATTGTATATTGAATGCACATGATAAGAAGAGGAAATCCATGCCAAGGAGTAATGGGCATTCTGGAGGTTTGACTAGCATATTATTATTTTTGGAAAAAGAGTAAAGATTGTTTGGGTCGTAATTATGAGACTCAGTCTCAGTAAAACAGCCATAAATTTCTCATAGAATAACGAAATTAAGAATTTTAAAATGATTCAGAAAGCTGGAAACGAGGCGTGCCAAACCCATAAATTGTTCTAGAAAATTCTAAAGAATGATAGAGCATTGATAGACAAAAAGTGACAAGTTTTCCTGGTGGTTTAGTGGAGATTTTTTCAAAAAACCAATAGTGGTTTCTTCTCACACAATTTTTATATATTGATGCTTGCAATTTGGTGAATGGGGGGGCTTTGGAGAGTTGGTGATTGCATATCTAGATGTTGCTAGAATGATGTTGGAAGGTTGAGTTACTGATTTTTGTATGTGTGAAGCCCATGTTGTATGTGAGCATATGAGCTCTATGATTATGTAATTCATTTTCAGATTTGAACTTAATATATGTTGCATATTTCTCTTCCATTTCTATGTGTTTAAGTTAATTTGTTGCCTTCTTGCATAGAGTTGTATGTGTGTTTGTGATTAGATTTTGAAATGGAGAGTCTCCCTTGTCATTAGTGGTATCAAAGCGGGAGTTCCTGAGTGTGCAAGCAGAAGTGCCGATGTAAGGAAATTTGCACCAGGACTTGTGGTGGTGTTGCATGTAGAAAGATCGTCGGACGTGAGGCAGTCTATACCTGATAGGTTCAATATTGAGAGTGTCGCAAGTGTTTGAAAAAATGTCAAAGAAGAAAGGCAACAAGTTTGTCATAGTTCTGTATGCAGGTGAACATGAAGGAGAGAATACTGTAGACGTATGCTTTGAGGATAGCATGAAGAAAGATGACAGTGTGAGGAAGAGTAGAGAAAATGAGTGTTGCAACCAAAGAGAGAAGGAAAAAGAAGTGAGAGTAACCCCTATAATGGATGAAGAAGATAGTGAGATTGCAGCACCACAAGCATGTCTTTTTGAAGATAGAGAGGAGAGAAAGCATGAGATGGTGGTAGAGGTTGAAGAGCACAATAAGGCTACAATAGATAGTGATAATGAAGAAGGATATTTACATGCTAAAGGACCAAAATTTGATGAAGAACTTGGAAAAAATGAAGAGAATCTCCCATTGATAAAGGAGTTGGAAATAATAGATAGGTGGTTAAGAGGAGATTTAAATCTTGAAGAGATGAAGATGGATATAGAGGATAAAGACCAAAGAGAAATTGCAACAAATGATGATGAGGTAGAAGTTGCAGCAACAAAAAAAGAGAATAATGAGGACATGTTAGTGGACATGGAGCATCAAATCAATGAAGAGGTAAAATCTAATTTTTCTACTTTGTGTGATGAGATAGTTTATGTGAATTTGCATAAAGAGTTAGTGCAAGAAGATAGAAAGAGGGATTATGTAGTTGCAGATTGGTGTGTGGATGTAGCATATTTATATGTAGAAGCTATAAAGGATGCTACATGAGAGATTTGGTGGAGGTGGTTGGTTTGTGGTAGGTCAAAACCCACGAAAGAGGAGAGGAGTAGAGAGATTATTTGGAGGATGGTACATGGTGGATACAAATCCAGGAAAGGAGAGAAGAATGGAGTGCAGAGTTGTCAAAGGAGGAGGTTGTTTGTTCTAGCTAAGTGTTGGAAGAAGAGAAGGAAGAAAAAAATTAGAGTTACGAGTTTCAATGATGGAGTTTGCTAAAGATTGATTGCAATCTGAAAGGGTGGTACTAGGACTCAACTCCATCTGTGAGACCAAGCTCACAAAATTTTTCTACCTTGGGTGTCTAATTCAGGAGCATCTAGGGGTACCAAGAAATCCTACACAACCAAAAATATTTTAAGTTTTATGCTTGTGTTTTATTTTAATTTTTGGTTGCAGGTGCAAATTGTTGAAATTTTCAACTCCTCCAGCGTAGCAGAATTTGGTGATGGATTGTGGGAAAATTAATTAATTAATTGATTCAATTTTTATTGTTTTAAAATATTTGAGAAGTGATAATTTTATAAAAGGGAAAACTTCCATGTCCAAGCCTATGAGTGGACAATTATTGTAAATTGTAACTCCATTCAAAAAAAATGAAATTGCATCTTGTTGGAGGATTAGAATGATGGGTATTGATGGAATGGAGAGAGTGGGTGTAAGGCAGGAAGAAAAAATTGAATTTTACATTGAATGTGCATGCTAAGAAGAGGAAACCCATTCCAAGAAGGATTAATGAGCATTGTGGAGGTTTGACTGGCATATTATTATTTTTGGGAAAAGAGTAAAGATTGTCTGGGTCGTAATTATGAGACTTAGTCTTAGTAAAACGACCATAAATTTCTCATACAATAACAAAATTAAGAATTTAAAAATGATTTGGAAAGCTGGAAATGAGGTGCACTGAACCCATAAACTATTTTAGAAAATTCTAAAGAATGGTAGAGCATTGATAGGCAGAAAGTGACGGGTTTTCCTGGTGGTTTAGTGGAGGTTGTTTTGAGAAACCAATAGTGGTTTCTTCTCACATAATTTTTATATATTGATGCTTGCAATTTGGTGAATGAGGGGGCTTTGGAGAGTTGGTGGTTGCATATCCAGATGCCGCTGGAATGATGTTGGAAGGTTGAGTTGCAGATTTTTATATGTGTGAAGCCCATGTTGTATGTGAGCATATGAGCTCCATGATTATGTAATTCATTTTCAGATTTGAACTTAATATATGTTGCAAATTTCTCTTCCATTTCTATGTGTTTAAGTTAATTTGTTGCCTTCTTGCATAGAGTTGTAAGTGTGTTTGTGATTAGATTTGAAAGGGAGAGTCTCCCTTGTCATCAACCCCTCTATGACACCAACAACCACTACATAGTATCATCCATCATCAATTAATGAATCTACATCATTGCCAAAAATCCCATTGAATCATGATACCAAGCTAAACATAAAATCATGAAAAAAATATCATAATTTAAGATCACCATGGCCCCAAATAGACAAATAACTCAATATCAAGAGCTTCTAAAGGGTAAAGTAAAATCATAGTCTCCAAACCAATAATATATAACACCAATAAAGTATCATTGTCAAAAGGATGCATTAAATAATGTAAAAAGGCTATATATGGCATCATGATAACCATCTCCTTAATTAATATCACCAACAACCCTTGCACAATCAAATAACTCAACTGCAACACCAGGAGCTCCCAAATGGGAAAATTAAAACCATGATCTCAAAACTAAGAAGATACACCACCACAAGTAATCATGAATCAATCCAACACCACCAATAATGCACCTACATAAACAATCATGTCATTCCAAAGTCCCAAAGGTATAAGGAACCTTCATGACATCATTATCACTATCAATGTACCAACATCAAACTCCCATCGATTCTCACATGAATGTACATCATATAGTCAACAAGTATAGGTCCCACAACATAACTACATCAAGTAACACCATATCTCCACCTCATAATGATAATATTACAATTCACACCTCATGGAGCCAAATAGATAGCTCAAAATTATCTAAGTGTATTGGTAGATGCTACTAGAGGAATTATTTCATTTTCTATACATCCAATATTTCTAGGCTATCATGGTCTAGTGATTTCCTAATAGAAACATTCTTGTAATATGTATAATACATAAATGTTTTTTTAACCTACAATTGGGTATTGGGGAAATATCCCAAATACTAGCTTATTTTCCCCTAACTCTAATGGTTTTCTTGTAGTGGTAGTGAACATAATATTTTGAAAAGCCTTAGTTTTCTTCATGTTAGGGTCTCAAGAGTGGTATCTTGTAATATACACCTCATTTCATTGAATTGATAGTGCCAACATGTCTAAATGGGATGGAATATTATACTAGAGGTGTCATTATTGTATTACCTAAGCAACCTAATCCTTCTAGGATACATCAATATGATGATTTCTCTTAAGATACTTGGGAGTGAGAAAACTATTAAATTTGATAGGAATGTGCTTGCAATCTATGACACCTATGAATTTTCTATCTAAACATATACTAGGTATTGGTTCAATCTACAAAATTGTCTCCCATTTTTGTGAACTCCTAATGATTTTTGGTAGTGGTAGTGAATGCAATGTTATAAATATAATAATATATTTCAATATTGGGGTTAGAATATTGTCATCCTTTAATCCACAACTTATGACCCAAAATTGATTGTGTCAACACATCTAGGTGGGTAGGTAGATTCCATTATATGCATCATTTAACTTCCAAAGAATACTAATCCTTTCATGCTACATCGGTTTGATGATTTCTATTAAGAGCCTTTAGAGTAGAAAATTATCAACCTTTGATATTAATTCTCTTACGATCCTTGGAACTAATGATGTTTTATAGAAACCTACAAATAGGCATTGGATCAATCTAAAAATCTTCTCCTAGTTTACACCAACAATTGGTGGTTTTATCATAGTAGTAATAAACATAATATTAAAAAAAGTGTTATTTTTCATTAGTTTCAAGGTCTCATGAGTGTTTTAATACATAGATCATTGCACCAAAATAATAGTTCCAACATGTCAAGGTGAACTATTTTTTTTTTTGTTCGGTAAATCACTGCTAAGGGGCAACACCCTACACTTTTGATTGGAGCTATGAACCAGTGAGGCCACATACGAGGGGCCTCATCCCTAATATCTCCATTTCTCCTCCACTCCTCCCTCCTTCCTCCTTGGCACCTTCGACCTTTGCATCCCTTCCATCTTCCACTCCTCCATCATTACTCCTCCTGCCATCTGTCAAGTGCCTTGAGTACCTGCCAATTCTGCCACCCAACCTACTGCCAGCCTGACCCTCTGACCCTCCATCTACTGCCTTTACATCGATCCTCCTACAACCATCTACAACCTCCCTGTGATCTCTCTTTTCCTCTGCTCCCCCTTCGTTGACCTTGCAACAATGCCCACCACCTGCACCAGTGAGCATTCCCACAAACCACCATGGAATTCGAACCTTGGGAAACCCAACTGCTACCCTTACAACTTAACCGTTGCAATACAGGGTCAACCCCCATGTCAAGGTGACCTATTACATGCTATAGGAGGTGTTATTTTTTTACTTAATAATTCCAATCTATTTGGTTTGCATTAGTTTGATAATTTCTCTTAAGATACTTTAGGGAAAAAATTATCAAACTTTAAAAGGAGAATTCTTGTAGTATGTAGCACATATGAATATTCTTCTAAACCTATAGCTAGGAATTAGGTCAATCTAAAAGGTTATCTTTAATTTCCCCCAATTTTTGATAGTTTTCTCATAGTGGCAACGAATGCAATGTTACCAAAATAATTAGTTTGTGTTTAGGAGCGAATTTTCACCCCTTATGCGAATTCCCCTTTTGCCCTTCTTCACTTTAGAAAACAAAATTCGAAGGCTAAATTCCACATAATCCCACTGCTTTCATCCCACTTGGTGGTCATTTTGTGTGTCGACAAAGGAATAACTGTTGGGGACACCTGCATGGCGCATAGACGTTTGTGTGACGCACTTACATCCCTGGAAAATTCTTGCGTCTGGAGCCTGCAAAGGCATTACACTTCCCATTGGAAGTCAATTTGTAATGCCCCCTTTGACTGCCCAACCTGAATATGGTTATTTTCTTCATTCTCTCCTTCAAATTCACTCCTACATTTTTTTCATCTCTTTGGCATCTTTTAAGCATTCAATTCATCTCTACAAGCCATTCTCTAAGCATCCTACACAACCTTTCTTGCATCCATCACTCTCAAGCAACACTTTGCACTCCATCGCAGCAACAACAACACTCTATCAACTCCATAAAGCAAGCGTGGAACCAACACCATTGCAACAGAGGCTTGAGTCCTCTCATTTTCTCCTCCATTAGCTAGTGAGCTCTTGGTGGAGGTGGTAAGATTTCTACTCCTCTCCTCTACAATTTGGTGGGTAGCACCCTACTGTTTTTGTAGTGCTTTTGTGTTCTTTACTTAATTTCCTTCTTTATCATATATTTCTCCATTGTTGCAAACTTGGCTGTTCATGGAGGTGGAAACACTAAAACGGGGGTCTGACTGAGGCAGGCCCCTATACAGCCACCCAACAATTTTCCTCTCTATTGTGTGTAGGTGAAAGTATTCTTGGAGCTAGCTGGCGAACAAGGTTTTTTGTGAGATCATTTGTGTCACTCTAGCATTAATCTACTTACTTCATCATATTCATCTATACATTTCATATTTCATAGTGTTATTTTGTTCTCCTAAAAACCACTAGCTAGGCTGTTAGTTTGTTTTCCTGTGTTTAACCTTGTCTCTTTAGTCCTCTAGTCGAACGGACGCCAACACACCTGAGAGATGCCAGCGCACCACACTATCATCCCAGAACAACGCTTTCGTTCTTGGGAAGAGAGCTTATTGAGGCATAGTGTTGAACCTGAAAATTGGCTCGCCTAGCCCCATTTTGAGTTTTGGGTCTGCAGAGTGATCAAAGGGATTTATAGTCCTCATCATTCTCATCCTGCATTTCCTAACACCCCTTTAATCTGAGGTAAGTTAGGGCAGCCTTCCGCTCTTGGCTCTCCGTGACCTAGGGCCTTGAATGTGGTTGGTCCCCCTCTCTTACATTTTTTGGTGAACCCGACGTGAACCAACATCTATTCATCCATTGGTGTTTAGGCTTTCCCCTTCTGCCTTGTGGTTGTTGTACCTGAGTGTTGTGAAGGTTTATGAGCATCACAACCTAGTACACAACCTCCAGGTATATTGTTAGGAGAAGTATATGACACCTTCTGATGGAAAGGACGAAGGTCACTATTGGTTTCTCTACAATCCCTTTCTCTGGTCCTGCCATTGGTCTGGCCACACAAGAGCAGTTGCCAAGGGGCAAGATAGGATTGTCTGATGAGACCAATCACGTCCCCACTCCTCTCATGTTTCCTACACCATCGTCGGTAGATGAGCATGAGATTTTTCACATACCTATAGAATATGTCTCCACCCTTGGCAAAGGGTTGGGTGACTTGGAAAATCACTTGGAAAGAGACCTGAAGTTGGCTAGGGCCACCCGGGTTATTAGAAAACTAAATTACATGGTTGGAAAAGACCGAACATGCATAGTACTCTTGGCTAGAGTCTCTCTAGTCTAACTGATGCATGTGCTCCTCCAAACAATCCTAATATTAAATACAAGGAGCCACTTTTGAAGACCATGAGAGGCAGCTAGGATTGTCAATGCCTCCTACGTTTGTATACATGACCTATGTCATACCCTTAATCAACATCCCCTCTACCTTCAAGGGACCTGACACTGTCAAAGTGAACAAGATCCCCTTGGGTTTCAGCTTCACCCCTCCTGTCACCTCTAGTGGTGGAGGTTTCGGCAGGATGAGCGGTGGAGGCTTTGGTAGTAGTGGTAGCTTCGACAGTGAGGGTGGTTTTGGTGGAAGTGGTTCCGATGGAGGTCATGGTGGTGGCTTTGGATGCAGAGGTGGCTTCGGTGGAGGCCCTATTGGTGGAGGTGGCTCCGGTAGCAGTTCCGGTGGTGGTCACATCGGTGGTTCTGGTGGTGGCTCCGGTGGCAGTTCTGGAGGAGGTCCTTCTGGCCCTTTATCTTCTAATGACCCTATTCTAAACACTCTTCTTTAGAATATGGGTAAGATGCAAAGCTAGTTAGCGAGTCTCTCCCAAGCCTCTACCCAACCTATCTTTCAACCTTTCTTCCGGCATAGCCTGTTGTCAGTCGTGATTCTTAACACTCCCTTCCCTCAAGGAATGGAGATTTTTAAATTTGAGAAATATGGTGGAAAAGGGGACCCAAACACATGTTTCCACCTTTAACGCCTTGTGCACAAATTTCTTCCATCATGACGCATTGACGACCAAACTATTTCCTCAATCTCTCAAGGATACAACACTTGAATGGTACTGTTCCTTGCCCGATAATTCTGTTTTCTGATTTGATCAACCTGTAAACCAATTTCTATGACAATTCCAAGCCAAACATGACCTTTTTGGATATCGTCCAGTGTAAACAAGGTGATAATGAAAAGATTACTGATTTCCAAGCACGGTATTAGGCGCTCTTCTCACAAATCTCGTATCCGCTGCTCGATTCTGGCGTGTAAAAGGTATTCATAGGGAGCTTGCAAAGGCCTTGGCAAGAGAAGTTTTCCCTTATGAAATACCCTTCTTTCATGCATTTGTGTGCAACCCTAGGAGAGTATCAGCAGACGGTGGTTCAGTTTGGAGGGTCCTCCTTGTGCTCCTATTCTGAAGGGAAGTCCATTGTGTTGATCTCTAGAAAAGAAAAAGATGTTGCGAATGTAGTAGCCACTGTAGATGACAACAACCTCAAAAGCAACCGAAAGTTCATAAAGTTATCAGAATCTTATTCCTCCATCTTGCAAAAGTTGTTGAAGGATAAGATCATAACCTTGCCAAACCCTAAACCTCTTAAAGAACCATACCCTAGCTGGTATGATGCAAGTACCTACTATCAGTACCATCGAGTTAATGAACATGATACTGAATGCTACATGCACTTGCGTCATGAGATACAAGACCGCATTGAGGATGGTACTATTCATCTCGATGGTAGCAAACAAAATGCAAAAAAATTGGTGACAAAAGCAAATAGTGAACTACAGATATACATGGACCCATTTTCATCACATTCTGCTAACATGATTATCGACCCCATTGATTCTAGCACTCATTGCAAGGGCTATGTTAACATGGTCATAGTTACTTCTACCGCACAACCTACGACCGATTCGCTGGATATAACGTTCATGTCGTAGAAATTACCCTTAAATGAAAAGCCCTCACTTCTCTATATTCCTGCTCGCCTCAATGGAAACATTTTGACAGGGGTCCTAGTAGACCCCGCAAGTTGAGTGAATGTTATCACAAAAGAGACATTGTGGCTTAACTCATTACATAGAAAGGAATACAAAGAAATGAAATTTACCATCCGTACACACAATGGTATCTCCCTGAAACCCTATGGCTCAATAACTTTGTCTGGATGCTTAATCGGACCTAGGGTTGTCGACACGGTTTTCAATGTCATCCCAAAGTCAAATTTGTTCAAGATGAAGCTAGGCATACCTTGGTTAGCTTCTATGAATGGAATTGCCTCTGTTATCAACAAATGTTTGAAGTTCTCCCATGAAGGTGTTGTGGATGTAGTGCATGACACTGGATACCAGCCTTTGGTGTCTCGTGGGGGATATCCAATAGACCATTTTTGGCCCACCCTGGTTGGTCCGCTTCCTCCAAGAATTGACCTACTTTACAAAAACTATTGAGGTATAAGATCAGGGGAAAGGGACAACCAAAATTGGCTCTTCCTATAGCACAACAACTGGCCACCTCTTCTTCCTAAAAAGGGAAGGAGAAGGTGACCTCCCCTCAAGATGACTCATCTACTCCCATCTCTTGGGAGGAGTATTGGATGAGCAAACCTGGCTTCTACCCATTAAGTTTGATGATCCCTCCTTGGCATAAACCCAAGATCAGGATATTAGACCTCCCTACTAAACCGCCTAGACCTTGGTACTACCTATACGGTAGAGGAAAGGGGTCTGCATGGAGAGTCCTCTTTGTATTGACCTTCACAGCCTCCTACCACTACTACTCCTAAAACAATGAATGGGAAGAGGCCCACTACCGAGGTACTTAAGCTGACTCCCCCTACCGCTTCTCAACTTGATCCTCCTGCTCCCATTCAAGATTCTGTTCCTCCACTAGAAATAACTGTAGTGGACACTCCCATGGCTGAGTAGGAGCCTTCCGTTCCTTTGCAGCCTCTGGCCTTTAGTTCAAAGAGTCATAGAAATTTCCTTGCGCATGAGCATAAGCGCTTGCAAAAGGATCTCATGGCCGAACATGCTGCCTTACAAAGGAAAGAGGAGGAGACAACCACCCCTGTATCAGGGCCTCCTGTCGCATCCTCCTCTCTCGTCCCCTTTGCTTCCATTCAAACCAGCTCTGTATTGCTTTTGGCTTCCACTATGAGTACGAATGCGCTTGACCCTAAAAAGGTGTAGGTGTTCATCGCTCCTTTGGTGGAGCCACCTCTGTTGATGTCCCTTCTGGATGTCCAACCTTTCCCAAAGCTCGTAGATATGATGAACACCTTAGTCATATCTACTGTAGTTCTTTCCTCCTCTTCCTCCACACTTCTTGCCTTGTCTATGGGGAGTTCACCTCCTCCAAAAAAGTAGAAGGTAGAGAGTGGTCCTTCCAGTAATGAGGGATGTAAGATGAGCCTACCTTCTCTAAAAGGTGGTCCTGCGCTGACTTGTTCTGTCATAATGACGTAACTAGTCCTGACTTCTCTTGAGTTCGTCACCACTTCCGAATCACTCAATGAGTCTAGCGGTGAATCTCGGGCACAACCTTCCCTGTCCATTGAGGTAAGACATGGCACTCTTGTGGAGTGCATGTTTAACTCTTTGGACGAGGTTTTGACCTTGTCGGTGATCTTAGTGAAATCACTGACCTTAGCTCCACAAGAGCTCGGTGGAGAGGACCTTGCGGGCCCCTCTTCCTTAGCCCTTGTTATGGGAGGGTAAAGATTCTCCTCCTCTTAACATCCCACCACTGCAGGCTCGTCCTCCTTCCCCCTATGATGATCTAGAGTGGGAAGTAGATGAACTCTTGGTCGATCAGTGTTAGGGGGAGGCCTCTTCTTTATCTTCAGATTAGATTTCTGTGTGTGTGCATGTTGTGATGTGTTCCCCTATGATTGTTCTATGTGTTCCTGGATGACCCTCATCACCCCTATTAGTAGTTGGATACATGCGTGGTTTTTGTGTCATAAACCTTCTTCTATTTGTATCACCATTCTTCTATGTTTGTGACTTGATTTTCGATAAATAGGGGATGATGCAAAGCATTGGGGGCATTTAGGCTTCCCTTCCATGTTGAACCAATTTTTTATTCTTACTTTGTCTTATCGTGCATTCTTCATATGGTCTGATATAGTAGGGGGTTGATGACAATTCATTTTATATACTATTACTATACATACATACATACATACATACATACATACATACATATATATATATATATGAGCAGTTCTGACCCCGAAATATCAGGCTACCTTTGTTCCCTTTGTTCATGTTTTCTTTCCTTTTTTTCTTTTCTGTTATCTTTCTCTCTTCTTTGCTTGAGTTGTCCCTCTCATGTGTGACAACGACAATTCTTCAACACTTTGGTTTTCAGAAAACACATTTTTTGCCAACAAATTTTTTCTCGATAATTTTCATAAACTTATTTTCAAGAATCACATTCTCAACATGAAACCCTAATGGAACATGTTTCCTTCATCATGGGTTTGCAAAGAAAGAACTTGAGAACCTTCCTCCTAAGTGGGAACAAATTTGATCTTCCCCTCATGTGGGGGCATATTCTTCCTTTCAAATTCCTTGATGAAGTGAACATATTTCAAAAGGATTCCTTGACGATGGATCGATTTGAGGAAAAGACATCTTCGCACTTTCGAACAACACGTCCCTTGAGTGGACCCCTTCTTCACGCTAGGGTTCCCGAGGGACCCTTTTGAAAGTCTTCCAATTTGTCGATGGTCTGTGTGACTGTCCACTTACTTGCTTACATGGCCACTTTCTAACATGTTCTATCTACGGGTAAACATGTCACTTTACGGGTGCGCCTGTGAAGCTACTTTCTGACTCTGCGGAGTCCACTTTCTTTGGTTTCCCCCATGTGAAAGATCTTGGGGGATACTTCCTTGCAGATTTGCGGGCCTGTAGGGTGCTTCCTTTGAGGTTCCTCCATGTGAGAGACCTTGGGGGTGGCTCCCCTGCAGGTCTGCGAGTCTATAGAGTGCTTTTTCTCGAGTTTCCCTCATGTGAGAGATCTTGAAGGACACCTTCCCTGCAGGTCTGTGGGTCTGTAGGGCACTTTCTTGGGTTTCCTTCATGCGAGAGATCTTGAAGGATACCTTCCCTATAAGTTTGCGAGTCTGTAGGGTTCTTTCCTAGCTTCCTCCATGTGAGAGATCTTGGGGGACACTTCCTTACAGGTTTGCGGGCCTATAAGGCACTTTTTTGGGTATCCTCCATGTGAGAGATCTTGGGGGACACCTTCAATGCAGGTCTGTGGGATTGCAAGATGTTTTCTTCATGAGGATTCCTTCATGTGAGAGATCTTGGGGGTTGCCTCCTTGCAGGTCTGCGGGCCTGTAAGACGCTTTCATTCTTCAGCTTCGTAGTTCTGCAGGGTTGTGAAGTTCTTTTCTTGTCCCGCACTCTCGAGTTCGCTAGATCATGGTCTACTTCCTCGATGGTTCAGGTATACATTTCTAACTCTACTACTTCTCTGATCTACTTTACCGAAACACTCATCAATATTCGGGCTCGCTAAAGTGGGGAAAAAATGTATAGGAGTGAATTTGCACCCCTTATGCAAATTCCCTTTTTCCCTTCTTCACTTTAGAAAACCAAATTCGAAGGCTAAATTCCACATAAGCCCGCTGCCTTCGTCCCACTTGGTAGTCATTTTGTGTGTCAGCAGAGGAATAACTGTCGGGAATTCCTGTACAACGTGCAGACATCCGCGCGACGCACTTACATCCCTAGTAGATTTCTCCATTTGGACCCTACATATGCGTTACACTTCCCATTGGAAGTCGAATTGTAACGCCCCCTTCGACTGATCGACCCAAATATGGCCGTTTTCTTCATTCTCTCCTTCAAATTCACTCCTTCTACATGTTTTTCATCTCTTTGAAATATTCTAAGCATTCATTTCATCTCTCCAATCCATTCTTTAAGCATCCTACACAACCTTTCTTGCATCCATCACTCTCAAGCAACACTTTTCACTCCATAGCAGTAGCAACAACACTTTTTCAACTTTGTAGAGCAAGTGTGGAACCAACACCATTGCAACAGAGGCTTGAGTCCTCTCATTTTCTCCTCTATTGGCTAGTGAGCTCTTGGTGGAGGTGGTAAGATTTCTACTCCTCTCCTCTATGATTTGATGGGTAGCACCCTACTGTTTTTGTAGTGATTTTGTGTTCTTTACTTCATTTCCTTCTTTATCATATATTTCTCCATTGTTACAAACTTGGTTGTCTGTGGAGGTAGAAACACCAAAACGGGGGTCTAACTAAGGCAGGCCCCTATATAACCATCCAACAATTTTCCTCTCTATTGTGTGTAGGTGAAAGTATTAACGGAGCTAGCTAGCGAACAAGGTTTTCTGTGAGATCATTCTTGTCACTCTAGCATTAATCTACTTACTTTGTCACATTCATCTATACATTTCATATTTTATAGTGTTATTTTGTTCTCCTAAAAACCACTAGCTAGGCTATTAGTCTATTTTCCTGTGTTTAACCTTGTCTCTTTAGTCCTCTGGTTGAACGGATGCTAGCGCACTTGAGAAATGCCAGCGCATCGCGCTGTCGTCCCAAAATCACGCTTTCGTCCTTGGGTAGAGATCTTCTTGAGGCACAGTGTTGAACCCGAAAACTAGCTCGCCTAGCCCCATTCTGAGTTTCAGGTCTGCAGAGTGATTGAAGGGCCTTATAGTCCTCATCATTCTCGTCCCATATTTCCTAACACCCCTTTAAGCTGAGGTAAGTTAGGGAAGCCTTTCACTCTTGGCTCTTTGTGACCTGGGGCCTTGAACATTGTTGGTCCCCCTCTCTTACATTTTTTTTTAATGTTAAGGTCTCAAGATTGCTAACTTGTAATCTACACCCTAAGGTGCAAAACGACTATGCCAACATGTCTATATGGATTGATAGATGATATTAGAGGCATAATTTTATTTCATAGGAATTTTTATCCTTTTGGGCTATATTTGTTAGAATATTTCTCTTATGATCCCTAAGAGAAAAATAATGTAAAGCTTTGACATAAATTCTCTTGCAATTCATGACACCTATGAATGTTCTATATACACCTACAATTGTGCATTGGTTCAATTTACAAAATAATTTTGGAGCTTTCTTAACTTCTAATGATTTTCTCATTGTTTCAATGAGTGTTGTTTCAAAAGACATTGGTTTTATTTGATGCTAGGGGTATTGAGAGTGCTATCTTTTAATATTAATGTCATTACATGAAATTGATAGCGCCAACATATTTAGGTAGATTGGAAGATGATATTAGAGGCATCATTTCATAACCTAGTTATCCCAATCCTTCCATCTACATTAGTTTATTGATTTCTCTTAAGGTCCATAATAGAAAAAGCTTTTAAAAAATTGATAGGAATGCTGTAATCTTTAACACCTAATTATTTTTGAACCTAAATATAGGAATTGGGTTAATCTATTATAATATCTCTCATTTTTCTTAACTAATAATAGTTTTCTTGCACTAGCAGTAAGGACAAAATTGTAAAATATGTTAGATTATATCAAGGTTAAGGTATTAAGAGTTATTTCTTGTAATCTACACCTTATGAAACTAAACTAATAGTGATTTTTTTTTTAGGTAAGTAGGTAGATGCTATTGTAGATATCATTTCATTATCTAATCATCTTGATCCTTCTAAGCTACATCAATTTAATGATGTCTCTTAAGAGTCTAGAGAGTTAAAAATATCAAATATTCCTAGGAATGTTCCTACTATCCATGACATTTAAAAAGGATTTATTTGAACCTACAAATATAAAATGGGTTGGCATCCAAAATCCTCTCCCAATTTCTCCCAACTTATATTTTAATCACTATCTGAAATGAAAAAAATAGGTAGGGGTTCAAAACACATAGGTTTTTATACTAAATTTAGAATGTTTCACCAAACTTACTATAAATAGAAAAGGAAAAATGGAGTATAATAAACCCACCTATTCTTCTATTTCATTCAGGAAATGAGATCCTCCAAGATAGAATTCACTTTCAGCCCTTAGGTGAGTCAATTCTATGGAAGATCTGCAAATTTTCTTTATGTGTGGACAAGGTAAATATGAGTGAACAACACTTTTGGGAGATGAAAATAGGATAGAAAATGACTTCAAATATATAACCTAAAACCTAATTCATGTAGATGCACCATAAATATAACAAAAACAATCAACTTTATGAAAATTGGATGACTGGAAGACACTTAAAACCTACCTCAAAATTAGTTGCAAAGTGTCTTTTGACAAAAATAGCGACAAAACTGACTTAACAAGGGTTTTGCAAGAAATATTAAAAAATACCAAATGCACTCATTTATGACATATAAAGGCTACATTTGATAGATGAAACATAGGGCTATCAGAAACAGTAAAAATTCTTGCAAATTTGAAAATTGAAAATGTTGTGTACCTATCACAAAACACTATTTTTCGGAAGCTGTCCTTGGACTCATTTGCCTATAGGTGAATGGGCCTTTGTTCACCTTTCTAAAATTGATTTATGGGTCCTCTTCTCTTATGTCTTCACTTCTAGATCCTCGAAGTTTCACAGTCATACAGTTGGAAATAAATTTGGGATCTGAGTTTCCGTGAGATGACAACAAAGGTGACCACAAATGCAACTTTGCAACTTTGCACTTTTGATATCTTCAACTTTTCTTCAACCTATAAACCTACAAATCTGCAACACACAAAGAGAGAGAATTTTTTTTTTAGGGTGAATGGGGGTTTTCCTTAGTCAAACCTCATTTTGGTAATTAAACCTTAAATTGAAATAATGCATGAAAGAGGAAACAAAGCTATGTTACCACTCAAAAAACCCTTATATGAAACTTTGATAATGGAGATCTTAGGAAGTTTGCAACTTGCAGGAGATGGCTGAATTAGATGTGGATCTTGACACTTGAACCTTGCTTAAAATGATACTTTGAATGCTTGACTTGATCTTGAAACCTACATCACAATGTTAGCTCCAAAAACATGCATGGATGAACATAGCTTTGACATGATTCTTGAGATCTTGAATGCTGCAAAAAATGTTGAAAAAATACGCTCTTGAATGCTCTAGACAATAGTTGATAAGGGCGTGGTTTGGTGGTCAAGTCGCTTGGTTGTAGTGACGACCACCAAGGTTCAAACCCTCGCTAGGCCAAAGAGCTCGCAAGCCTTGTGCCTTTGCTGGGCCAATGCGCTCGCGGGTTTGGTAGTTTCTTGTGGTTTCTTGTACCCGATTCATAGCTCCGGTCAAAAGCGTTTACCCCTAATAATATGGGTGAGTTGCACCTTTGTTTTTTTTAAAAAAAATGCTCTTGACAATATTCTTGGCTCTTTTGAAGTTCACCTCTTGCTAGATGTTTTGAATTGATAAAATAACCTTGTATTCATAGACATTTATCCTTAATTTCCCAAAATTAAAACATTACAATCCAACCTTTGAAATTTGAATTTGGGATGATAAAAATACTGCCAAAACATGATTTAAAAATGGTTTCAAGTTCTTAGGGAGGACCCATTTTCCCATGGGCGAATGGGTCCCAGGTCTCAATTCTTGGAACACACATTGCTCAATGTAAGGTGTTATGTATTGGCATTAATTATTCGGGTTTCCCCTTCACAAAATGTAATTTATTAGGCTTTTAAATGAATTAAAGAGATAATTAAGGCATAATTAATCTCAATTTAATTAAGAGGTCCCAAATAAGTGTGTAAATGTAAAGGGGTACATTTAACAACACTAAATTAAGGCAATATTAAGTCCATTTTAACTAGGAGTGCCCAAACAAGTGAGAAAATATAAAGGTATACATTTTTATATACTACATTTAGCCCCCACTTTAGTGAGAGGATGAGTACAAGCGTAAAATCACATTAAAGTAGACAAATACATGTCAAGAGGGGTCCAAATGTACCAATGTTAGTGAGATAGAATGACAAAGATCAAGGAGGTGGCTAAGACCCTATGATCAAGATCCTATAGAAAACTAACATAAGCACAAAGGGATAGACACAAGGTGTATGATATGCAACATCAATACTAGATACACAAACATACAATGTCAAAGTCTAAAAGAAATAAAATAAAAACATAAACAAAAAGGGGGTGGATCAAGCCTTGATTGTCCAATGCGATGTGGATCATGCCTCAGCTATTTTTCCAAAAATGTTTACAATTGAAACTTGTTGTCCACTATGCAAAAAATAATGCACACTCACATGGGCTAGTGAAATCCGTTGTCCACTAGGTGAGCCCCCAAGGGTGGAAAATGAGAGAATCTTATTAGGATCCCATACCATACCAAATTTATACCTCTGATTACTTTAATAAGGCACCACACAATATAAATTTCAAGCTTCATAAGGCTTAGCAAGCTGTGTTATGCTAAACACTTATGAAAAAACAAGGCACCATAAGCAAGCAAAGTGCATTATTCTTGGTGGCAATGAAAAAGGGTTGTAACTTTGAGCTTCACAAGGTTAGCAAGTTGCGTTATACTAAACACTTATGAACAAAATGCAAATAGGATAAGACATGTTCAAAGGGTTTTTTGCTTAGTTCATGCAAGGTCTCCTCTTAGGGAACATCGTGCCTAATGTTTCCAAGAGAGGACAAGTCTAGGATAAAATATTCACAACTTAGCTAATGCAATGCGTAGCATTACCACTAAGAGGAAAGTTATATGCCAGGAAAGGTCACACTCTTGGAGGAAATCAAACCCAATGACACCACCAAGAAGAAGACACATTGCAAGAAGTAAGAAGACTACACAATGAAACATAAGAAATAGTCCAAGATATCCAAAATGATAATGCAAATGTATGCCCCCACTTTAAAGAAATTGCTAACACCACACTGTGAGAAATTACTTTAAAGTAGCCAATGATAAATGCTAAACAAGACATGAGAGCTTATTTGGAAAACCCTATGTCAAGAATATGTTTCCAAATGAAGCTATGTCATGAAAATGAGGTTGCCCCCAAAATGCAATGCTAAAGATAACATAGAAAGAAAGTACCTCACACATGATCCAACTTGAGGCATGTTATCCACATCCTAAGCTTGCTCTTATATTTACATGGAAGGTGGTCAACTAGCCAAAAAGAGACAACGATAAGTGCCATGCTAGGATAAGGCTACCTAACCCCTTGCCCCCAAGGGAAAAAGGTAAGCCAAAAAATGGATGATGATATGCTGCTCCTTGCAAAAAGGAAATTTGATTGCATAAAGCAAAGTTTATATCCACATGCATGGTAGTGAATATGATATGATACTACAACTACCACATGACAAGGAGCAACAACTAATGTTAATGATTATAATGAGTAGACAATGTATCAAATTTATGCATATCTAATGAGATATTCCTACATGTATTATCTATTAGTTCAAGATGCATCAAGGTTAAAGTTGTCTTAGAAGAATATTTTGTAATAGTGTTGGTATTAAGTGAAGGCTTTTTTTTATGCTTTTGTTTCTTTCAAGGGACAACAACCAATACCACTAGTGGTTTCTTGTGTGTTAAATTCTATAGGGACATAGATACCTTGTTCTCTAGCACCACATCCTTTTCCACTATAACCAAGTTGTTTCAAAAGTTCATAACCTTTTCCATTTCTTTTGGATTTGGTGGTTGCTCATAATTGACTTCATTAAAGTTTTTTGTGTAATTTTATTCTTCTTCTAAAGTGGTTGAAGTGGATACTTTCAAAGGTTCTTTCAAATTTTGTGTTGACATTACTGCTGGTTCTTTTCCCTTTTCAGACTTTTTTGTGATGATCTTTTATTCACCCATGAATATAGGTGTAAAATATAAGGAACCCCAATTATCTTCCAATAGCTTTGTGACTTTTTCAGTATTGTTATCTTTTTCTTTCTCTTGCATGGGTTCCACTTGTGTAGTTGGTGTCAATGTTTTCAAAGGACTTTCCTTGTATTTCTCAATGCGTAAACAACTTTCTAGTTTAGGATCAGCTTTGACTATGTACACTTGGTTGTTATAGACATATTTCATTATATGATGAAGGGTTGAAGGCACCACATGCATCTCATGAATCCAAGATCTACCCAAAAGAAGATTATATGAAATATTATCGAGCATGACATGAATAGGAGTTTGCAATGTGACCTTTCCAAATGAAATAGGTAATGTGATCACACCAAGCAATTGTTTTTCGACTATTAAATCCATGGATAGATAAAGAATCAGGTTCAATCTTAGTCTTATCTACTCCAAGCTTATCCAAGAGGTTTACACTACACACATTAAGGGTTGATCCATTGTCAACAAGGGTTCTCTTTATCCCATTCCTATTAATGTGAGCTAGTAGATCATGAAAGCTTCATTTTGTTTTTGCACTTCCAAAGGAGGTATCTCACTTTTGGTGGAAAACAATGTGTAAACTCATTCCTTGAATTATGGTTGCTACATCATTTGGTTGCACATTAGGAGGGATAGGAATTTGTTGTAAATCACTCTGAAGTATGTTATGATAACTAGGTGAGGCTTGAATAAGATCCCATAAGGATATCTTAGCAGGAGTATTCTTAAGTTGTTCAACAAGATCATACTCCTTTCCACTATGTAAAGGAAAACGAGGAGCACTAGGAAATATAGGTTGAGGAAATGGTAATGAAGTAGGAATGGTTTCCGGTTGCCTATTTTCCTTGTATTATATTTCTGAGCAATGGTATTGTAACTTGGTTGCTATGAAACATTGTTACTATCAAGTTTCCTTGTAAAGTTCAAGATAGCTCCTGGAGGCAATGGTTGCTTTTTAGGTGGTTCAAGGATAAGCATGGGTTTGTTTTGAACTTGGTGTTGATATGAGGGTGAGTAGAGGGTGAGAAGTGGCTTAGGATATGACTTAGGATATCCAATAATTAAATGACTTGTAGGAGGTTTAAGAATTATAGGACTCAAGGGAGATCTAATGTTCATAACCTCAAAAGACTTATCCTTATTGTGACGATCTTTTAGCAAAGGGGAGTCTAATGTTGCCTCATCATCCTCATCTAATGAAGTCACATTACTATTTTTTGAAAGAAATATGTCAATATTGTCATTTTCTTGCACCATGATATCTTCCCTAGTAGGAGAGTTTTTAGGAGAGAAAAAAACTAGATGTTCTTGACATTCAATGGTTGGATCTTATAAAATAACTTCATCACAATTAGGGGAGTTATCAATGGTTGGATTTTATTGCTTATCAATTATGGTATTATCTTGTATCAAATCATTCTCACAAATAGGAGAATTAGGCAAAGTGATATTAGGGGATGTGTCAATGGTCTCATCCTTGTATCCAACAATGTCTTCCCAAGTGGGAGAGGTAGGGGAAGAGAAACAAATAAGATTATCATAATTCTCATTGATTGGATCTTCTAGCACCAAAATATCTTCTTCACAAATAGGCGAGATATTGGGAGAATAACAAACTTGATTGTCATGATTGTCCAAGATTGTATTCTCTTTCTCTAAAAAATTCTCATAAGTGGGAGAGATGTTAATGATATTTTTCTTGGCATGCTTAGAAAGGTAAGATACTAACATTGTGTGTCCAAAAATGAAAAGTACTTTTATCCAACTTATGTAATGCTTTAGGAATATAAACAATGTGTACCCAAAAATAAAAAAGTACTTTTATCCAACTTATGCAAATCTTCAAGAATGTAAACATTGTGTATCCAAAAGTGAAAATTACTTTTATCCAGCTTATACAAAGTGTCAAGAATGTAAACATTGTGTATCCAAAAGTGAAAAATACTTTTATCCATATTATGCAAAGTTTCAGGAATGTAAATATTTTTAGATCTGATGATTTTCACTACTGAAATAATTTTGGAATGATTTAAAATGGCTATACTAAATGGATATTTAGACCTAGATACATAAAACAAAAATTCTTGAAAATTTCCAAACTGAAATAGTGGGTTACCAGGAGATATGGGAAGTGTAGAAAACCACTAAAAGCTCAAAAAAGTTGGTTTTTATAGGACCCAAAGGACTCATTTGCCCATGGGAGAATGGGTCTCTATTCAGGGTTTAAAAAAAATGAAAAATGCAATTTCTGAGTGATTATATGTGTTCTCTGTTCCATGTCTCAGACTGTAACTTTTGTAATAGAATTTTACAGAATTTGATGTCTATATATGCAAGTGAAATTAATGACAAATGATGAGCTATATGGCACTTTTTGAAATGCAATTTTGATCCAATTTTCTGAGTTAAGTGATTGAAAATATGCTATTATGTAAATACTATGCAAAATCAATCTAACATTATGCAATTTTTGTTGAATTTTTAGATAAAAAATGAATGCAAAATGCAAGTTTACTCCTAAAATGCAATGCAACTTTATGCCAAATTTAGAAACCCTAAATACAATGAATTAATTCAAATCCTAGATCTAGGGTTTGAATTACCTCCAAATAAGAAATTAGAATGTTCAAAATGTCAGGTTCACTAAAATGAAATGAAAAAATAGGTAGGGGTTCAAAACACATAGGGTTTTATACTAAATTTGGAATGTTTCATTAAACTTACTATAAATAGAAAGGTAAAATTGGAGTGTAATGAACCCACCTATTCTTCTATTTCATTTAGGAAATGAGATCCTCCAAGATAGAATTCATTTTCAACCCTTAGGTGAGTCAATTCTATGGAAGATCTGCAAGTTTCCTTTGTGTGTGGACGAGGTAAATATGAGTGAACAACACTTTTGGGAGATGAAAATAGGATAGAAAATGAATTCAATTATATAACCTAAAACTTGATTCATGTAGATGCACCATTGATGTAGAGCATCTACCAAAAACCACAACTTATCAGGGGTACTTCAAACCTAATCTCAAACTAAGAAGATCAATGCACAAAATCACCATAAATTCACTTATTCATTTCACCAAAATCCACCAATTTTACTTGCTGCCAATCATCAATTTACCAAAATAAGTATTCCACACCCCTAGTAGATTCAAATACATATTAACCTTCATCAAAATGACAGAACCAAATCAAAATCACGATAAGGGAACATTGTACCAACCAAACCTTTGACCATCCACCAAATTACCCTTTGTTTTGACAAGGCAAAGAGACTACATATCATCCATTCTGTATTTCAAGGTCTACCAATCCTGAACACACCTTGAACATCTTGAATTGTCTGAATCAAGAGCAAAACCATATTAGCAAACCCAAAATCAATCCACATGCAGGTTTCACCCTCTATGCAATCAATGCACATTTTGCATCAAGTTTCCACATCAATTCACAAAATCAAATCAACCAATTCAGCCACAAGACCTTTCCAAACCATTGAAATATCTTTACCATCATTATTTTGTTAGTTAAAATACAAAAGAATTCCCTTAGATCTCTGTATTCATAAAATTACACCTTTTTGCAATCACAAACCCAAAAACCCTTGTAGCACTGCCTTATGACAAAAGGGGGTATATCAAGCAACCCTTATTGAAAGAATGCAAACTATTTGCACCTTCAGGAGCCCATTGTGACATACCACAACATATCAAAAGATTTAAGTAGTTTTTTTAAAAGAAATTATCAGATTAATGGACTGTCCACTGGAAAAGCCTCAAATTAGGCCAAATTTACAAATGAAGTAGTCTTAAATCACCACCAAAATACCAAATGACTTTAAAAAGTCTTTTAACTAGACTCAAAACTCAAGATTCATCAGCTTTTAGGAATGGAAGGGCTCAAATAAACATTGAACCACAAAACCCTTAATTACAGGCTTAACAATTCAAAAAGAGTAAGGGTTTATTGAAAATGAACATTGCAAACCTCAAATCCACATGCCGCCTCTTCAAACATGTTTAATTATGACTGCATATGAAAAATACACCATTTTCCAACCTTCTCCAATGTATTTTCTTCTTTTCATAACTTGTGGCACCACTTTTTGCATGGAAAACACAAAATTTTTGTGAGGGCAACAATCTTGGCTCTGTATTTTTTCCACTTCCTACCACTACACACACACACCCACAACAAAAAAAAACTAAACACACTTCCTAATATCCCATTCCACCTATCTATTACACTTGCAATGGTGGAATGGTAGGTTAGCTTCTTAAAAGACTCTCAAACCCTTGTTGAGGGTTTCTAATAGATTTCTGTATTTAGTCTCTAAATAAACTTAAAACTCAATGCAAACCCTTCAAATTGACTTTGAGTGAATGCCAAAACACTATCCTTTCTAAGACAATGAAAATAAAGGCCTTGTATTGCTGTGCAGGCCGTACAAGATTAGAAACTAGAGAGAAAAACACAGAAAATTGCAGAACAATGAGTTTTATTTCAAAATTAGTTTCCAAAACTACAAAGTACTCCTCTTGCTCGCCCCCACAATGCTTTATAAGATGTTTCCAAGCAGTTTTTGTAACTTCCCCTTCATCTTCATCATTCAAACCTTCTATTTTTCCCTTTGACCCTTCACATTCTTGCCTTTTTTTTGCATTTTTGCATTTTTACATAATTGACAACTTTTGAAATTTTTGCAAGTTTTGCTTTTTCCATCTTTTTGACCACCTAGAGACCTATAAAGGACTTTATTACATTAATTATGACCTTCACATAACCTTGTTACATGGTTTTACATTTGAAAACTCAAATTTTACAATTTTTCCTTTTGAAGGCATTCAATGAACAAGGTGCTCCTTCACCAACCATAAATCTAACAAAAATAATCAACTTTATGAAAATTGGATGAGTGGAAGACACTTAAAACCTACCTCAAAATTAGTTGCAAAGTGTCTTTTGATAGAAATAGTGACAAAACTGACTGAACAAAGGTTTTGGGAGAAAGATTAAAAATACCAAATGCACTCATTTATAACATATAAAGGTTGCATTTGATAGATGAAACATAGGGCTATCAGAAACAATAAAACTTCTGGTAGATTTGAGAATGAAAAATGTTGTGTACTTGTCACAAAACACTATTTTCGGAAGCTGTCTTGGGACTCATTTGCCTATAGGTGAATGGGTCTTTGTTCACCTTTCTAAAATTGATTTATGGGTCCTCTTCTCTTGTGTCTTCACTTCTAGATCCTCTGAGTTTCACAGTCAGACAGTCGGAAATAAATTTGGGATCTGAGTTTCCATGAGATGATGTAACAAAGGTGACAATAAATGCAACTTTGCAACTTTGTACTTTTGAGATCTTCAACTTTTCTTCAACCTATAAACTTGCAAATATGCAACACACAAAGAGAGGGAAAATGTTTGTTTTTGGGTGAATGGGGGTTTACCTTGGTCAAACCCCATTTTGGTAATTAAACCTTAAATTGAAATAATGTGTGAAAGAAGGAACAAAGCTATGTTACCACTCAAGAAACCCTTGTATGAAACCTTGATAATGGAGATCTTAGGAAGTTTGCAACTTGCGTGAGATGGCTAGATTGGATGTGGATCTTGACACTTGAATCTTGCTTGAAATGATACTTTGAATGCTTGACTTGATCTTGAAACCTACATCACAATGTTAGTTACAAAAACACGCATGAATGAACATAGCTTTGACATGATGCTTGAGATCTTGAATGCTGCAACAAATGATGAAGAAATTTTCTTTTGAATTATCTTGACAATAATCTTGGCTCTTGTTAAGTTCCCCTCTTGCTAGATGTTTTGAATTGATAAAATAACCTTGTATTTATAGACATTTATCCTTAATTTCCCAAAATTAAAAAATTACAACCCGACCTTTGGAATTTGAATTTGGGATGATAAAAATACTGTCAAAACATGATTTAAAAATGGTTTCAAGGTCTTAGGGAGGACCCATTCACCCATGGGAGAATGGGTCCTAGGCCCCAATTCCTAGAACACACATTGCTCAATGTAAGGTATTATGTATTGGCATTAAGTATTGTTGGGTTTCCCCTTCAAAAAATGTAATTTATTAGGCTTGTAAATGAGTTAAAGGGTTGATTAAGGCATAATTAAGCTCAATTTAATTAAGAGGGCCCAAATAAGTGTGTAAATGTAAAGGGGTACATTTAACAACACTAAATTAAGGCAATATTAAGTCAATTTTAACTAGGAGGGCCCAAACAAGTGAGAAAATGCAAAAGGATACATTTTTCTACACTACACTATCAATAACAAAAACAATCTTAAGTTTGCAGCATGAATGAGAACCATTTAAAACATTTATGTTCAATGTCAACAACAGGTAATATTAAGCCTCATTATTCAAACCATTCAAATCATTTAAACCATGAATACATACAAAATGTTTATATATGTTGATTTAAAAAATGATTTAAACAAATAAATGAACCAAAGGTCAAAATTTCAAGGTCTTTGAAACACTTATCTAAAAAAGCTAGTAGTTGGTTTCATGGGTTATATGTGCTTCAATGAGATTACATGTGGGTTACTTCTAACCTTGCATGTGCTTGCAAATGGGTTATATGTGCCTACATATTTTTGTATGTTATTGGATCCATGATAATATGAGTTCTAGATATTCTTCTATTTTAATATTTTAGACTAGCAATCTTATGGAATTTATAGTAAAGAATGGGTTGGATATTGGTCCTTGTTTGTGTGGAATTTTGATAGTGAGTCTTATTTTAATATAGAAAAAGTATGGCAAATACTTGTAGAATGGTGAAGAGGTTCATTTTAACCAATGTTGGCATTTGGATGCTTAAAGTGGAAGACCTTGGTGTAGAAACCCCAAATTCACCACTAATTTTTATCTTACTTTAATTTCTCATAAATTAATTAAATAAGTAACCATTTAATTAATTATTCTTGCAATTAACATTTCTTTATTGAATTCTTCCCTAAATTTAATTAGTTAATTAATTAAGACTAAATACTCCACACCATCCTCAATCATTGTCCTCCTAATTCTAACCATTTAATCCATTTACATGGATCTTAATCTTGACCATTCTCCTCTTGCCATGTGTCCATACCCACTTCTTGCTCACATATTTGTGAGCATGTTTAACCATCTTGCTCCTTGCTCACACGTGTGAGCATGCTAACTTGGAGGCAAGCTAGCCCTCCACCTCATCCCTTGACCTTGACTCATCCACACACCTTTCTCACACATTTGTGAGCATGCTTAGCCTTCCACTTGAAATGCCACTTGATTTCTTTTGATTTAATCTCTAAAATTTATCAAATCTTGTCCAGTGATCAACAATCTCCTTCTCCCTTATGACACTTGTCACAATGCTATGGATTCAATCCATATATCTCAAATCCTAATTCTCTATTCAATCTTGCATCTTGATTCTCCGTTCTTTATTGGAGAAGTCCATTTTAGAGAGGCTTATCCTCTCGTTTGATAAAAAATTTCACACACTATCATCATGTTGTCATTTTCTTAATTAATCATTTGCTATCCTATCCTCATTTTATCTATTTGAGTAGCACTCTAGTAAGGAGCAATCACATATCATCATTTGGAGTACATCTCAAAGATTATGGAGGTCTGATGTATGTTTTAGTTTTATTTTACATTAATATCTTATCTTTTCTTTTCTCTATTTGAATGTTGCCATCTGTTTGAGATTTGGATTATCTTATTGTGTTAATAATTATTTTATAATTCATTTAGGAGGTACACATTTTGATGACTATTAAGAATGGGTTCCCACAATCCTCATTATTATCAATTCCAACTCCTTTTTTAAAGGGAGATTGTTTACACGTGTAAGGGAGTTTAGTGAAGGAAAATAAGAGGTAAATTAATTGCAGGCCTGGAATTTGATAACACCCTCTTTTCATGATGGTTACATTTTAAAACTAATTTTTTAAGTTTATCTAAAATTCACTATTCATATTTGTGGTGAGCTTTGTTAAAGTATTTTTTTATAAGGTTGTTTCCCTTAAATTGATTGTTATGAATGTACGAGGAATTTCTATATCTTATATAGCATTTGCTTTCAAGGAAATTAGATGTTAATATTGAAGTAAAAGACACTATGCTTTTATAGGGGAGAGGACCCAGTAATTGTGTACCCTAACTTCGTGCTTCTAATTATCTTACATAGAAATTTCAAATCACTCCCAATTTTTACAGCAGCTTACTTGGCAAGTCCCCTACTTATAACTTTCGTTTCAAGGCCACATCATCAAATATGATGCCACATCAGCATGCTTTTTGTCAAGGTGTCCAAAAAGACCCAAAAGAAAAGTGAGACCAATACTTGTGCATTCACATCATGGGTAGTTGAGTGCTGGTGCGGCATCACATGATTGGTTTCTTTTTAGATCAAAGGAATATGTTTTGTTTAATTATGGGTAGTCAAGTCACAACTATTGGGCATTATATAAACAACTACTATCACAACTATTGAAACATGCACAACTACTGGGTCCTCTCCCCTATTTATGGCATCGTATAGTAGCTTAAAATTGTCTATTTCAAATTTTTGGTAACATTGGAAAAGGTCGATCTTAGGCTATTTTATTTTAATAGACAAAATATGTTGTATAAGCTGCTTTAATCTTGGGTTTTACCGTATTACCATTGAGCTGAAATACCAAAGATATATATAGGGGCTAACCTTGATGATGAGATTTATTGCTAAACACCTTTGGCGTTATAACATTCATAGAAATATACCATTGTTCCCAGTAAAAGCATTTAACTATATTACCAAACTATGCTGTCTACTTGTTTCAAATCTCATAAAGGATAGGAATAGCTGGGTTTTCTTATTTAGATGTTTTTTTATCAATCTTCTCCTCAATTTCCTTTTCAAGATTAGAATCTCCACATTGCACGTGTTATTTCAAAGAGATCTAAATCAACATCATTAGATCAAACCAGGTCGAGAGCTCTATGAAATGCAACTGTGTGTAGTATACATCACAAAACTTATCAAACCTCATGCATCATGCTTTAAATTGGTCTTCTTGTTCACTCCTCTTCATGCACAAGAAATGTCAAAATGTCCATTCCTAGTTCTATTTCATTGCAGCTATTTGTGCTACTGGTTGCATGCTCAACAAGCCCCCTCAACATTCAACATGATAACTTTCATCTCCATAAAATTTGGACACTACAACATATAGTGTATTGATAAATTCTCTAACTCTAGAGTCCCTAGAGACAGATAAAGCTTTTGCAAAACTAAGAATTACAGTAAAATCATCATCCTCTTTAGATACTGATTGGCTAATTGTACCAGATAGGAGGAACTCTAGATTTTGAATAGCACTAGCACCCATTGCAGTCTATGCGAACACAATCTTTCTCGAACAATAACTACTAACCGTTCCCCATCCATCATGATCTTTATATGTGTCTCAATGAACTAAATTCAATAGTTTTGAATAATATTTTGGGCAAATAGAACAAAGAAAATATTGTCAAAACCATTATCAATCATCTACCAAGAGGCTGGGCTTAACCATCACACACTAAGCTTTGACCGCTTAGGTGGCTGGTGTGGGCGCTTTTCCTTTTCACCGTCCGTTTCCGTTGAAATAACACTCACCGTTAACTATTTGAATTCAACTGCTCCCGCGTGAAAGTACGGTGGCTGCCCATAGTTTTATCTCCCTCTTTATTTGATTTCGTCTTTGTTTTGCATACCTACATGTCTTGCTCCGCGGCCATGACAGAACAAACTTGCCACTCGAAACAGGGCTTCATTGGAGATTTATGTTTGATAATGCTGCCACCACCATTCTGAGATGTGGGTATTTTTCCTACAGAAGGGCGATTCATTGGCTTTTGTTTATGAAAATGGTTGCTGCATCGAGACAATGGGAGCTTCGAAACAGGGTATGGACATCTATCAAACATAATGGAAGGAGGGATTAGACTCAGATATTACAGTTGGAAATGCTCTGCTAAATATGTATGCAAAGTGTGGAAGCATAGACAAGGCATGTGAACTATTTGACTGGATTCCTCAAAGAAATGTGGTCTTGTGGAATGCTATGATTGCAGGATATGCACAATATGCGTTCCTTGAAAAGGATTTAGAAACTTTCAGTCAAATGTAATTGGCAGGCGTAAAGCCACATTCCGCAATCTTTGCCAACATCCTCCCTGCTGCCAAAATTAGAGCTTTGAAAGATGAATTGTATAAGATGTTGTAGCTGCAACTGCCCTGGTAGACATGTATGCAAAATGTGGAAGCATAGACAAGGCATGTGAACTGTTTAACAGAAGGCCTCCAAGAATTGTTTGACAGAATGCCATGATTGCAGGAAATGCAAAACGTGGAAGTATAGACAAGGCACCCGAACTGTTTAAAGCGCACTCTTCTCATGGAATGCCCTGATTGTAGGATATTAACAAAATGGATTTGTTGAAAAGGTTTAAAAAACTTGCAGCCAAATGCAATTGCAGGTGTAAAGCCAAACCCTACAACCTTTACCAGCATCCTCCCAACTTGTGCAAAATGAGAGCTTTGGAATAGGGTATGGACATCCATCAAAGCATAAATAGGGGAATATTTTCAGACGTAGTTGCAACTGCTCTGATAGACATTTATGCAAAAAGAACTACATATTCCTAAATAATTTTGATACCATAGATAATTGTAGCTACAATTCACCATACACACTAGTGAATAATATCTAAGTTTAATGGAGTTGAGTAAGGTTTAGATGATGTTTATGCTTAGGTTGAAACTAGTGAAATAATTGTTTTGTAGAAGTGTATTATGTGCATGTGACTCGTGATGATAATAAATTGTGACAATCTATGTCCAAACTAGAATTCTTAATTTAAAGTTGGATAGTGTTTACTCATACCCATACAAGTACTGCCACTATCCTTGTTATCCTATGACAAATCTAGATTTATAGTGTGATTTTTCCTTCCATTACCATTCCAATCCCTCTAGTACCTCTCACTCTCTTTATAAATCCTCCATTATATCAATGCTTCTCATACCACTACTACCCACACTTCTAAACCTTCCATAAACTAATGAAGTAGTTTGATCAACTTAAGAAGAAAGTGGATACTATGCCTATAGCTTTGACTCTATTACATATAATCCTTTACATTACACACCTTTCACATTTGAGGTTGTTACATCCATTTTTGATTGGATTTATTGTAGCTATATTTAAGTTATATTATGGAAAAGCTGGTCACAATGTTCACCTACAAGCTTTCAATGATACATGTCTAGATATTACATATGAAGATAAAGTCTTACCTAAATTATTTTCATGAACCCTAAGGACTATGCCCTTGAATACTTCTAATCCTTAGCTCCTATTTCTATCCATTATTTTGATGAGCTAACCACCACTTTCTTACAACACTTATGTGTCAATATGGGTTTAGAAACAACTAACTAATTTAACTAAATGTTCTTGAGACATAATGAGGTTATTAATGACTATGGAGTTAGCTTCTTATATTTATGTGGTAGAATTTGTGTGTGCATGTAAAAGATCTTGAACTTGAACTATTTGAATCTAATGGTTGGAATTTCGGCGCCTCTCCACTTCCTCCAACCCTTCAAAATGTCAAAAGAATAATACATTTCAAAAAGAAAATGACAAGAAATTTTTTAAAATTAGTTTCAAATGTCTACTACATCTAGTTTTGTATCATTCAAACATTAAGGGCCTTTGAAATTTACAAAGCGTAGCAAACCATTGGATGAAGTTATTCAAACCTTCCTAATAATTTGGTTACCCTTGATTCCATAAAAAAATTGGATTCCTCTAGAGGATTATCAAAGAGTTATAACAAATAATCCTTCTACAATTTCCATAAAGTTAATGGAAACCATACATATACTTGTATCGTATTTGAGCATAAAATCATAGATTTCATTGATAATAATGTGGTTCATGTTGATGGTGTGAATGATGGGGGAAATTATTTGGTTTCTCCACTAAAATAAATTGGAAATTTTATGCTAATATTTTTCCATTGCATACACAATCTAACAATATTGAAAACTAATAGGTATTCAAGCATCATAATAATTCTATTATGTATACACATATGAATAAATATCTTATGGATACAAAGCATGTTTGTTCCTCTTCACATACTTCTACAAATATATTTATGGATATTACTTGTAAAATTTCACCTACATATGTACCTTCAAAAAGTCATGTGTTATGAGGAGATCCAAAACCACAATTATTATTGTCCACTTTATGGTCATGGTTTTCTTCATGGTCTACAATGTGAAGGTATTCACAATGATCTAGGTAATTAGTATAACATATGCATATTAAAACAATTTGATATAATTGAAAATTTAGCATCAAACAATTATACACATTATGTGATTCTCTAAACATAACCAATGGCATTATTTTGGACACTTTGGAATTATCCTTCCGCTTGAGTTGGGGATTAAGGAGGCGGATGATTTTCTCCATATTATTGGTCTAAAGATTTTATATTTTACTTGGGAGACCTTAGTTACAATAATTAAATGTGATATTGTCTTGGATACATCAATGTCTAAAATATGTTTGTGAAGAAAAAATTGTGAAAGTGATGAGAGATACATATGTACCTATTTTCAAGTCAATACTTCAAACTTGAAAATTATGTTGCCACTCTCAATTATATTTTTTATGGCTACAAATGTTTAAGGAACATCAAGTATCTAAGCTCCTTATGAAACCAAAGGTAGACTTAGTTAATTATAACAAATGCATATGCAACAAAAGAAACAAGAAAAAATTAAAAGAGGAAATAAAGAAAAAATGAAGCCCTCTTCATTGCTTCCTAATACTCCTTTAGCATAAAAACTAGCTTCTAACTCATGTCCTCTACCAGTAAAGAAAGAATATCATAATTTTATTCCTTCATATGTACCAAAGCAAGGACGATTTCCTCCTTATGCGCCAAAGAAGAATAAGAAAGCAAATTTCAACAATCCCATTGCCACCTCTTTAAAAGGTGCTACTTACATATGGGTTCTAAAGAAAAATTAGAATATATTCAAATAGAACAAGTGAATCTAAATCCACAAGTACAATAACAATATTAAAAAGGCTCTTTCTCTTATTCTACATATATCAAGCATATGTAATGACATCATATCATGCTGAAATCCAAAAACATTAAAGGTGGTTGCCAACCACATAAATAAGATGAGAACACTATATTAGATTATAATTCATCTAGGGTGATCCCACAATACTGGTTTACAAGTTTTGGCCAAATTGGACATTGAAATATTTTTTCTAACTAAATCTTCACTTTCGGGCACCTATAGCGGCTAAACCGTGAGGAATTTGAAGATAATGCAAAATAGTGATTTGTGACATTTTGTCTGTAGATTCTAAATATATTTTTTTCAAAATTTTTGGAATCAAATTGCACTTATTTTTCCATCTCATTCGAAAACTAATTTTTTTCAGTAAACATCATTTTTAAGGAGTGATGCTCACCGTATACAACATAACCTTTTTCCATGAAGGATAAAATTCTATTTTTTTCAAATTTAGATTTGTAACTATGATATCTAGTGCTTCCAATTGGTTTCATAGTGTTTTATTGAATATTTTTTCCTTAATCAAGTTTCAAGTCAAACCAATTACAATTCAGACATAGGCGAACGTATACAACCTAACTTTTTGTATGTATTGAAATTCAATTTTTTTTTTGATAATCTACTATTTTTCTACATGTGCAGAATAGAGAGCTTGATTTTTCGTGAAAAACCTATGTTTAATAAAACTAAAAAAACAAATACCTAATAAAACCAAAACATATTAAAATTATATTCATTGGATAGCTCGTTTCAAGGACTACCATCATCTAGTTGGGCCTGTGAAGTCTCCTCCATTTTCATCCTCAACCCGAGCTTCGAAGGGAATTTTTTTGGAGTTTTTTGGTGCCAGAGGGTGAGAAGGTGGGAAAAGGGGGGTTTGCTTGAACCAGGGTTCGCTCGAACCCTAGTTCGAGTGAACCCCTTTTCCACAAAGGTTTTATTTTTGTTTTCTCCCGGGAATGGTTGGACCCTGCATTTAATGGGTTCGCTCGAACCAGGGTTCTAGCGAACCCCCTTTGGGTTCATTCAAACCCCCAAAAACCAATTTTTTTTGCATGGGGTCATTTTTGCAACTTTTCCTTCCTCACTGGAATTGTAAACCACTTTGTGGGTTTACCCTCTAATATTATTGCTTGAGATTTGGATCTTTTGTACTCTACATACATGTTTATATACTTTATATTATTTTTATCGTGTCCCCCATTTGGGAGGCATATCTTTTGGCATTTTTCACTATCCCGCTATATTGATAAAAAAATTCAATACTTTTCTATAGGATTGCAATTATAATGATTATATTTAGCATTCTTATCACATGTTACTAACATAATATTTATCATGATGATTACAATATTTCTAAGATATTTGATATGATTCAAATGATTATGATTACATTTTAGAGTCAAGTCCCTTCACACTTGAAAATTATGTTGGACACTCTTAAGGACATTTGTCATGACTATAGGTGTAAGGAACATAAAATACTTATTTCTTGTGAACCCAAAGGTAAAATTTATTAATTATACCAAATAAATCTATGAAAAATAAACAATAAAAAATTAATAAAAATGTAAAATAAGGAGTAGATGAAGCCCGCTTCATTGCCTCCTAATGCTCCTAAGCACAAAAACCAACTTATAACCCTTGTTCTCTACTAATAAAGCAAGAGAAAGATAATTTCATTCCTCTATATATTAAAACAAGGAATATTTCATCTTTATGCTTTGAAGAAGAATAAGAAAGAAACTTTAACAACAATCCTAATGCCACCTTATTTGAAGACACTACTTCAACATGGGTTCTAAAGAAAAATAAAAATATACAAAGATTAATTAATCCTTCCACATTCCTAAACTCGTTTAATTCAAACTATCTCATTGAATCCCACTTATCACTAAAATCCCATAATAAAATTCTATCCAGCCATTTATTCTAGAAAATCCCAATCCTCCATCTTAAACATGTGATCTCTCACACATGTGTGAGAGGACACTTGTTATGCCTCTCTTCCCCATGTGATCTCTCGCACATTTGAGAGAAGTCACATGTCTCCATCCCTTATCCCCATGTGATCTCTCACATATGCAAGAGGAGTCAAATTTTCCATTCTACTTCATTATGTGTTCTCACATGGTCATTATGCATTCTCACACATGTGCGAGAGTACACATCAAAATACTTCTTCCCTATCGCATGTGTGAGAGGACACTTGTCATAATCTCTCTTTTCCATGGTCTTTTTCACATATGTATGAGAGGATTCAATCTCATCCCTTAGATCTAGTCAAACCAATCATAGCCATTCAAATCTCTTTTATCCTCTTCCTTTCTAAGTGTACCAATGATATGATTCCAGTTGGAGGAATTTTGTTCACCCTAACTCTCAAACATACCTAGCATTTGATCATGAAATACAATCATAACCCTTGATCCTCCATCCTCAACACCTATAAATAAAACATCCTCAATCCATTTGAATAAAATCTCCATTCCAAAGTCATGTTATCAAATTGAAGAGCAACTGGATATACCATCAACTTATCTAAGAGCACATCAATAGGATTCTTGTGAGATCATTGAATACTTATCGAGGTTTTGGGTGCTTCATCCTCTTATGTAAAGGCAAGATGCAAAGGTTCTTGTTTTTTGCATTGCAATCTTGTTTCTCATATATACACAAACCAAAACAAAAGACATATCACCTTTAAGATTCGAGATAAAATATTTATGAGAGCACAACCTAATATGGAATATTAAAATCGTAGATATATATCCCCTATTGAAACACACTTGTTGTACCATCACACCTATGTAGACTATATGATGTATTCTATGCATCTAGGTTGCAAAAGTATCCTCCTAAACTAAATCATGTGATTAACTAGTTTTTGTTGCAAATGTATGTAGATATCAAACTTTAGGTAGAACCAACCCAAATATTGGATTACACATAGTTCTACTTTGAAACAATAACATTACTCAAGTTAGGGTGCTATGATACTACTATAGGACTAGTTTGGAAACATGTGAAGAAACCTAAGAAATTCAATTGATATACCCATTATTATTTTTAAATTCCAACTTTATGGAGGAACTCCCTAAGATGGAGACATATGTAATGCCCTAATGCTTCCCATTTTTTTTTCTAAGCTAGTATTAGGATATAAATCTTAGAGCCTTGTGAATTATGATCCTAAACATGACATAAACTAAATTAATTTTATTTTGAATGCCAATGGATTAATATGATAAAATATTATGCTAACTATATCACCTTTTATACCAAAATCTTATAACATAGGTAGTTTAGAGTAGGCATGATTTTGATTAAGGTTTTTATTCTAAAATTACTTAGTATAAATTTGAATGATTATTTTTAGACTGACCCATATGCAAGATCAACCACATTCATGATAATAATACTAAAAACATGACTAGAAAGAATCATAATTTAATTTAAGATCCCAAACCAATGAATTTAGATTAAATTTTAAGTCAATTTTTAGATTATCTAAAAATTTGAAATTTGGTTAGAGTTGTGTCATCCCTTGGAGGGTTTAACAAATTTTTAATTATTCCATTAGATTTTATAATTATAGTTGTATATTGGTGAAGGGAGTCCTTATCACTAGTGTCTTAAGATTCGAATGTAATGCCATTATGTTCATGTGTGTGTAGTGTGTAGTGTCACATATTCCAAGAATTGACTTAGATCCTTGAATTTATTTCCTAATTTAGGACTAAGATAAGATATCAATAATTAATGTATAAATTAAAATTTTAGGGAACCTACCAAAGCCTCATTGTTAAAGGATAAAGCCTATCATGTTTAGGTTTGAATATCTTCTTTTCAAGCTTATTTTTGAAAATAAATTAGACCCTTTGAATATTTATCCCCTTAAAAAAAATGGTTGAGACTCTAATACTACTCAAGTATCAATTAATATTCTTTTGTTTTCTTGTTTAGCCTCATGTTGGAAGATATTATGCCCTTATAATGATATTTTATATTTTATAAGTTATTTTTGGTGTTTTATATGATTGCATAGAGTAAAATTGGAAAAGAGAATGGTGGTTGTTGACCTTGTTTTGATCTAATGATTTGCATGTTTGTAGTCATTATCAAAGCACATTAGTAGCCCTAAAGTGAATCAATACTCTAATATTCACTTGATCCTATAGTTCACACAGATCCTAAGAAACCCCATGAAATGTCTTAGGGATCTCATGCACCATTGGATGACCCCCACTTTTATTTTATCATGTAGATGTTAGAAATGATTAATCAAATTACCACATTGCATACAATTACAACCCACAAGGATTATTTGGATTTTTTCCTCCAAGTGATGCATCGATCATTTGTTGAAAACATGATCTAATTTTGAGTACATACTCATATTAGGCTCCATAGAGAATGTCAAAATGGCAGTATTTTATTGGTTGATAGTATTACTTATCATCTATAATGGGTCCTCTACCTTATGCCTTATTAAGTTAGCATGCCTAAGGGATGATGACATTGAAAAGAAACATTACAACCTCTTGTACTCTATAGGTGTTTTCAAAGCTTTCAATATCTTATCGATGCACCATTGGCTAGTTCATAATCGTGATTTTTTTGGTGGGACCCTTTCCATATAATATTTTAGGAAAAGTACTACTAGTTATTGTTACAAAGTAAAATTGATTATTGGTCCTTGATCATTGAATTTTATATGGCCTATATAAATTTAGTATCGTTGGTCAAAATCCTTTCGTGGTGGAACATATGAGATTAGTTTCTTGAAGGAAAAGTGATATCCTAAAAATTGTGACTAAAAAGATCTTGTATTGAGATAGATAGTTTGAGGACTATCACATGCTTAAGGGGAAATTTCTCTTTGTGTCAAATCATGATTACATCAACTATTTGCCTCACCTCCCATAAATTTCCCTTGGCTTTACAATTAAATTAATTTTCCCCTCACTTGATTATGAACACTCAATCATAACCATCTACCACTGTAGATGCTTAATAACTAATATGAGTTTCAAACAAACACTAAAACCATCCATGTGCTCTTCAACTCTATACTATTCTCACTAAATAGGACTATAATGTTGGTTGTGAGAAGCTTATAATGACTTACTAAAATAATTGACCATGCCATCAATCCTTACATTCCTATCTATAGACAAATTGATTTGGATTAAGTAAAAACAAAAGAAATGGGTTTATTTTTCTAGTAGCTTGGAAGGGATATGCCACATGTCATAAATCTAGAAGATGGTTTTTAGGAGTCTTCCCTTTATTAGGTCTTCATCAACCTTCCATGTGCATAGCTTGTGCCTCATCACCACTCTAGTCTACATCCATATCTCTTTGTTGAGTGTTCTCCATTGCCTCCAACATCTTATAGAGGTCACATAAAACTTTCTTGGGATATTTTATTTTAGGTACTTAGTTCCTTCCTCATCTATTGACAATAAATCCTCTATTTTTTATTATCTCCTTCCTCAACACTTATCTTACAAAAAATGCACACCACACCATCTACACAATGAAAAACACATTGGAGGACATCTACAATACCTTCTAACCATCCTCAGATTTTATGGAGGATAGAAATATCTTGCTTGTAAGCTTTAGTCAATGTCATGTGATGCTTTCACCTCTCCACAAGCCAAACCTTGGGCTATGGAAGTCACATTTGATACAACTGTAATGTGGGGTCCTAAGTGAAGGTATGCCTAGTCATACAACAAAGAGCTTCAAAATGGAGAAAACACTCACAACAAGGAATACAACATGAGGAAATGGTACAAGAACAATATTTTTCAATCATTTGAACAACAAATATTACAACTTTATAGATAAAATACATAATTATTCAAACTTGACTATATATTTATACTCAACTCCCATTATAAGGCCAACAAGAAGACCTTGACCAAATTTACACAAAACTAATATTTATTAAATTTTATAATTAGATTTTAGTGGCCAAAACCAACCAATTTTCATTAATGTAGTCAGCTCCAACATTCAATTTTTAAACTTTGTTTAATGAATTAAAGACATAAAATCTATTGCAAATCTAGAAAATGTAGTCGTTAATGATGACTAGATCATCCAATAATATGCAACAATTAACTATTGGTCTTGTTTGACTGTCATCTATCACTCATGTGCGACTACCATGTGGACATTGCATTGAATATCAATATTTGTGCTCAATCTTCTTGTTATTATACACATCCAATGTGGCTTTATCAATTATGGAGCACTCATAGGCACAATGCATGCCATTGCATGATCTTCATTCTTCCACATGCTAAAGTTCTATCACAAAATTTGATGACTTGTAGGATTTCACTTTCCAACCATATGCCCTTACATCAATAGAAAAATGAATATCACTATATCAAGTGCTAATCTTGCTAATGCAATCCAATTGATGTCTTGTATTAGAGTGTACCTTGAATTGTTAGCTTGATAATGGATGACACTTGACAGAAGAAATTTGACTTTTCATTGATTTATGATGTGTTGAATGATGCTTATGCAAATTAGGAGAATAATATTTTCAAAGCTTTGTCAATAAATCTTTTTATAATTATACTCTCCATAGTGTGTATATGTCTCAGGATGACATTTTTAAATACACAACCTAGATATATGAAATTAAAGTTTTGGCACTTCTATAAGTTAGCAATGATTAGATCCAAGCATTGCCAGATTTGAAATGTAAAATTTTGGATTTTAAAATAAAATGACAAAGTGCAAGCCTACAAATTTATTGAAGTTGAATAAGCTATTCAAATCATAAACAACAAGATTCTAAGTAAGAAAATAAGACATATTACTTTAATAAACTAAATTTTAGATTACTAAATACATCAAAATAATTGAATAATATACTAAAATAATACATTCAAATCATTAATCCAAAATAATATAATACTAAAATAAGTATCAATCTACACTTTTATACTCTAAACATAAAAAAAAATACAGATGAAAACAAGAAAATAAGGTGGAATGGCATCCTCCAAATATAATATCTAATGAACTTTAAACATCTTTGTGAATACCAAACTACAGTTTATTGTAGAGGGTTAACAATATCCCTATTTTGACACCAAAAAAATGTGACTGTATATTTAAATGTCTCATCTAAATGACAAGTAGAATACTGATCTAACTTGTGTTAAGATTTTTTTCATTTACTCCTGATGTAGGAGAGTAGCGAGTCAGTTTTTGAATGTTCATAGAAAGAAAAATTGGCTCAAAAATCATTTAGTTTCAGAGTTAAATAGTGTGCCAACTACTTATATGAGGTATATATGCCTTAATGATTAAGAAGCTTTCTACCTATACCTCTCATCTACTTCTATATTTATTTCTCACGTGACTATTGTAAATCAGTTAATCCTCGCATGAAGTGTGGTTATTGCACTAAAAAATATGGTATATTTCATGTTTTGTCTCAATTCAAATCCTTTTCGATGCCCAATCAATAATTTTGTAGCTACACATGATATTTCTGGCATGGAACATTCTTTATCTTTGACTATACATTGAGTGGGAAGGATAAAGACCAGCTGGATGATTCGGTTAGGCCATGTGATTGACAATTCTATGTTGGGTCATGTGATGGACATTTTATTGTTATCCCCAAGTATAGTTCTTCATAAACTCCAAAACTCACAAGATTAAATTGATGCAAAGTATTGCAGGTGGTAAAAGGATTTTTGACTTGTTGAACTCTATATTGAAACAAGACCTTTCTCTAGAGACATGAACTTTTAGTTACATAGACTTTATAGAATGTAGGGAAGTTAAGATCTATCATTGTTGGCCTACCCTTCACGTATGAGATTGGAGTAAAATGAGCAATCACATGTTTTAGACAACACTCTATTTCATAGAATTGGATAGGTAAGTGCAAGATAATAGGTCCACTTTTTGGTCAAGAAGTGGACATATATATCCTAAAAGTCAAAGTTTGTCATAGTTGGAGTAAAAAGTTGAAACACTTACACATAGAATCTTAACACGGTTTTAAAATATGAAATTTAAGATTTTTTGTCTAGTTTTTAAATATTTAATTTATTAGATAATACCCAAATGATAAAATTTTATTTTGAATATATGTATAAAAACTATTTTTTAAAGTCCTATGTTTTGTGCCAAAATATTCATGTGCACAACTAGCATAATTTGACCTAAATAAAATTGTTTTTCTAATTATTTTTGGGGAAAGATGTGTATTATGGTGAAGTTTGTTGAGGATATTTTTTAATAGTTTTTCTCTAAATATTTTTTAATTAAATTTTTATTAGCCCTAATTGCTATTTTTGAAAACCCCTCATGTACTAGAATGATGATTTAATCCTTAGAAGGTTGTAAACTTATAACACAATGAGAGTTCAATGTATTCAAGGATACCAAAATGCCAAATAGCATCCACTAATGTTTATATTACTTTCATAATAAAATGACACCAAAATATTTAATTTCACAACTAAATGTGTAATTTATTACATCCTTTCCAAATGTGCATTCAAGTTATGAATGTTTAATGATGTATAAAATACTTGAATATAAACTAAATATGATTTTTTTTTTAAAAAAATATTGCGTTTCTTTAATTCTTACAAATTATTAATGAACTTTATAATGATGTTAGGAAATATTACGAAGATTCAAAGTTTAAATTTTCTTATTATAATTTGGGCATACAATAATCATATTTTAATCACTACCAATAATGAAAACAATCTTAAGTTTTAAGAAAGAATGAGAACCATTTAAAACATGTATGGTCATTCTCAACAATCGGTAATCTCAAGTATCATTATTCAAACCATTCAAACAATTTAAACCATGAATACATACAAATTTTATATATATGTTGATATAAAAAAAGATTTAAATAAATAAATAAATAAATAAATAAATAAACCAAAGGTTAGAATCTCAAGGTATTTGAAACACTTATCTAAGAAAGTTAATATTGGTTTCATGGGTTACATGTGCTTCAATGAGGTCACATTTGAAGTAAATGTGGGTTACTTCTAACATTGCATGTCCTTACAAATGGGTTGCATGTACCTACATATATATTTTTGTATGTGATGGATCCATGATAATATGTGTTCTAGATATTCTTCTATTTTAATTTCTTAAACTAGCAATCTTGTGGAATTTATAGTAAGGAATGGGTTGATTTTTTTATCCTTGTTTAAGTGGGAATTCGATAGTGAGTCTTATTTTAATATAGAAAAAATATGGAAAATACTTGTAGAATGGTGAAGAGGTTCAACTCAACCAATGTTGGGATTTGGATGTTCAAGGTGGAAGACCTTAGTGTAGAAAGCCCAAATTCATCACTAAAATTTGTATTACTTTAATTTCTCATAAATTAATTAAATAAGTAATTATTTAATTAATCATTCTCGCAATTAATATTTCTTCATTGAATTCTTCCATAAAGTTAATTAATTAAATCAAATTAATTGATTGACCTTAGGTTCCAACTCCTCCAAGTTAATCAATTAATTAATCTATGATTAGTTAATTAATTAGGACTAAATACTTCATATCATCCTCAATTCTTGTCCTCTTAATTCTAACCATTTAATCCATTTATATGGATCATAATATTGATCATTATTCTAATGCCATGAGTCCTGTAATCTAGGGTAACATTTTAGGTTAATATAAAATAGCATAAAAACAAACCCTAAACCAACAATAGAGCACAAGTAAGCATAAAAACATGAAATATAAAGCAACATCACCATAAAGTCTTCATGCCACCATTGCTTCACCTCCATTGCTCTTCTCCATTTTGCTTGAAATGTATTTGATGCCCTCAGATTTGAGTATGCACTAGTAGCCTATGACAATGATTAGCAAAATATTGGAGATAATTGTCTCACACTAGCAACATGTACTTGTATATGAACTAGATGTATGAAAATGACAAGGGTAGGGTCTTTTATAGAAAAGAAAAATTTGAATGAAGGGGTGAGATTAAATGTCAATAAGATGTGTCAATCAATGGACAAGAATGAAAGTTGTAGTATGGAATATGGTTAGGGAAAAATTAGGGAAAAGTCAAGAATGAATGGCTAAGATTAAATTATAAAATAATGCAATCAAGGGCTAAAATTGAATGAGACAAGAGAAGATAAGATTGACACAGATAATGAGGTTGGAAAAAGAGGTTGTAGGAGGGATTCAAATAAATATAAAATTATTTGATTTGAGAGGAAAATGAATAATTAAATAATAAAAGTATTATTTAATTATAGAGGACATGCGACAGGTTGATTTTTTCATTAAATAACAATTTAATTCAAAATTGGGACATGTGACAAGCTAATTTTTGAATTAAATAATAATTTAATTCAAAAATGGGAAGAAGATGACAATTTTTTTTTTTGGTCGGTAACACGAAATATTATATTACTTTAAAAATAAAGATTACAACCATTTCAGTTTGATACCTCCCAATTTTTTTTCTAAAAGATTGAAAATAAAAGCACTTTAACGTGCAACCTCCAACCACTAGCATCCTTAAAAAATGTATTTTTACCAATACAAAAAAAAACACCAACGATCTCTGAGCTAAACCCCAAACCGAGCTACCAAATCAGGAAACCTATCAACCCGAAACCCCAGAAAACAAAAAATCATTATCATTAGTAGAGATTCAAACAAAAAGAGGTAGAAAATTCAACGGCTCCATCAATCATGAGCACTACCTGAGCCTGACATACCTTCACCCAGTTCCCTCATTTTCTTCTTCTTTTAGAACCTTCACCGCTTCTTCGTCCGACATTTACCCTGGCGCTTCACTTTCGCCACCTTACCCTGCGCTTCCCTTTTGGCCTTCTTAATGAACTCATCAAGCTCCGGGATCTCAATAAACAACTTGAGAGCCTTCCATCCTAGTCTAGCTTCCTTTCGACACTTGGATTTAAAATTTCCTTCCGACCATCGAATGAATGGCTTAATTCCATCACCCCCATAAAGAAGCTCCATCTCTTCATCAATAATACTTTAAAAAATGTCCAGACCTATCCCCAGTATCGCCCATTCGAAGATGGAATCCATATCCACCAAAAAATCTTTATGAACTATTTTCAACAACACTTTACACATGAACTCCATAGGTTCTCCTATGTCAAGGCCCCACACTGCTATCAAGGAATACACGTCTAGGTTTGTTCTGAGCCTATGTCTTAGAGCACCAAAATCCTTGCCAATGATCATTCAAACACACTGCACCAGTCGGTCATCTTCAATGAGAAATAAACCCTCTAGTCTTTTCGCCGACGCTTCACCAAAAGATGGATTTAGAGATCTATGAGATTGGAAAGTAAAATTCGCCTCCATTTTTCTCTGAAAAAGCACCACCTTCACCTCCAAAAACCTACTACTAGACATTTTCGCCTCTTCAAAATGTAGGGAAAACATCATTACCTCGGCCTTTAAACTTCTTACACCACCCACCTCAAATTAATTGTTACTGGTACTACTTAAGTCACTGCTCGACTTCTCCATAACTTATTAGTTTTGTCTAAAATCCGGACCTAGGCTACCACTTCAAGCATTCAATGTGTTGTACCCACCTGATATCACCAAAATTTTGCTAAATCGACTTCTCAGAAATCCTCAAATTTGAAAACTCCAACCTCACTAAAAGATAGCCCCCACTTTGAAAGCACATCCGCTTCAACATTTCCACCATGTCTAATATGGCTCACCATAAAACTTTCGAGATTGGATAATTCTTCTCTAATTTGTTCGACCACGAATTGAAGGTGCCATGCATGAATTGATCCATTTATCACTGCTTGCACAACTATCATCGAATCCCCTTCTAAGTGAACCTTTCTGGCACCTAAATTCCTTCCACACTTAATTGCCAACAAAGCCGTAAGAGCTTCAACCGTATTATTCTTTCCTTCCGACAATTTCTTTGCTCCTAATGCCACCACATCGCCGTTCCAATCTTGGATAATAAATCCTGCCCTTGAAGGGCCAAGATTTCCCTTTGAGGCCCCATCAAAATTTATCTTCCACCATCCTTCCTGAGGTCTTTCCTAGCAAGTCATGCTACAAAGCTTCTCAGTTGGATTTACCCAACTCGACCCCTTAACGGGCGAAGAAGATGACAAATTAGTAAGCAATTAAATAAATAAATTTTATTCAATGTAATGACATAAAAGGCTAGTGAATAATTAAATAATTAAAACAACTATTTAATTATAGTTGAAAGTGGTAAATAATTAATTAAATAAAACTTATTTAATTATAGATGAAAAGGACATTAGTGACACAATTAAATAAATAAAATTTATTTAATTTATTAGAAGAGGAATAAAGATAGCAATGAATGAATTAAATAATTAAAATTATTTAATTAATAGAAGACTTATGACTTTAGAAAATAATTAAATAATTAAATATTATTTAATTATTAGGGATAAAGAGGGAAATTGATGAAGAAAATAAAGTTTGTGGGACTAGGACAATTTTTTAGTGTCTAAATTTTTCTCCTCTTTGATATAATGCAGTTTATCACATTATGTCAAAGAAAAATAGTCAAAAAATGCCTCGGTGAAAGTAGGGTGGACCTATGCCCCCTCAAATCTTTTTTGCAAATTTTCAAAAAAATTCAAAAAATTTGGAAATTGTTCCAATAAGTCAATTTTACAGCCAGGAAGTCCATGGTGGCGATGAAAATGATTTTTGAGGTCGTTTGGGTGGTCAAATTTAGGTTTGAAGTTGCCAAAAAGTGCATCCAATATAAACCCCTAGTGCAAACCCTAGAAAACCCTAATTTGATTGCCTATGAAAATGCATTTGATTAGGTAATTTTCTCATTTGTGCACTTTCAAGTTTGAAATTGGAGAGCTATGAGGAGAGAGAAGCTATGAAGATGTCACCTATTTTGCACACTGGACATCGAGGATATCATATCCACACCTTCTGTCGGCCTAAGGGAGCAGGGGACCCAATAAGTACTCCATACCCACCTTGTCATTTTTTTGTTTTAAATTCTTTTTAGGGCTAATAATTTTTAGTAAGAAATTGTGACGAATGACGTTCGTCGCAATTGCGTTCTCAAGCGATGCAGGTGAGTGTGGTTCGCCGCAATCATCTTGTCACAACACAATTGCTAGGTCATAATGGGGAGTTGAATGCAGTGCAACATTGTTGGAAGAATGAAGAAGAATGATCATCTCTATAGTTTTGTGTTGTCATTGATGTCACCATATTGTGATTGCAAGCTTAAGTCATAGTGCTTGATCCAATATTTTGGTTTGGTATCTACTGCACACTCCGATATTCTAGTCTGCAATCCTCCATAGTTGGTAGTTGATGCTTACGGTTTTGGGAAACAGTTTATGATTGCCGAATGCATGTATGTTCAGAATTTCTCGTGCTCTGGTGCTCGTATAGTGTATTGGCATTATTCTGTTGATTTCTTTTTGCAATGAATTCTATTCCTGGCCAACTTCTTGGATTAGTCGTAATATGGTGAATTAATTTTGTTATGCAGATATATGTGTGACCTATCTTAGGTCCATGTCGACATGATGTAGTGTATTGAGCATTTTAATTGCTATTTGGGAAGATTTTGTGAATGCTTGAAGCCGACAGGTTGGTATTTTTGGTAAACAAGGAATTGCATCTAATTAGGCTGCCCTAATTGATGCTTGTAGATAGATCGAGTATATATATGTTGAACAGTTCTTGAAGATGGTGTGTAATCAATGAGGCAGTAGTGGATTCGAAAGTAAAGAAGAGCGAAAATGATGAAGTGTGTTAAGTCTGTCTATTGAGCATCACCGGAATTGCATCAACACTTGTTCGGTGCACTTTTTCAGTTCATTTTGGCTGTGAAGCCCAATTTTGTTTTGTAAATCCTTTTGTAGGTAGTGAGACTCCCTGTTGGATAGTGAGTCCTTTCTGTAGGCAGTGAGCCTTTGTATCTAGACAGTGAGCCCTTGGCAGTGAGCCTTTGTATTTGGTTTTGCAATCTTTTATACTGCGAGTTAATCCTCACCATGGTTTTTCCCTCATTGGGTTTTCCACATAAAAATATGGTGTTCATTGTGTTGATTTTACTTTCTGTTATCTGCATTTCATGTTCATACTTAATAATAGAATAGTGTGGTTGTGAAGTTAATAAGTGTTGAAGTTTTGAGTTTAATTTTAGTGACAACTAATTCATCCCCCCTCTTAGTTGTCTTGCGCCTTTTTAACAATTGGTATCAGAGCTTTGCTTCCTTGGTGTAGAGCTTAACTCCTTAAGGAAGATCTTGAAGGCTGATCAAATGGATGATAAAGAAGAACTCCAGACTACTCTTGAGGATCTTGACAAAGTTGAAAATGAAAACAAAGATCTGAAAGAGAATCTTGATAATGCAAATGAATGTGTCCAAAAGTTGAAAGAACAGTTAAAGAAATTCAAGGAAAGACATAGAGAAGTGAGTGAGCAGCTAAAACAAGAGATTTAATTGGACTAAAAGTGCTTGTAGAAGAAAATAAGAGAATTGAAGAATGCCCGAATACAATGGTATAAAACAAATTTGATGAATGCTCTAAACTTGAATAGGAGGTAGTAAACTTGAGAGTAGAACTAGAGAAGGAAAAAATCTGTGAGAATAATTTCAAATCTAGCTCCGATAAGCTTGGACAACTACTTGTAGGACATAAACCAAGTAGAGAAAAAGGTGGCTTGGGAAATGATGTAGGTTAAAGTTCAAAGGACAATCAAAAGACTCAAGATAAAGGGGAGCAGAAAATAAATTCAAGAAGTTTTGTAAGGAGACCACCTATGAGACAGCCTAATGCACAAAGGTGTCTCTCTTTCAATGGTATTTTTTTTTCCTACAGTAAATATGGAAACAAGGCAACAAAATGCAGGAGTAGGATAAATTAGTTTCCTGGTTCTTTCTCTGGACGATGTTTTTCATGCAAGAAGATTGGATATAAAGCTACTGAATGCAGATCTCAGGTGAGAATGATCAGTTAGGTGATGATGAATAGGTTTAATGGAGGAAGAATGAATCAATCCTTTAATGGCTATTGCTTTACTTGTAACAAATATGGACACAAAGCAAATCAATGTAGATCGAGAGGTAATGAAGGTCAGAATAATTAGAAGAGTATTGTCTATTATAATTGTAACAAGCCTGGACATATCTCAAAGGTTTCCAGAAGTAAGAAGGGAAAGCAATCTGCTTCGGTAGAGAGTAAAGAAGATTGACAAAGAAGAGATGAAGGAGGAGATGAATAAGATGTGGAATAAGAAAGAAGAAGAACCTAAAATTGCTGATGTGTTTGTGCCCTCATCCGGTACGGACAATTCCTCTAGGAATTAGACCTAGCATGGTCTTAGGGGGAGCATTATCAGAAAACTATAAAAACCCTTGGATGGATGGAGTGTTAGAAGCTAGCACGAAAATGGAATGTGAAGAATGAATGATTAGAGGTTTTGGAAAAGGAACCATAAGAGAACTTGTTGGTATGTTGATTTGTGGACCGGATTAGGGTTTTCTGTGTTGAGAAGAATGCTTTTAGCACCTTTTTGTTGTCTGTGACATTTAATGTGAATTAGGGCGAGTCAATGGTGTATAAGGTAAAATATGTAATCCTTTTTGATTAGTTGATCACTTGAAGAGTTTGAAAGGTGTCTTGGAGTGATCTTGAAGAAATCTAAATTTTTTCTGAAATAACTTGAAGAAATTATTACGAATACTCTAGAATTATTTCTCAGTCTGCAAAGGAAAAAGAGAAGAAGTCTCGATTGAACAATACCTGAATTAAGAAAGTTAAGCATGGCGATGGATAGAGGATTGAGTGGCGACATTCCACTGAAGTTGAAAGGAGTTGAATTGGAAGAATTTGATCATAGGAAGATGAAGGAAATGGAACTAGGGCTGAAGGAAAATGAATTACAAAGCATAAAAACCCTAGGTATGGATTTGTGGGGAGAATTTCCTTGGTTTGCTGATAAAGAATTCATTTTGTTCTTGTTGAATCAATTCAATAATGACAAAATTATGTTGGACAAACCCTACCTAATCATGAAGGAAGTGATCAAATAGATTACTGGTTTATGTCGTATTGGGGATCTCCCTGGAAAGAAAATCATGAAATACAAAGATGTGGAGGAACTCATTGGCATTGATAAAGACCCTTGAGCTCTTTTGATAAACACTCTTGCGGATTCTGTTGTAAGGTATGTTGCATATGGCATTTCTTACAAAATCTATTTCAAAAATTGTGAAGGCTTGACTTCGGCTATTGTTGTATATATTGCACATATGATGATTAAGGAAGATAGGCAGTTTGATTTGTGTAGTCTATTGCTTGAAAAATTTGGTTGAGAATGCTTGAATGTCATTGGTTGAGGGTTATCCCTTTCGATTTGGATCTTTTCTTGTGTGCTTGGCTCTTTACGTTTTGAACTCCCTATCGGGAAGAGAAAATGTTGTTTGGGAATCTGGTATTCCTATTGGGAAACAAGTCTATAGATGCCTGGAATCGTTGGCAGATAATGTAAGTGTGTGCAAATCATATTTCACATCCTTGAAAAAAAACCTATGCTCTGGTATGTCAACACCGAGTCAGTTTGAAGTGGGTTCATCCTTTGGTAAGAGAGAGTTGGAAGTTATTATTTGTTCAAGTCCCCTCCGGAAATGAAAAAGAGGAAAACTATTGCAACAAATGTCTTGGAAGAGAAGAAGAATGGAGAAGAATATCTATCTAGATCTGATCAAGAAGATATACAGATGCTACTGGACAAGGGTGAGATGAAGAAGATTGGTGAAATGTGGAATGCGTGCTCTCTGGTTGAGAAACTTAAAATTGATGATGTGCTGGTTGATTATTTGTTGAATAAGGATATTTCAGTTTCAGATGTGTCAGATTCTTTACCAGATGATTTAGTAGAGATTGTTGAAGAGAGAACATTGATGGAAGGATCTGAAGGACATAAGTTCAAAGCTATGATTGAAAGAAGATGTAACAAAGCAAAGAAAGTGCTATTTAAACACATGAATGAGACAAAAGAATGCATCAAAGAAATATCTGACATTTACAGGTATTGTCTCCAGTGGCCGACAACTGTTGATAATTTTAGAAGTAGAATTGAAGCTGAGATGAATAGTATTGGAAAGAAATTTGATTTCTTCAAAGAGAAGGATGGAAAACAGAGGATAAGAGTTAGAGAATTACAGGTAGAATTGCTAACTACTCAGAGGCAAAGAGAAGATATGGTCATAACCTTCTGGTTGGTTAAGGAAGTTGTTGAGGTTTGGTTAGATCATCTCTTTGGAATTCTCTCTGATGCATAAAATTGTGAGTGAATGTGTCTGTATTTTGATCATAAATCCTCCTTTACACAATTATCTTTGTTGGAAGGTATGAGTGCAAGAATGAATTTGGCTGTGCTTGCATGGAAAAGAGTTCTTTCGATCAACAGTGGGCAGATGAGGACCAATACCTACCATGGTGCAAGAAGCCTAGGTACCTAATTGGTCGTAGCATATCATTGAGCAGTATCTACCAGAGCAGGTAAGGAGATAGTTTGGAGAGACATAGGATGTACCTCAGGGTACAACAGAGCTTGTGTGCTCCTCACGTGAGTATAACCGTGGGTTCAGGTGATTCTTGTGGTGACAACTGAGTAGGACATCGACGCACTGCAACCAGTGTAGTAGGAATGAAGGGGTGGTGCAATAGATGCTAGGATCACGATAGAGTATGATGCATGGAGGGTCACCCATAGACAATATCTATACACAGACCCAGATCAACTGACACCAGTAGAGTGCTGAGGTAGGGGTCCACGAGGTCAAAGAGGAGATTGAGGATGGAGAGGTGGATGAGGAGATGGAGGGAGGGGGGATGGAGGGAGAGGTGATGATGGTGGAGACAGACGTGGAGGGAGAGGAGGAGATAGGAGGAGGGGGGCAGGGAGGCAGTGGGTGGTGAGGCCATTGTCACTGATCCGCGAGGAGGGGGAGGAGGAGAGGGTAGCTGAGGAGAGAGTAGTAGAGGAGGATCCACATGAGGGGATGTTAGATCTTGAGTTGGGGCATCAAGATGTGGAGATGGAAGAGGTCAAGGTGGAGGAACACTAGGAGGAGGAGGTGATGGGAGAGACAGAGCGGGTCCTCTGAGAGAGGATTGTCATGAGCATCGATGTGGAGGAGGGATTGGAGGAGGTGGCACTTGGAGGAGGAGATGGATCAATCAATCAACATATAGCTGCCTTATAGGCACAACTACAATAGGCTATAGCCAAGATCCAGACACTAGATGCTAAGGTGGGGGCTTTGAGGATTAAGCGGGATGCAGCTGTTATCAAGAGCCAACAGGAAGACCAATGGGTTATTGATTTTATTTCTACTATCACAGGTCCTTCAACCACATTTGAGAAGTAGTTATTTGAGGCTGGTCAAGAGGCTAGGTATTATAGGGATTTATATGAGCGACAAGTTCTAGTGGCTAAGAGAGAGCCATTTATCACACAAATACAGAGTCAGAGCAGGTTGCAATAACACCATAGCAGGTCATAGAGCAGTGGTGGTGTGTTAGGACCGAGACATTCAAGACCATATGATAGGCCACCCTCATAGCATAGGTCATCAGGATCACCCCATCGAGAGGATATAAAAGAGTACTGACAACCATCACCTCGACCATTCCCCACACGGGATCAGGGTAGCTCTAGTTAGGGCATATTTTGATATTGTATTTGGAAACTATATATTTTTGACCATCAAGCCTACAAGCTCTATTTTTGGGACACATCTTGACATTGTACTATGACACTTTTTAGCAATATATATGATATGATTTTGGTGGCAATTTATGATATGTATTTCTATGCTATGATGTTATGTGATGGATGATTATGTTTTTATGTTTCCTATGCATTCTATATGTTAATGTAGTGTGATGGATGACCAATTTATGCTTATACATGATGCTTAGATGATAGATGAATGTGTTTAATGTTATGATATTATGGATGTAAATGATGATGAAAGTTATGTGAATGTAATGTGATGTTTATTGAATGCAATGTTTTAGGATGCAAATGTCATGTATGCTAAATGGATTATGCTTATGAAATGATGTAGATGTAATAAAAAGCTTAATATGATATGATATGATGGAAGTATAATGCTATATGGATGCAATCTATGTTTTTGTATTTTCTCATGCAACATAAATGAATAAATATGATGATGTCTATGATGATGATGCTATCTATGATGCTTCCTAACATGATCATGTTTGCAAGATATTTTTGTGTCACAAAACATTGTTAGGATGCAGATAGAAGAAATGTTAGTGTAGAAGATATGGATGTTAGCATGGCCTTAGTGGAGACAACTTAAAGATGTATATTTTCCTATGCAAGGCTTTGCATTAATCATCATTGGGCGGTAAAATGTGAAAAATGGATAACAAACACAATGGTATGAGATAGACTAGGGTGTGCAAGGTCATCCACTTGCAAAATAGATAGTCGCAGACAAGAAATGCCCTGACTCATACTAAATGAAAAGTTACCCTAGTCTTTTTGTCAAGACAATCCACAAACAATAGTAAAAGAAAAGAGTCATGAGACATCATCGATCATCTAAATCCTTCATGGGACATGCTCAAGGAAACTAGTAATGTGACTCATAGCAGAATCCAAAAAGAGAAGACAAAGTATCCCAACAAAGTCAACAACCATTTAGAGTGTTTTCTAGTAATGGTTTGTCGATGTTTAGTTGACTAGGTGATTGACGGGTTGATTGTTTTTTCAAGACCTGGTTTCAGGAGAGGAAACATGTCGTATAAGACGTCAAGTCTAGTTTCGATCATGTGATCACCTATATAAGGCTAATGAAAAAATAATGGCAATGTCTGACTTGCAGGAAAGATACATCTTGTATAAGATAAATGATTGACTATTTTGATGGTTGAGGTTGACTTGAAGTTGTTTGACTATTTTGACATTTGACTGAGTTGACTTGATGATTTGTTTGCTTGTTTGTCTTGTTGATTCATTTCTTGTTGGATGGTTTGACAATTCTTTGTGTCTAAGTTGACTATTTCTGATTTATTATGACTAATGTGACAAACCCTAAAGGACCGAACTAGGTGGCTTCAGAGGCTCATTGATAGATGGCCTTGCCTATGTAACAATGCATATAGACCTTGTAGTTCAACTTGACTTGACTTTGTTTTATTGAAAAATCATGATTTTTATTTGACAAAACCTAAAAGGACTGACCTAATGCCTCGGGGGCTCATCAACAGATGGCCTTGCCTACGTTAAGTCGTAGAGGAAACATAGTTCGATTGGACTCAGACTAACATGATTGATTTTGAATCTATTTTTGGGAATTTTGGAAGCTATTTGAATGTTTTTGTGTTTTTGACATGTTTTGATTTTTTTTGGATTTTTGAAGTTTTATAATTTTTTGTTATCTTTTGGGAATATTTGATTTTTTTTGTCTTTTGAGAATATTTGATTTTTTTTTCCTTCTGAGAATATATATTTTTTCTTTTTGATATGGTGTCCTCCAACAACAAGTATAGGATCCAAGGATGACATAGGTCAAATATTTTCCCCTAGTCAGGTATAAGACCAATTTATTAGGGGTGAAATGAGATAGGTATTATGGCAGATGGATATGAAAGGTGAAAAGAGACAAAATGTAAATCGTTCCAAGCTATGGAAAGGAAAACCAATCATTATTATGGATGATATAGGAAGAGCGAATGATAGGAAAAGTTAGAGTGGAATGATGGTAGATGACGGAGAAAAAATCGACAACACATCACCCATGTTTGTCAGGTTTTCACCATGGTACTTATCCAAACCACCACGGAAGTGGTTTTCCCTATTGGATGAATTATTTTTCTTTACTTTTTTCTCTTTATTTATTTATTTATTTTGGTGTTACCAAGATGCTTGTTTGCTAGGTTTTCATCAAGGTAATGTTTTTTTTTTTGTAATTTTATGGTTATGACAGGAGCTCTGTAAAACTAAGTGTAGAATTGATAAGTCATGATGATGCATTGACGTTGTTTGGATGAAAGGATTTGATCTACATGTGGAGTGCAAGTGGAAAATATGAAGGATGATAGATGTGGTGAATTAAAGAAGCTATGGTAGGATCCCTAATGTGCACACTACATGGGCCATCAAGCTTTAGACGAAATGGAGTTTGGGCGACCAATGAGCTAGAGGATGTGAAGGGGTCATCTTCAAAGATACATTGGAAGAAATCACCAATGGAGGTGGAATGACATGAAAAATGTGTGAATATGGATGGATTGAATGGGGTGTATGGAATGAGTGAAAGAAATAATGATGTAGACGTTGGATCAAAAATGTCTTTGTTTGAGTTTTTGCTTTGATAGATGCCCCTAGTGATTGTTGATAAAGAGGCGTGATTGGAGATTGACTTTTGCTTATTTTTTACTTGTATTTTTTATTTTTCTAATAGATTTTTATTTTGGCTAGAGGACTTGTCTTGATCTACTTTTCTTTTCATTATGTCTTTTGATCCTTGATCTCATTTTAAAGACATCTCTTTCATTGGAGAATTTCCCTTGTTCTTTTCTTGGGATATGACTTGTTGATCCATGTCTATGATGCAGATGGATGTGAGTGGGATGGGGGAAGTAGATGAAGTGACAAGAGTGTTTAGTGTATGGAAGAGAGTGGTGATGCCATCAATGGGGTCTTTGGTACTATCCTTTTTGGTACTACTAACATCAAAGGAGGCTTTCACATCCTTAATGACTTAACAAGATGACTTCGTAGATGCGATAGTAGGAGATGCATATCCTAGCCCAGGATGGTGAGAATGAATGGGTGACGGTTCTGTGGAAAGAATGATGGAGAGTCATGAGATGGAGATGAATGATTTCAAATGGAAAAGAAAAAAGTATCATCAGGATCCCAAAAGGTCTTAATCCAAGCATGGCCACCTATTTGCATACCTTCTGAAGCTATCTTGACATCATTATTAGAAGTTTGATCACTCTCAACAACATTAGCATTGTCATTCGTCAGTAAATTGTCCATACGGTATTCTCCACATCCCATGTCATGGACTTGGACCTTGGGATTTTATGGTGTGGTAAGCGAATTGGATGAATTGGTCAATGAAGATGGATAAATGTATTGTGATGAAGTGGAGGATGAAGCTTCCTTATTGACAAACACTTGGAATTGAGTGGTCTCTCTCAAGTTACTGCAATATTGAAAGGGGCTCAGGTTGCCAACAACTATAATTTTAGTGCCTTCATGAGGGAACTTGAGGCATTGATGATATGTAGATGGAACAACCTTCATGGCATGGATCCATGGTCGAAAAAGGAGGAGGTTGTATGGGAGATCAAGGTCCAAGACTTGGAATGTGGTGTTCAAGACAATAGATCCAACTCTGATAGGTATTGTTATAACACCCTTTGAAGAGAATTCTTCATCACCGTATGATTTTTTGTGTCTACACATGCTTAAGAGAAGCTTAATTCCTTAATAAATTTGAGGGTGTAAATGTTTAACCTTGCTCCACTATCTACCAAGACTCATCTGACTTTATGTTTGTGGTCAATGAAGACTTCAAGACGCAAGGGGTTATTGTGATTAGTCTTTTGGGTAGAATTATCTTGGTCGAAGAAGGTGACATGATGAGAATTAGCTAAGTAGCCTACCATCGCCTAGAAGTGATTGAAATCAAAGTCAATGGGTATGGTAGTGTCCTATAAGGATTTGTCAAGAATGGCCATGTGTTCAAGTGATATACACAATTCAAGGATAGAGATTTGTGCGGGTGTATTCCCCAAATGGTCAAGTAGATTGTATTGAGACTTTGGTTGTGGTTGTTTTGGGGGAGCACCCTAGACAGTCACCTTGGTTCGACGAGTATTGACAACACATTCCAGCATTTTCTTAACAATAACATTGGTATTGACATAATTGTCAGCCACTCGAATGTGATGGATGGTGATGTAGTCATATTTGGCATTAGTATAATTGGTAGAATTGTTGGTATTATTACTTGAATTGGAGGTCTTTCCTTTTCCATGGTCATGTAAAGGATCTATAAAGACTTTATGGTCACCGTTGGAGGTTTGTTGTTCTCCACCGACTTGATGTAATTCTCAATGAGGTCTTGAATGATGTTTTTCAGTTGTCTGCATTGCGAGGTTGGATTTCCTTTAGTTTGATGGTAGCCACAAAAGGAATTATCATCCCACCTTGAAGGTTTGAACTTCCTTAGGTTATATGGTTTCACATTAGGAAGTTGTCTGACATTTTATTGCAAGAGTTGTTTGAGGACGGATTCGATTGGCTCCCCTAAGGGAGTATATTTACGTCTTGTGGGAAACTTTCTTTAGGCTCTTTGTTCTTGCATATTTTGGATGATATTTTTTGTGTGATCGGGGGAACGTGGTGTGTTGTTGGATGTGTTGGGTCCTCTAAGTGTGATGGTAGGGCTTGTATGTACTGTCTTGGCATCAACATCTCCATCATTGGTCACATTTTTGTTATGGTCCCAATATTTGTTCTTGTCATTTGAAGTGTTTTGGGTCGTCATGTGTTAAAAGGCGCATGACAACTGACAGGGGGGTGAAGCAGTTGTCCCCAAATTAAACTCAAAACTTCAACATTTATCAATTTCACAACCACATTGTTCTGTTATTAAGTATGAACATGAAATACAGATAACATAAAGTAAAATCAACACATTGAACACTAGATTTTACGTGGAAAACCCAATGAGGGAAAAACCACAGTGAGGATTAACTCACAATATAAAGAGATAGAAAAACTGAATACAAAGGCTCATTACCAAGGGCTCATTTCCCAGAAGAGGACTCACTATCTAGATACAAAGGCTCACTGCCTACAAAAAGATTACAATACAAAAGTGGGCTTCACAGCCAAAATGAATTGAAAAATGTGCACCTAACAAGTACTGATACAGTTCCAGTGATCCTCAGTAGACTGACTTGACACACTTCATCATATTCACACTTCTTCTCCTTCACATTCACAACTTCCTCATCGATGTATATCAAACTTCGAAAAACTATTCAACATATATACTCGATCCAACCACAAGCATCAATTAGGTCGGCCTAATTAGATGCATTTTTTTTCATAAAAAATATTAACCTGTTGGCTACAAGATTTCACAAAATCTTCCTAAAAACAATTCAAAGTGCTCAACACGCTACATCATGTTGGTATAGACCTACGATAGGTCACACATATATCCACATATCAAAATTGATTTACCATATCACAACTTATCCATGAAGTCGGCCAAAAATAGACTTAATTGCAAAAAGTAATCAACAAGATAATGCCAATACACCGTACGAGCACTGAAGAACAAGAGATTCTGAACATACATGCTTTCAACATCCATAAACTATTTCCCAAATCCACAAGCAACAACTGTCAATCGCGGAGGATTGCGAACTAAAATACTGGAGGGTGTAGCTTGAATACCGGTTCAGATACCAGACCAAAATACCAAATCAAGTATTGACTTAGATTTGCAGTCAGAACTCGAATAACATGGTGACATCAATGACAACACAAAACTGTAGAGATGATCATTCTTCTTCATTCTTCCAACAATCTCCCCCTTTGTCATTGATGGAAACATGTGCCAAATTTTTTCAAAACACAACATTCTCTCCTCCTATCACCTTAGCATAACTCTCTCCCTTGCTTACATGACTCTCTCGTCCTTTGACATCAATGGAAAAGGGTGACCAAAAAGGTAGGTTGTAAACATATGTATATGATGACTTTGTATATACAGAAGAATTCTAGCTTCCCATTTCAAACATTCAAACAAGAATGACACTTTTTACATGAAATATTTTCTTGTACCTCTCTCTTATGATTAGAAAATTTCTTTTCCAAGCAAGCACAACCGAATTCATTCTTGCACTCATACCTTCCAACAAAGATAGCTGCATAAAGGAGGGTGTCTGATAAGAATACAAACACAGTTGTTCACAATTTTTTGCATTAGAGGGAATTTTGAAGAGATGATCCAAGCAGACCTCAACAACTTCCTTAACCAACCAAAAGGTTCTAACCATATCTTCTCTTTGCCTCTAAGTAGTCAGTAACTCCACCTATAGTTCACCAACTCTTATTCTCTTTTTTCCATCCCTGTCTTTGAAGTAGTCAAATTTATTTCCAATACTATTCATTTTAGATTCAATGGCTTCAATTCTGCTTCTAAAATTGTCAACAACTGCCGACCACCGAAGACAATACTTGTAGATGTCAAATATTTCTTTGATGCATTCTTTTGTCTCATTCTTATGTTCAAATAACACTTTTTTTTCTTTGTTACATCTTCTTTCAATCATAGATTTGAACTTATGACCTTCAAGTCCTTCCAACAATGTTCTCTCTTCAATAATCTCTACTAGATTATCTGGAAAGAAATCTGACACATCTGAAACTGAAATATTCTTATTGAACAAATAATCAACCAAAAAATCATCAATTTTAAGTTTCTCAACCAAAGAGCATGCATTCCACATTTCACCAAACTTCTTCATCTCACCCTTGTCCAACAACATCCGTATATCCTCTGGATCAAAGGAGTCAGATCCAGACAAGAATTCTTCTTCATTCTTCTTTTCTTCTGAGACATCTATTACAATAGTTTTCCTCTTTTTTAGTTCTGGAGGAGACTCACCAATGATAACTTCCAACTCTCTCTTACCAAAGGATGAACCCACTTCAAAATGACTGGGCACAAATATACTGGAGGACAGATTCATTTTTAAGGATGTGAAATATGATCTGCAACCACTTGCATTATCTTCCAATGATTCCAAGTATCTGTAGACTTGTTTCCTAATAGGAATACCAGATTCCCTCACAACATTTTCTCTTCCCAATAGGGAGTTCAAGAAGTAAAAATCTAAGCATACAAGCAAAGATCCAAACCGAAAAGGATAACCCTCAACCAACGACATTTGGGAATTCTCAGTTAGATTTTCAAGTAATTGGATACATAAATAAAACTTCCTATTTTCCTTAACCATCATCTATGCAATATATATAACAATAGCCGAAGTTGAACCTTCACAATTTCTGAAATAAATTTTTTAAGAAATGCCAAACACAACATACCTTATAGAATAATCCACAAGAGTGTTTATCAATAGAGGCCGAGGGTCTTTATCAATGCCAGTAAGTTCCTCCACATATTTATATTTCATGGTTTTCCTCCTAGGGAGATCCCCAACACTGCATAAACTAGTAATTGCTTCGATTGCATCCTTCGCACGATCAGGTTGGGTTTGTCCAACATAATACTACTATTCTTGAATCGACTCAACAAGAACAAGATGAAATCTTTATCAGCAAACTAAGGAAATTCTCCCCATAAATCCATACCTATGGTTTTTATGCTTTGTAATTCATTTTCCTTTAACCCTAGTTTCATTTCCTTCATCTTCCTATGATCAAATTCTTCCAATTCAACTCCTTTCAACTTTAGTGCAATGTCGCCACTCGATCCTCTGTCCATTGCCGTGCTTAGCTTTCTTAATTTTGTTATTGTTTAAAGTCGAGACTTGTTCTTTTACCTTCGTAGACTGAGAAATAATTCTTGAGTATTTGTAATAATTTCTTTGGAAATGCTTTAGATTGCTTCGAGATTTCTCCTAGATGCCTTTCAAACTCTTCAAGTGCTCAAATGATAAAAAGACTTACAAATTTTTCTTTATACACCATCGATTTGCCCTAAATCACATTAAATGCGTCAAACATCAAAAGCTGCTAAAACATTCTTCTCAACACAGAAAACCCTAATTCGGTCCACAAATCAGCATGCCAACATGTTTTCTTTCGGTTCCTTTTCTGAAACTTTTGTTTATTCCTTCTTTACAATACATCCTCATGCTAGCCTCTGACACGCCATCCATCCAAGGGGTTTTTATATTTTTTTGATAATGCTCCCCCTAAGACCATGCTAGGTTTAATTCCTGGAGGAATTGTTCATACCAGATGAGGGCACAAACACATTAGCAGTTTCGGGTTCTTCTTCTTCTTCTTTCTTCTTACATATCTTATTTATCTCTTGCTTCATCTCTTCTTTGTCGATCTTCTTTACCGGTTCATTCTTCTCCATCAGAGTAGACTGCTTTCCCTTCTCGCTTCTACAAACCTTTGAGATATGTCTAGGTCTGTTACAATTATAGTAGACAAAACTTTTCTGATTAGTCTGACTTCCATTACTTCTCAATCTGCATTGATTTGCTTTGTGTCCAAATTTGTTATAGGTATAGCAGTAGCCATTAAAATATTGATTTATTCTGCCTTCATTAAACCTATTCATCATCACCCGACTGATCATTCTCACTTGAGATCTACATTCAATAGATGTCCAACCTTTTTTCACAAAAAACATTGTCCAGAGAAAGAACTAGGAAACTGATTCATTCTACTCCTACATTTTGTTGCCTTGTGACCATATTTGTTACAGGAAAAACAAATACCATTGAAAGATGGATACCTTTATGCATTAGGTTGTCTCAAAGACGGTCTCTTTGCAAAATTTCTTGAATTTCTTTTTTGCTTCCCTTTATTTTGAGTCTTCTGATTTTCCTTTGAACTTCCACCTATTTCATTTCCCAAGCCACCTTTGTCCTTACTTGGTTTCTATCCAACAAGCTATTCTTCAAGTTTGTTAGAGCTAGATCTGAAATTGTTCTCACAAAGTTTTGCTTTCTCCAGTTCTACTCTCAAGTTTACTACCTCTTGTTCAAGTTTAGAGCATTCATCAAATTTTTTATGCACTATTGTATTCAGACATTCTTCAATTCTCTTCTTTTCTACAAGTACTTTCATTCCAATTATCTCTTATTTCAGTTGCTCACTCACTTCTCTGTGTCTTTCCTTGAATTTCTTTAATTGCTCTTTCAACTTTCAAACACATTCATTTGCATCATCAAGATTTTCTTTCAGATCTCTTTTTTCATTTTCAACTTTGTCAAGATCCTCAAGTGCAGCTCGGATTTCTTCTTTATCATCCATCTAACCAACCTTCAAGATCTTCCTCAAGCGGTTAAGCTCTATACCAAGGAACCAAAGCTATGATACCAATTGTTAAAAGGCAGAGGACAATTGAGAGGGGGGGCTGAATCAATTTTCCCCAAATTAAACTCAAAACTTCAACACTTATCAATTTCACAACCACACTATTCTATTATTATGTATGAACATGAAATACAAAAATCAAAAAGTAAAATAAACACACTGAACACCATATTTTATGTGGAAAACCCAATGAGGGAAAAACCACTGTGAGGATTAACTCACAATATAAAGAGATATCAAAACTGAATACAAAGGCTCACTGCCAATGGCTCATTGCCTAGAAGAGGAATCATTGTCCAGATACAAAGGCTTATCACCTACAAAAAGATTACAATACAAAAGTGGGCTTCACAGCCAAAATGAATTGAAAAATGTGCACCTAACAAGTGCTGATACAGTTCCAGTGATGCTCAGTAGACTGACTTGACACACTTCATCATATTCACACTTCTTCTCCTTCACATTCACAACTTCCTCATTGATGTATATCAAACTTCAAAAAACTGTTCAACATATATACTCGATCCAACTGTAGGCATCAATTAGGACGACCTAATTATATGCATTTCTTTTTCATCAAAAATATCAACTTGTTGGCTACAAGCTTTCACAAAATCTTCCTAAAAACAATTCAAAGAGCTCAACACGCTACATCGTGTTGACATAGACCTAAGATAGGTCACACATATATCCACATATCAAAATTGATTTACCATATCACAACTTATCCATGAAGTCAACCAGAAATAGACTTAATTGCAAAAAGTAATCAACAAGATAATGCCAATACGCCATACAAGCATCAAAGAACAAGAGATTATGAACATACATGCTTTCAACATCCATAAATTGTTTCCCAAATCTGCAAGCAACAACTATCAACCACAGAGGATTGTGGACTAAAATACTGGAGGATGTAGCTTGAGTACTGGTTCAGATACCAGAACAAAATACTAAATCAAGTACTGACTTAGATTTGCAGTCACAACTCGAATAACATGGTGACATTAATGACAAAACAAAACTGTAGAGATGATCATTCTTCTTCATTCTTGCAACATCGTGTTCTTGTTGAAAGTTTTGATCTCTCCTTTGTCAATAAGTGATTTCTCAAGGATTATGCCTTTCTCTACTGGGCCTGCAAATGAGGTACAACATTTCATTTGTAGTACATGTTTCAAGTTTGAATTAAGGTTTTCCACAAACATGATTTTTTTTTGTTTTTTGAGTATTTCCATGGGAAATTTTCTAGCTAAAATCCTCTATCGTTGGAAGAATTTCACAAAGTTTTCACCTTCTTCTTGTGTAGTGTGACATAGGGTGGTGATTGTTATCTCATTGTCAATGTTGTAGGAAACGTGTTCTACAAATTTGTTAGCCAAGTTTCCCCATGTTCATATTCCCATTGGTATGTGAGCATACCACTCAAGTGCTGTCCTATAAGACTTCGTGGGAATAGTCTCATTAGATATGTGGGTTCATGTGCAATGTCTATGAAAGCTATAGATAATTATCTCACATGTTCGATAGGTTTTACCTTACCTCTATATTTAGGTAAGTTAGGCATGACATAGCCATGTGGGAAGGGATGCATGTATAGACTTTTGTCTAATGGATATGGACATAAGTATTTTGTAGAGTAGGTTCTCTTGTTTGATACTTGCATGTTCTTTATTTGTTGTTGCAAGGAAAGCATTTGAGTTGCTAGTACATCCACTTGGGTTAATGATGTGTCTTCTGTATTGTGGTAAGATTCCATGTTGGCATTTTGTAATCCAATGTTGTATTGTGTACTGTTGATAAGGTGATAATGATTGATTAGGTGGTGGTGGAATAGAATGACAAGGATTGAATTGAGGTGTTTGATTCATAGGAGGTGGAACTTGAGATGAAGATGGAATAGATGTATTGGAAGTGTTATAAACTGGTTGTGTTGGTATGAGAGAGCCATGAGAAGGTGTGGATGCCAAAGAATTAGAGGCATTTCCCCCACCATTTCTTGAATGTGATGGATGAGTGGATGTTTGAGATGGTTGTTGTTGGAGATTATACAAGACAAATTGAGTAGATGGCATAGATTTAGATCCTTGATCATTACTAGAGTCCATTCCAGACCCCATAAATAGGATTGGAAGAGGAGAAGGTGGAACCTGAATGCAAACATAATTCCCAAATCTAGTTTGGTACTAGGAGTTCTTAGGAGGCTCTTGGGGAGATTGAGAGACTAGGGGAGGTTGAGGAACCTGAGAGGTCTAAGGATCTTGACGTGTAGAAGATCCAACTGTACCCAAGTATTGTGTCATATCAAACCCGAGTAGAGGTTTGGTTCCCTGCATGTGTAACGAAGCAAGAATTTGGTCTGACCATTCACTAATGATACGATCAATCATTTGTACATTATCCTGATTGCTAAGATACTCTTCGACCATGAATTCAAGTTGTGACACCATCCCTTCCTCAAGAGAGACTCGACCATGAGGATGATTTGAATCAGCAACTTGACTTGAAACATTGGACTATTGGGATCCTCTACTAGTAGGTAGATTAGGAGAATAGGACAATTGATGAGCCTGTAGTTGTTTTTATGAGTTTCCTAGCTTGTGATCAAGTTATAATGGGCATGAAAGGGATGATCAGATGATGATGATGATGTAGGACCCAATGATAAGAATAATTGGATGATGATTGGATGAGTGATTAAATGATTGATTTGATAGTTGATTAATTGATGGGGTGATTGATTGAAGGATTAATAGAATTGGATTGATGATAGGATAATCGATGAGATGTTTGATCGATGTAGCATTCCAGTTAGATTTGTGAACTTGATTGGATGACGATTGGATTGATTGTTACTTGAGGTAGCCTTATGTTCTCAAGCAAACTAGATGATGACGATGAAAATGATGATGATTGGATTATACTTGAAATGGTCAATGTTCTCAAGCATGAAGGATGACTATGGCACAAACTAACCTCTTGCTTGAGGAAAATTGATTTGTCCAATGACAATGATTAACTCAAGACAAACTAGGTCCCTAAGTAAGTGTAAAGATGACGATAAGGATGATTGATTTATTGATTTAGATGTAAAAGCTCTCAAATCAATGTTTAGAAGGCCACAATTGGATGTTGGATGACAAGGATGATGACTAACGATATCCTAGGATGTCCTTGTATGATTAGATGGATGATTTGATGACTTTTGGAAAATCCAATTGGATGAAAATGGATATTACAAAAGATTAGATGGTGATAAAAAAAATGATTATAGGAATAGACTCAGAACAACAATAGTTTTCACTGGTTAAGAGGGATCACTCTCAGGTTTTTGTATGTAAAGCACATCCACCCAAGAACAAAGCGTATATGCCTTTGAAGGTAGCACATACGCCTAGGAAAAGACACCTTTGTGTGTAGTGCAAACACCTATTAGGGAACATATACGCCTATGGAGGATGTGCATGTGGATAGCATATAGAGATGGAAATCATATTCACCTATGAATAGAGTGAGAATTCCTATGGGAGGTGGACTAAAATGTATGAAAATGGACAATGTATCCGCCTATGAATAGAGTGGAAACATCTATGGGGAAGAGCATATACGCCTCTAAAGATAGTGTATCCTCCTATGGAGGGTGGATTGGAGATGATAGAATAGACGCCTATGGATATAGCATGACTTCCTAAGGAGAAAGTGAAGCTTTGCCTTGATATAAAGTGGATACGCCTATCAAGAAGACAAACTAGATTGAATGGATTCGATGAGAAAACACAACTTCCCTTATACACACATAGTCACCCATCAACAAAGTGAAGCTACCTCTATGAGAAGTAGATTTTCCTCTGAAGAATAGGGATGACTCGATGGCAAAAGGACATAACAAAAAATCAAATAGTCAGACATGGACTGAGGTAGACACAAGACACTCACTAGTTTTGCACAAGAAAACATGCCAAGTAGCACAAACCTATATTATTCAAGTGGGATTGTAAACTCAATGTAGGCCCACCACCCTTGTGGGTTAATACTCCTTGATACTTGGGTGGAACACTATTTCTCACAAAGGAGGATAGGTAGAGATCTAGTGACACAGGCTCAAGGCATGAGTACACCTTCTCTCTATCCTTGGAAACTATCAAAGTTCACTCGAAGATATCTATCTCAACCTAAGGGAGTACATGGTAAGTAGCTTTAGGGTACAATTCACATCCCTTGCACTACACTAAGCCACGATTGACAATAGGTCTTAAGCTAGGCTAAAACAGGCTCTCAAGGGAGTCCTCTAAACACCAAGAGGGTGCATGAGGCACGTTCATGAACACCAGTCCATCACAAGTGTGGGTTGAGAACTTTTGGTAGGAAAGCTCAAAACAACCCTACATACCTAACTTGGAATCACCCAAGTATCAGGGCTTCGCTAAACACGACACAACTGGATTGGGTACAACTTTTGTTCTCCCCCCTTTTTATATCTTGCTTGTTCACGTGGTTGAGATCATCCCTTGGGGTGATGAAATTCCCAAGTAGGCCTCCTAAAGGGTAGGAAATGCTAGGAATTTCTTATCCCTAGGCTCGCATGTAGCACAAGGGGAGAGCATACACACAATTAGTACTCCCAGGTAGACTCAACAAAGGACTTGGATCAGGTTGTGATTTTTGATCCCTAGCTCACTGTATGGTGCAAGGGGAGAGAATACATCAAAAACATGACCCCAAACATGACAAACAAGGTTTATTGACCCTTTAAGAAATCCAAATGTGCCTAGCTAGTATGAAAATCACTTACCTAAGTATTTGATCAATCATCCTATAGAAAATGAGTTAGTGTTTTCTAATCACCGATATTGGACAAACGAAAAGTTACAATTTACTATTCACAAGAACAAACAAAAATATTAGTAAATCAATGATAGACCAAGATCAAATTTGGAAATTTGGAATGAAAATGCAAGAAAAAAGGTTCACCACACAGTCACCTATCAACAGAGTAGAGATGCCTTTAAAGACCTTGCACATATGCCTTTATATGTTCAAGTTGGGTATGGGCATATACGCCTCTGTAAGTATCGTATCTACCTATGGGGTCATGGATATGCCTCTGAAACTAGCGAGACCACCATTGTAGATTGGGTGTAGGTCGGTACACATAATCGCCTTTCTAGAAGTTGGATACACCTCTGAAACTCCTTGGAATTGCCTATTCATGCACATATATGCTCCTGAAGGTAAGTGTCTAAATATGGAGCCCGGTTGTGTGATTAAGGGAATGCAGATGCCTCTGTGTCAAGCATATCCTCCTATGTAGCAGATTCACCCCTGTACCTAAAAAAAATGAGTTGCAAAATAGAAACTCAACCAAAAATAGATTAATGGACCCATGACGTGGGTCTCACCATATGAGCAAAAAATGTGTGCAAGTGTTTTTTACCTACCTTAAATGCAGGGAAAATAAGAAAACCAAGAAAAGATAAAAACAAAAAAAAACTTATGATTAGGGCTTGGATGAGACTCAAACCTACAAGTAAACACTTCAAAATGATTCCAAGGATGAGCCCAATGTTGTGATTTCCTGTTTGGTTGGATGCTTTGTGTGCTCTACTCCAATTCAGACAACATAACACCTTGATTTGCTTGATTTTTGGTCACAAAATGATGGATTTTTGCAAGAGGGTTGGTATGGTTACATGAGAGTTGAAAGATGATTGTAAAAGGTGATAGATGAAAAATGACTAAGTCCTTTTGGTAGTCATTAGGAAGGGAAAGGGATGAATGGGTAGGATTAAAGGGGAAAGATGAAATCAAGGGCTGAGATGCCTTGAGGCATCTCAACCCACAAGAAGGTGACAAGTGTCACCTTATGGAAAGGTGGGAAGATGACATGGAGGTGAGGTGGAGCTTAGGTGGAGGTACTTTCAAATACCTTGGGAAGGAGCAAAGGGTTTAATTATCTATCCTCCCAAATAATGGGGAGGATGTGACAAGAGGGAGTTAGAAATTCCCTTTAAAATCTCCATGGGGATTGGAGAGGAATTTGAAATTCCTCTAGCAACCTAGGGAAGGAAAAATGGAATTTAAAATTCCATGTAGGCATATGGGGGAAATAAATAGGAATTAAAAATTCCTTGGGAAAGGGAGGTTACTTCTCCAAAAAGAGAAGGTATTAATGAGGGTTGACTTAGGTACATGCCATAATCAACATTATGATTAGATTAGGATTGATTAATCAAAAATTAAGGTCAAGTGCAAATGCTTAATTAGGAAAAATGGAATTTAAAATTCCATTTGGGGATGTGGGAATAGATAAAATGGAATTAAAAATTCCATGTAGGCATATGGGGGATATTAATAGGAATTAAAAATTCCTTGGGAAAGACAGCTGACTTCTCCAAAAAGAGAAAGCATTAATGGGGGTTGACTTAGGTACATTACATAATTGGCATTAGGATTAGATTAGGATTGATTAATAAAAAATTAAGGTTGTGCAAATGCTTAATTAGGCTAATGAGGGGATTAGGATCAACTTGTGAGTTATGGAGGATGTGACACTAATCAAAGATTAGTGGTGTGCACATCCTAATGATAAGATTAGGCTAGTTAATCAAGATTAGAAGAAGATTATGGAGGATGTGACATTTGGAGAGAGAAAGGGGGAGTGAATTAAAGGTTAATTTTAATCCACATAGGCTAAATGACTAGATTAAATAAATTGATTTATTTATTTAATCTAGAGAAGAAATGTGAAAGGATAAAGCATTTGATGAAATAATTAAACACTTTAGAGGATATTGGAAAAATGACAAATATTAATTAAATAAAAATGACATTATTTGTTGAAAATTCAGAAGACTGAGATGGGGCGGTGGTAAATTAGTGTTCTATTGAAATTTTGAACACAACTCATTCAATCACCAAAACATATTAATTGAAATAAATAATGGAAGCATGAATCATCCACAAAGTCACAAAACATGTGGACACTAGGATTTTTATGTGGAAAACCCAAAAATAGAAAAACCACGGTGAGGATTAGCTCACAATATATTATATCTGGATATATAGTATATTACAGGGGTTCACTACTAGGATACACTATGGAATTATAAGGCTCATAGCCAAAGTTAAATACAATACAAAAATTCCTCACTACCAAAGTTTGCACTGATACAAAGTGCATCTTCCCAAGTGTTGTATTTCAATTCCTTTGAAGCTCTAAATATATAGTATTGCTTTGCTTAGCAGTCACACAACAACTTTGCTTTGATTATGAACTCTTACCATTGAATTCACATGTTCACATTATATGAGACCACTCGCACCTGATATGTCATTTATGCTCACACATATGTATATCTTCAACTCCAAAATATCTCTTACATATACTCAAATACATTCACACACATCAATTAGGTCAGCCTAATTAGATGTAAGAAAAAACAATCCAAAATAGCTTTTGTCAGCACCACACATGATTCAAAATCATCTTCACACCCAAGCAAATGTGTAATACTTAATTTAGGTCGACATGGATCTAAAATAGATCCAACTAACATCCACAATGTATATTTAATCTTCTCAACACATATCATGTATTAGGTCGGCCAGGAATTGGACCTAATCACAAAAAATTCCAATCATATGTACTCTTCCCAATACACACAATCTTCTAGATTCGATCTTTCTTCAATTTCACATTTCGCCAACATCATTGCGACTAACTCTAGAACTGCAACACCAAAACATTCTTCTCAAGGAAATGCAAAATCTCCTACACTGATACACTAAACAAAGAGATGATAGTGATATATAGAGTTGAACTCTGTCATTGATATCTTCCAGTACACTTCATAAAACTTCTTGAGATCTTGAATATAGCAATATAAGTTAGTCATAATGATATGGTTAAAAGCGTAGAGTTATACTCTTCTTGCAGTGAAGTGCAAACCCAAAAACCAACACACTAAACCACAACATCGTCAATAGAGAACACTTAGACAAATTCTTGATAGACCAGCTTTCGGTATAGTTAGTACTGTACAAATGACACCAAAAATGCTTCCCCACAATGTTGAAATCAATGACAACACTGGGTTAGTCGATTCAAACTGATGATGCACACTTCATGCTCATGTTGCCAATCTGCATCAACAATGACAAACTTCCAAACTTCCAACATTATTTAATTAACATGGATAAGGAAATGGAATGGACGAAATAAAGAATAAATTTGACCACATAGGAATGGTCAAATTTAGATGTCTACACTTATCATAAATGTGACAAAATTTAAATGATAACTCAATTAATATGTCCCCAAATTTTAATTTATATAAGTTTGATTTCTTAGACTTGGAGTTGAAGTATGAATTCAATAAGTCAAAGAAAATGTTTGCAGATGTGCTTAAATTCAACATAATTCTTATGAGTTCTTTGAGTTTAAAGTGGGAGAAAAAGATGAGGTTAGTATTTGTGATTTCAGTTATCCCATGGAAGATGAACACTTTTATTTCTCTACGAATCTCAAGACAAATCCATGTCAGTTCATTGTTATGACTTTGTTGATGTAATGTATTGCAACAAAGATTGACATGATAGTTTTGATAAGTGTGTTATTTCCATGTCATATAGCAATGTATTTCAGTTGATACATGTTTGTAAAGTTTAGATAGGCATGTAAATTTTTGACAGTGGCAAGCTCAAATATATGGTGAAATATATCAACAAAAGTGTCAATGAACCTGGGCATAAATTATGACAATGTTTTCATATCAAGATTAGGGTAGTCATTATAAAGCAAGGTGTTTGACATATGGAAGTATTATTTCTTCATTTTTGGGGTCCCAGGGCCACCAAGTAATGTTTGAAATTATAAGTGAATTTAGTGTATCAAGTATTTGTGCAATTACAAAGCAATTAGATTGAAGGCACTTGTTCAACACCCCAAAGATTTTATAGAATCTCATTGTGCTCGCAAGGGGCATATGTCCACGAAAACGAACCATTGTTGGAACCTATGATTTTTTCTCATTTTTAGTGCATAATGGTCTTTAAATTTACAACAAAATCCTATTTTTATGCCTCATGGTAATAGGCTAACCTAAAACTAATGACATTAAAATATCATTATTTATGGCTCATCTTAAAAATTCATTTGGGAAAATTCTTATATAATTCATAAGGAGCATGCAAACCCTATTTCATGGTGATCAAACAAAATTTGAGGCCGATTTTAATGTTTTGGCGTTTCTGAGTGGGTTCATAAGGCCTCATAAAAAGTAATAATTTCCCAATTCCAGTGATTGCACGAGCGTTTTTATGCCATCACTAGTCTCCAATTCTGATTTTATGATCATTAGATGAGTTTTGATGCCAAAACGATTAAAATATAAATAAAAATTGTCAGATAGTCCTGGTTACAAAGGAGCTCCTAGAAATTGGTTTGTTGTGAAATTTTAGGTGATGGAATAAGGATCAAAATCAATTTTCATCACTCCATGCAATTTTTTTGTGGCCCTCAGACATTGTTTGTGCTCATGATTTCAGTTTCACTATTTCACCAATAAGATTTTTAAATTGTCAATTTTACATTTTTTTTTTTAATTTATGAATATTTTAAATTTTTTTTAATGTTTTAAATGTAATTATTGTGGAGGGTGAACTCTAAATTAGTTCCTCCTATGCAAAACACATGAAATGAACATTTTTTAAATAGACTTTATAGAAATTAATTCTAAGGATTAATATATATTATATAGGTTTTTTCCCTTTTCCAAAAAGGAAATAAAAAATTCTAAGGATTAAATTTAAAGCATAGGCAATGAATGAATATCTCCTCCAAGCTTTTAAACTATTGATTAACTAAGTTTTGTGATGGAAAATTTGATAGAGGCGTGCCTAAGGCCTTTAAATCTACTTTTATTCATGTGCATAGAGAGAGTTTAAGTGACACTATCTCATTGGTTTGACTAAGTGTCCAACATAGCAGCTGGTCTACGTCTCTGCAAGGAACTTTAACACAATTTCAATGGTTTCTCTCTATTTCAATGTTGTGCTGCAAGCTTTGTCCAACGCTAAATTCTCATTGGGTGGATCTTTGGGCTTTGTTTTTAACATGAGGGAGGTTGTAATACATTAATTCTTATTCAGTTTTTCATGTACAACTTCAAACTCATAATCTTCTCTATGCCCTGGCACTAACTTCATATTTTCTCAATGAGGTGGATGCCCAAAGTGAAGTTTAGGTTCATAAACAAAGGAAAACTCTAGTGCCTAGCACAACAACGTATATTCAATGGATTTCAATATTTTGAACTTGTGCTCCATGCTCCCTATGCACTGCAATCTCCTCTTGTCATGTGGATGCTCATTGAAGGGAAGTTTTAAGCCTGTTTGCAAGCTGTAAACAAAAGGTTTTCACCTTCCAAAAGCTACCTGAAACTTTTCTAATGCCCAGGCAGCAATTTTGGCAACATTTTAAACATTTTTTTGGATTGCCAATAAGTTCAAAAATGACCCAACAACCTTTTTCATGCCCCCAAAACACTCTTCACTTGTGTTTGATTTACTTTGTATTGCCCATCAATACGAAAAGTGAGCTGCACAAGTAAAAAACAACCTACAGATATTCTCCACAACTTGTGCATATTTTTTCGGTTGCCTCTGTACATCAAAGTGACTTGTAGATGCATTAAATGTCTGAAAGCTTTCAGAAATGCCCTTTTTTCAAGTAACCATGCAGTGAGAAATTGTATATGGGAAATAAAGGTTACCTCACATTATTAAGTTAATTTCTTTGCTATCTATATAGTAATGTTCTGTGGAAGAGAAGATTGCATTTCCATAAAAAATTGTGGAGGAAGGCAGGAGGTTGACAGTGATTTTCAAGGGTAGAATGAGAGGGAAAATGTTTTCCTGCAACTTATTTGACAAAATTCGCAGGAGGATTTTTTGAGTTTTAATGTTCAAAAATGTAGCTGGTAAATTAATTTTTATCACATAGGAAAAAATATGCATGAGAATGCAAATATAAAGGGCATAGCCAATTTCAGTTGGAAATAAGGTAGAAGATAAGGGGGGAAAATTAAAGTGTAGCGGCATATTTTAGATGTCAAATTTAGTTGCAGAATCAAAGGGGACTGAATATGCCAAGTGTCAATAGTGAATTAAATATTCATCTCATTTTTCTTATAATGTAATTTTATTTCATTTGTTCAGGTTCTGAGAGTTGGAATAACTTAGTAAATCATTGAGATTGTAAGATGTTTGTGTAGGGTGTTTGATCTATGTTTGTAAATCATTTATGAATGTATTTACTATATCTTGTGTTGCAGCATATATAAATACATACTACAATGAAATTTCAATGTTGAAGTGTGATATTCTTTGAATGATTGTGATCAAGGATTATTAAATTCATTATGTACATTTGCTGCATTGAATTCTTCTCATGTTTTCTTTCTGTTCAAAGAGTGGTGGAAATACTTGCCTAAGAATTATGAGGATGCTATAATTTCTAATGGATTGTTAGGACGGATTTCATTGCAAGCTTTTGTAGGTCATTTTATCATAAGATGATAATATTTTAAATGATCATCAAGATATGTTTGAATGTAGTAATGTAGAATGCATAGCATATGACTTCAAGTAGCTTATGATAGACACCAATATTTCCTTTTGCATGCTCTAATATCAAAGACAACTTTCAAATTTACAAATCCAAAGCCGAGCCATAAATTATTTGTAATTATTTTCATACTTCATACCATGATTTTGAAGATAACAAGGAATTAGTTGCTCATGCATGTAGATATATGAATCCTTGTCTATTTGTATGAATTTTATCATCTTCTAGACATTGTGATACAACTTTATGTGATTCATATTTAGTGTCATTAAGGGTAATCCTCCTAGGTCTTGCAGAGCCTAAAGTGCAAGGGAGAAGAGTGTGAAACTTGTCTCTCATTCATTGGCCAAGTCTTTCAACATTTTTTTATTATGAGGTCTGGCTAATCTTTAGATTTCACTAAGATGTAGATTTGGGAACCAACATTTGTCCTTGGTGATGAAAGGACAATAAGGTCCTAGACGATGAAGGAATGATTAGGTGATGAAGGGATGATAAGGTGACATCGTATACTTGATTGGCTATGATGGAATGATGAACTTGGCAAAGGTGAAATTGTTTGTGTGTCTACAATAATATCAACAAAAAAGTAATTTTATGCATCTACATTATTGTAATTGAGTTGGTAAAGCTAGTTACATTACAAACAAGATGTTTTTGGGTTTGACTTTAACCAACATAGTTTTAAATAGTAAACACAACAATGTGTTGTTTGTATATATGAGGTGTTTTTAAATACCACTAGTTCCTAGATATCAAAAAGACTAAAAAAATAGAGGCTCATTAGAAAAGTCACAAATCAAGATCAAATTTGTGCATAGAGGATGAATATATGATTGTAAAACAAACTCATATTTGTAAACTAACCCTAAGAAGGAGTAGAGGTTCAAAATAAGTTTGAAACATTACACTAATAAAGAGAACATTTTTTTAGATCAATAACAACAACATTCTTGTTTTTTTTTTTTTTTGAAGATTTGTCTCTAGAGATATCTGTCCAAGATTAAGGTGGTTCAATAAAAGTACAATGAGACCCAAATTTGATATAATAATTATATTCTATCAAAGAATACAAATATTCAATATAATGATTACAATGAGAAACTCTTGTATATATAATCAAGGGTGAGACATAAGACAACACAAAATTATGACTTGTATCTTAATCTTGTAATTTAAAACATAAAAACTAAATATTCTAAGAATGTCTTAAGTAAGTTCATAAGTAATAATATACAAAAATAATCTAAGAAAGAAATCAATTAGATAATATATTCCCTTCAACTCAATATACTTATCAATCACTAAACTAAAAACCTCTATCCATTTAGATTTAATTTATCAATTTAACACATTCAATATCAAAATACATTGGCCCACATTTAATCTAGTTTAATTCATGCCAAAGTTTCAAGCATATCATTTGATTAGCCTAGACCAAGCTTAGAAAAAGTGTATTAAATACCTATATAGTCCATTGCATTCGCTCGATTGTCTTGTCCTGTGTCGGCCATATCCCCTTCGCATTGTCCATAGTGTGTGATGTTGTGAATACAATGACATGGCTGACTGTACTCTCCATGATAAACCTTCACTTGTTTTTCCACCATTGCTATCATCTGCATTACAAAACAATTCTTGTTGGCATTACCATGACGGTGATGTGTCAAGCTTGGAATCACACAAAACACAAAGGTGAAAATGTATATCTTGTAGTATTCTTGCCCTTATATGTTTTCATTGTATCTTTCCCTGTGTGGTTTCCCTTATTTATGCTTTCTTGTAGATTCAAAAGTCATTTTCTGTTTCCTATCTTTTCGTTTTCTATCACATCCACACATACTTTCGTAACTTCAAAAGATCAGATTTGCGTTTGCATAAGATTCCTGTGTCTGCTATGTAGATTTCATAATATATTGTCTGCACGCCCCACGTTACTGATTTGACTCTTTGCCTTCCCCACATAAAGTGCGATACGACGTTGCAGATGTTGCATGTAATAAAGACGAAGTGTCCAGAGTCCAGCACAGAGATTAGCTTCACTAAATGTGATTTCAAGCATATCATTTGATTATCCTATACTAAGCTAATGAAGTAAATGAAGCAATATGACCACAAGAATGGAGCTTTAAGTTTAATTAGATTCTGAAATGATCACTTGTTTCTTATCATTCTAACATGAGATGGGCCATTATGATCTCACAAGATTGTTTCAAGTTATAACCAGAGTCCACCTTCAAAAATAGGATTCATGTTGTACCCAGTGGTCCATTATTCTATGAAGAAGTGGCGACAAAATCTGAACAATAACAACCCAATCCTACAAACACAAGAACTGAGATTCAGATGAATATTAGGCATTATTGAGTCGAAGAATCTTACATTGGCCTTCAATCTGATTGAGAAGATGAAAGAATTTGACCCAGAGGATTCCCGTACCTAGGAGAAATCTGAATTCATCAAATGAGGTTCTTACATGCTCAAAGCTTCTACCCTACATCGTGCAAATGTGAAATCTGAGGTATTTCCTTGTCCCGGCATAGTTTGACATGTATGTACAAAATGTCTAATCTAAAATGAAATTATCTTCTCTCCTTAGGAAATAGGATTGGTATTGGATTATTATTTACAAAGATGTTTGAGTCTATTGGAATTGTTAGAATAATGAATAACTAAATGATTCACATGTTGTAGATGTGTTAAAAGTTTTTAGTTTGTTGTCGATAAGTTCTAGTTAGACATCATATTACATTCTAAGTTCTAGTTAGACATCATATTACATTCTAAGTTTGTAGGGAGTCGTTGAGTTTCATTGGAGTTATGCATTATAATCATTCATAAGTAAGTTTTCCTCTTAAATAATGTATTTTGTTGCATTTATTTTCTTTTTTCTTTTTATATTTTTATCATGGTATCATAGTAAGATTAGGTGTGACTTCATGTTGGGAATGTCTAGGAAGATGAGAGCATCTTGAAAATGGTAAGAAAATTGAGAGGTTTGTACAAAGGATTTGGCTTTTTCTACCAAAATAATAGTTTGCAATGGGTGACATAAAATCGTGAGCAAAGGAAATAGGTGAATCAATGAGAGTTTATGTTCTCAATACCAAAATACCCTTAATGGGTCATGTAAACAACCTTGCTCTCAAGAAAACAATATGGGAGTCCATAGCTAACAAGGTATCAAGTGTAGCCATTGAACCCTTTGAACTCCTCAATTCAACAACCATTGTAGCAAAATGAGGATGGTTAGTGAGAGAGGTTTTATCAAATAGGGGAGCTTCATATATTTGATTATGAGATCTTCCTTGCAAAGAATATTTTTTCCAATGTATGAAGACATCAAAAGAAGCATTGGATCAATTGTAGATGTTTAGTTGATGCAAAGGTTACCATTGTTTGTATGAAAAACCAAAAAAATGATAGAAGTTAAGTTTGACATTGAGTGAAATAGTGTTTGATAATATAATAGAGATGTTAGTTCATCATCAAAGCACATTAAAAAAAACATTGTCAAAGGAAATATAGGTTCCTCAACATGCTTCCATTTGTGATGTTAGAGGAGGAGACGTGCTTGAGATTTCAAAATCGGTAGTGGTAAATCTCATTTATTAGTTTTAATGGGTGTTTCTTTATACATAGGTTGTTGTAGGTATTTTTAAATGAAAAAGAAGTTTTTAATATGTAGAGATATGCTAGATGTCCAATAAAATTTAGTTCTTCATTAAGGGGGAGTGTTAAAATAATGAATAACTAAATCAATCACATGTTGAATATGTGTTAACAAGAGTTCTAAATGTGTCAATACGAAATGTAGATGTCTTAAGCCTATATTTTGTTGTCATTTAGTTATAGTTAAATGTCATGATTTTTATTATGATAGGGAGGTTTTGAAAGGAGCCTCTCCCTTTTATATATCAAAACAACCATCAAACCCAAAAATGATCCCCACAACATGTGGGGGCATCATCAAAAAGAAAAAATAGAAACTAGAGAAAGAAAAACTAGGAACAAAAGGAATAGGTGGCAACAAAGAATTCACAAAAAAGAGAGAATATAGCTATACCTATATGGTTATTCGTTGCAAGCTGAGTAAGAATGAAGAATCTCCTAAGGTTGATCTAAGCAAGTATAGATCAATGATTGGTGGACTGCTATACCTAACTGCACTACTAGAATAGATATCATACATGTAGTTTGTCTTGTGGCTAGATTTCAAGATCCCAGAGAGTCACATGTGGCAACACTAAAAAGAATATTCAAATACTTGAAAGATACTTCAAACATGGTTTATGGTATCTAAAGGATACCGATTTCTCTCTAAGTGCTTATATAGATGTAGATTGGGTAAGTTGTGTGGATGATAGAAGAAGTACAAGTGGCAGTGATTTCTTTCTTGGAAGTGCATTGGTGTCTTGGCTAAATAAGAAGTAGGATCCAATGTCATTATCTATTGCAGAGGTACAATACATTGCTACAACATCATGCTACACATGAGTGTTATGGATGAAGCAAACATGGAAAGACATCAATGTGTCATATGATAAACAAATTTCTATCTTATGTGACAATACAAGTGCTATCAACATTTCAAAGAATCTGGCATCACTTTTTGAGAGAAAAAGTTACAAAGAATGAGGTGAAGTTGGAGTACGTGCCTACTATTTAGATCAGGTTGTTGATATCTTCACAAAGGTTCTTCCTAAGGATACATTTGAGTATCTCTGGGAGAAGTTAGGGTTTATTTCCTCTCCTTTCAATTAGATCCATAAGGTTATGCATCAATCAAGTGGATTTCAAGATTCATTCCTTGTTTTGGATTGATGTTGGTGGCTACCTCTCAGAGGGAGCAGATAGTGGCATTGTTGGTTGTTGCAAACATGGGGAATAAGTGTTGTCATTATGTGGCAAGAAAAGAGTTGTGTGTTGTTGTCCTTTGAAGCCCTGCCAAAGGAAGTGAAAGGAAGTTACAGTGTAGGTATATGCGAGATTGATGTCAAAGGGGAAGCAAAGAAAAGAAAATAAGTGTTTCCCTTTGCCATTGATGTCAAAGGGGAAGAAATTTAGCTGAAAAAACATATGAAAAAAGGGGGAGAGAAGTCCTATAAAAGAGAAAGTGTTGGAAAGAGTGGTTGCTTGTGTAAAGGGGAGCAATGTGCATTGATGTGTAGTATATGTGTTGGTGATCAGAGTTGTTGTTATTGATGGTTTTTCATCATGTGTTGCCATTAATGACAAAGGGGGAGATTGTTGGAAGTTTGTGTTGTCATTGATGTCAATAGATCTTTGCCAAGTTGCATTGATGTCAACCTATGGAGATGCTTTGATTGTTTGTTTAGAAATTGAATTGGTTTAATTTTGCAAATGTAAACTAGGTCAACTATGTAACTACAACAAACAAATGTAAATATAGAAAAGTACAAGACTAATCTACAAATTCTAACACTAGAAAAGAAAAATGCAGAGACAAAGGATCCTGACATTCAAATTTGAGCACAAACTACTAGGTCAGGGGAGTGGGCGCCCTAGACTAAGAATGATTCTTTTTGAAATCTCTAAATAGGTATCAATGAGTTACAATCTATAGGTGCTTCTCTATTAGAATAATCTAAATGGAACTTTGTCTGTTGATGAATAATTTATCTTTCCCTAATTTGATAAATGGATATTCTTGAATGCTTGATCTTGATGTTAGGTCTTCAATATTCTCTAAATCCACTTCAGATCTACCACCTTGCAAGAAAGAAAGGGAAATGGTTGTGTCATATAGTTTATTTCCTAAGTTAAACCTTGTTATAGTTTTTTCACCTCCACAAGGGCTATGATGATGTTGGATAAATAATGCTTACCATAGGCAGGGTAGAGGAAAATGAATAAAATAAATGATAAATCATAAGTATTACAACTTACCACTTGGATTTGCTTTCCTTGATGGACTGAATTCATGTCACACATCTCATGCAAGGATAATTTGATGTTTGCTAGAAGATCTTGCAAGCGTTATCACTCACAATGATAAAAAAACATAAAACATGAAATAATCTTACATGATGCAATGCTAACATAAATATTTAGGGATGAAAGTATTGTAAAAAATGCTTATTTTGCTCTTAGATTTTCCTTGATTACTTTTTAGGATGCTCAATTGGAATTCAAATTGTCTAGTTCATTTCAAATGATGAAAAAGACTTATATGTATATGCATTTCTTCATTTCTCACAATAATTATTTTAAAAATTTGATAAATGGATTTAAATTTGTATATATAAAAAATGTTGACGATAAAATAAAAAAATTAATATTGAATAGAAATCAATATTTCATGATTCCCTTGGAAGAATTGGATGGGTAGGATTAAATGGTACTTTGAGGTACCTCAATAGTATGGGAAAATCTTTGACCCATGTGATGTGTACATAGAACGATGACACATGTACAAATACCCATGCCTATGTACACTTTTGGAGAATATGCAAGGTTTGGACAAGTTGATTGAGGTTAGTAATTTTCAAGTTGGGGATTAGTGGGCTAATTGGTTTTAGCCAACTTAGTAAAAAATGCATGAAAAATAGAATTGTTATCACATGGAAGTGGGCCCTTGTTGAATGTATTGTCGAGAATTCCAATCAAACATGGGAGTGATATCAAGGTGTGGGACCTTGCATATGAGATAAAATCTCTAGAGAAGGTTGGATCCTTTCCAACCTAAGTGCAGTAGTGTTGGACCAACCCAACATTGAATATCACTAAATCTACCCTACTCTATCAACTTGCAAAGGAAAAAGGAAAGAGAGAAATGAAAAAAATGAAAGGATGGTGATGTACCAATATTAGAATTTGTTTCTTCCTACTCAAAATAGCACATTGAATTAGCAAGAATCACCTAAAAATCCAAAATATTTGTATGTTATACCAATTCTTAGGGAGTGAATGAGGGGTTATAGTTTGGCATACACTAAGAGGGAAGATTCATCGAGTTAGCCCTATAAACAAAATTACCACAACACTCAAAATAGGAAATTATAAAGAATAATTCATACACAAAGGTAAGAATAATTTACACAAAATGTATGAACTAAAAAATAGGTGGAATGGTGTCGTTTGGTGTCTTGAAGTATGGGTGGTATGGGTTAGGGTGATCTGTGAAGGAGGGAGGTGGGGTTTTGGTGATGTTGAATCTATATACAAATTGAAAAATCTGTTGCCCATGGGGATGTGATGTAATTTTTTTTGATAAATTAATACAAGAAGCTACCTTATGTATCAAAAAAAAGGGTGGAATGGTGATTTTCATTGAGACAAAGACGTGAACCTATTTATACTTGCAAAAAAAATGCAAGAAATTTATATGTATCTGCTCCAAAAATAAAAGAACCCTTAACAATGAGCATAAAGTGCTTATTATACATCAAAAGGATGTAGGAGGAAGAAGGTACACATGGGAAAGACATTAAACCCTAGCTACAACTCAACCCAATGAACTATAGTGTTGTGTGACTTTTTCCCCAAGAGAAAAGAAAACTATAAAACAACCCTTTAGAATTAAAAGTGAGAGAGAAAAATAAAAGATATTGTGACCCTTTGGTGAAACATATAGAATAAAATGGGTTACATGAGAAAAAAATTGATAAAGTTGAAATTTATGTGATTATACATATATAATAAAATGGGTTACATGAGAACAAAATTGATAAAGTTGAAATCTATGTGATTAAACATATATAATACATTAGTTTCTTTAGTCATAAATTCCTGATATATATGTATGTATAGTTCTTGTCATTGGAAAAAAATAGATGATATATATCTATATATATATATATATATATATAAACATTATTAAGTATATAATATTCAATGTCGGTTTTTTTTCAATTATTGATTATGTATTTTCTGAGTTGTGACACAAATGCATCTCATGCTAGTGAGGACATCTAGACTTTACAAGGGGAGAAATGTTGTGTGACTTTTTCTCCAAGAGAAGAGAAAACTATTAAATAACCCTTTAGGATTAAAAATGAGATAGAAAAATAAAAGATATTATTATATTTTGGTTAAAAGAGAGATTAATAAAGAATATGTATAAAAACTCCTTAAAATGGGAAGAATAATTATCTATTTAAATAATTATTAAATGCAACCTTTGTGAAAGGGTGTGATGTTTTGGAAATCACCCCTTAAGGCGTATATAAGCATTTATGTGAGACTTGGAAAGGGACATGGAGAACATTAAAGGAGAAAAGATAAATTGAGGGGGCATAAAGGAGTGAAGGTTAGGGTCATTGGTTGGCATTAAGGCATTTGGAGCAGGGGCACACAAGGGTGTCTTCAACTCAAAGTACAACATACACCTAGGAGTGTCCTAGCTAGGGTTGTGTTTATGTCATGAAGGTAGGTTGGGTTCTATGTAAGAACCGATTTCCTCTGGAGGTGCTTCATTTCCATGGAGAGCCTAGACTTGTAACCATTCCTCTGAGTTTCGAATAGTAGTCTCTCTGTGATTTGTAGATAAGTATTGAAAACCATTGGCTCAACAATATTGAGAATATTGTCTATATGATTTTGATGTTAATCTATGTGAATTATATGGATGTGTTATTCAATTTACTATGTTAATTATTTACTTTAGAATCCTTTTCTAAACATTACATATTGTAGTTTACACATCATTTTAGTGACATGACATCTTATAAATTTATCTTAACTTTAATATTTAATCTATTAAAATTTGCTACTAACACTTAACAACTTTAGGAGGATAAGTGACATTCCATTTGGTTTCAGATTCTAATGATCAAGGATTTCTATCTTTAATTTTTTTAAATTACATCAAGTTATATGATCTATGAATTATTCAAATTAGAAAATTTTACTCATTTTTGTAAAAGTGATATATGAGAGAATTTTCATACTAATCATTTTTTTCCCTAACATATATACATATATTATATAATTGTGATTGCCATTTTTTTTAATTTTTAAGTGACGTATGATGTGTATTATTCAATAGTATATATCAAAATTATTCCATTATTCTTAGAAATATAATATTTTCATAATCAAATCATAAAGTTCACCTATTCTATAACAAATTAACAATCAATTTAAAAAATTTATACATATATTTCCTATTAAAATTTAAATAATTTTTATATTAGTTTGAAAGTATTTATCATTCTAAATATACAACTACACATAATCTTATCCCTACCTGTCTTCCTTTTATATTCACTAAACTATTTCCTACTTCTCTCTACACTTCACTAGACACTCTGGGTAGCTTTGTTATTTTTTATTCAATCTTACCTTCTCCATATACCTTTGGACATGGCTAATCTCTGGACAAAATGCACCTATGTACACACAAAAATGCATAAAAACATACATAACAACACACATAGAAACATGCATAACATGATGAGACGACGTCATGAGGGGCCAGCCAGACGGATGATAAAAGTGATAGAACTGACAAACAAGAGGAAACGCCATGACGAGGAAAGCGAGGAGCTAATAGAGGCATTAGCTTGTGTGTCCCATCAATTCAAATTACGTCAGTATCTTTTTCCTTGCACGAGAAGCTATCCATTCACCACGAGCAAGAAGCGGAACCGATGTGATTAAGAAATGTGTATTAAATTGTAACAAGTACTATTCTTGGAAAACACTTTGTGTTCTGGGTTTTCTCATTCTGCAAGTTGAAAGTGAAATGTTGGAGAGCAAGGGGGAATTGCAGGTGGGGGAGATGACCAACTGAGTTGAGGTTAAGGGTTTGTAACCGATTGGGTTGTTACTCGTAAACGATTTGAATGAGGGAGTTGTTGTTTTTAAGTTTTTTAAAACATTGTGGGTTGTAAGTTTTGAAAATATCAATGTTTTACAACTTGGAATTTTAGAAAATAGTATGAATTTCTTGAAAAGCTTTTGTTATTAAGACCGTAGGAATGTAGTGAAATGCAGACTATTTTATAAACACCCATTGTTTTCCAACAACCATTAACACTCTGTGTTGTGGGATTTTTCATTCTACAAGTTGAAAGTGAAAGGTTGGAGAGTGGAGTTGCAAGTGGGGGAGAGGAAAAGTGAACAAAAGTGAGATGAGGCATTTGTAACTAATTGGGTTGTTACTTTTAAAGGGTTTTAAAACATTATGTGGGTTGTTTTCTATAAAGGATTTTCAAATGTGAAGTGGGTTGCTGGTTTCAGAAAACCTAGTGTTTTGCAACCTGGAATTTTACAAAACAGTATGAATGTCTTGAAAATATTTTGTTATTTAGACCGTAGGAATGTAATGATAGGAACTGTTTTGTAAACACCTAGTGTTTTCCCACAACCATTAACACTGTGTGTTGTTGACATTGGATGATTTTGCAGGTTGAAAGTGAAAGGTTGGAGAGCAAGGGGGGACAAAAAAACATCTAAAGTGAGGTGAGGGGTTTCTAACCATTTGGGTTGTTAGCTGTAAAGGGTTTTAAAAAATTATGAGGGTTTTTGTTGGGAAATTTGTTTTCAAACATTAAGTGGATTGCAGGTTTTGTAAAACCCGGTGTTTTGCATCAGAGAATTTTACAAAATAGTATGAATGTCTTGAAAAGCTTTTTCTATTTAGAACTTAGGAATGTAATGAAATGCACCATTTTATAAACACCCAGTGTTTTCAAGAATTATTAACACTCTATGTTTCACCACTCTCAACAAGTTTATTCATTATTGTTGATAATGTCAAGAAATGGGTGTTCTTTCTATTTGTAATGCACACGTACATATACAAGCTTAAAAACCACAAGGGTTTGGGTATGTTGTGATGTGGGTTGCAGTTTTATAAATACCCATTGTTTTCTATTTCATTGTGTTGCACATCTTTCAAACTGAAAGCATTACTTCACATTGCATAACTTATAAGTAGATGTTGTTAGACAGATTTGACAAAATTTAAATTACAATATAGTTTTTTTGCAAATTCAACCTAAGAAGTTATGCAGTTACTTCACATTGCATAGCTAATAACTATACCCACAACTATAGGGATCTCCACCCGCACAACCAAGCACTATTCTGAAAGATATTAATTCCTTAATTCTAGAGTGATAATTGTAGCTTCCAATTGCAATTGTTTGTCATAGAATTCCATGAGACTGCATTTGTTTGAGGTATATTATAAATAGTTCACTGCCTTGTCGATGAAAGCATAATAGTAAGCAACAACATAGACAAGGCAATGAGCTGCTTGAAAAAATGCCTCAAAGAAATGTGGTCTCATGGTGATTGGAATGCCATGCAAAGCCATAGACAAGGAAATTAACTGTTTCTATGTATGATTTCTTATCTATGGCTTGCCACCATGTTTTGGCAGACATGTACTCACCTCCCACTATTTTTTCCAAAACAATTACAGATAGTTAGAGTGATAATTGCAGATATATGATGATAATTAGAGTGATAATTGTAGATGTAGACCCCCTAACAAAATTTTGTTACAAAATGGGAAACACCTTATTTAACAAGCAATGCAGTTTGGCTTGTAGATATATATTGTCATCTTCAGTAGATGTATCAAAAATATATTTTGAAACTATACCCACAACTATAGGGAAATCCACCTATGCAACCAAATACTATTCTCAAAGATATTAATTCATTCATACTAGAGTGATAATTGCAGCTTCCAATTACATTTTCTTGTCATGGCATTCCATGAGACCACATTTATTTGAGGCATTTTTTCAAACAACTCATTGCCTTGTCTATTAAAGCATATTAGTAAGCATGATAGTAAGCAACAACATAGACAAGGCAGTGAACTGTTTGAAAAAAATGCCTCAAAGAAATATGGTCTCATGGTGATTGGAATGCCATGAAAATCCATATACAAGTAAATGAACTATTTCTATGTATGATTGCTTATCTATAGCATGCCACTATGTTTTGGTAGACATATACTCACCTCACACTATGTTTTCCAACTTGCAATCATACTATGCATGTCTATGCTTGTTGGAAAACAATGGGTGTTTACTATCAAGGCATAATAATAAATATGGATTTTCATGGCATTCCGAGACCATGGTGATTGGAATGCCATGACAAGCCATAGACAAGGAAATGAATTGTTTCTATGTATGATTGCTTATCTATGGCTTGTCATAGTGTTTTGGAAGACATATACTCACCTCACACTGTGTTTTCCAACTTACAATCATATTATGTATGTATATGGTTGTTGGAAAATATTGGGTGTTTACTATCAAAGCATAATAGTAAATATGGATTGTCATGGCATTCCAACACCATGGTGATTGGAATTCCAGTACAAGCCATAGACAAGAAAATGAATTGTTTCTATGTATGATTGTTGATCTTTGGCTTGCCACTATGTTTTGGCAGACATATACTCACCTCCTACTGTGTTTTACAACTTGCAATCATACTGTGCATGTATATTCTTGTTGGAAAACATTGGGTGTTTACTATCAAAGAATAATAGTAAATATGGATTGTCATGGCATTGCATCACCATGGTGATTGGAATACCATAACAAGCCATAGATTGTGCAATGAATTGTTTCTATGTAGCTGTTTCTATTGCTTGTCTATGGATTGTCATGGCTTTCCAAGACTATGGTATTGGAATGCCATGATAATCCATATTTAATATTATGCTTTGATATATTTTTTCAACAATCCATGTTTACTATTTAGCCATGGTGTTGGAATCCCATGACAATCCATATTACTATTATTCTTTGATAGATTTTTTCCAAGCATCTATAGCTTGTTCAAAAGAACATGTTTTTGGCTTTTAGCCATAGAAACAAGGCAATGAACTATTTGATAAAATGCTTTGGTAGACATGTTTGAAAAATGTGGTAGCATACACAAGGTAGTGAACTGTTTGATAAAATTCCTTAAAGAAATGTGGTCTCATGGTGATGGAATGCCATGACAATCCATATAGCAGCAAGGAAACAATATGGATTGTCATGGCATTCCATCACCATGAGACTACATTTCTTTTGAGGCATTTTATCAAATAGTTCACTGCCTTGCTACTAGAGCTTAAATCCTAAAACAAGTGATTTTGAACAAGTTGCGGATGCTTGGAAAAAATCTATCAAAGCATAATATTAAGCAATAACATAGAAAAGGAAGTGAACTATTTGATAAAATGCCTCAAAGAAATGTGGTCTTGTTGTGATGGAAGGCCATGCCAATCCATATTGTTGCTTTGCTGCTATATGGATTGTCATGGAATTACATCACCATGAGACCACATTTCTTTGAGGCATTTTATCAAATAGTTCACTACCTTGTCTATGCTACCACATTTTTTATACATGTCTGTAGACCAAAGAATTTTATCAAACAGTTCACTACCTTGTTGCTATGGCTAAAAGCTTAAAACAGACATGCTTTTGAACAAGCTATGGATGCTTGGAAAAAATCTATCAAAACATAATAGTAAGCAATAGCATAGACAAGATAGTGAAATTTTTGATACAATTCCTTAAAGAAATGTGGTCTCGTGGTAATGGAATGCCATGAAAATCCATATTGCTAACTTGCTACTATATGTATTGTCATGGCATTCCATCACCATGAGACCACATTTTTCTTTGAGGCATTTGATCAAACAGTTCACTGCCTTGTCTATGGTACCACATTTTTTGTACATGTCTACTAAATCATTTTATCAAACAATTCATTGCCTTTCTGCTATAGCTAAAATCCTAAAACAAGTGGTTTTGAACAAGCTACAGATGCTTGGAAAAAATCTATCAAAGCATAATAGTAAGCAATAGTATAGACAAGGTAGTGAACTATTTGATTAAATGCCTTGAAGAAATGTGATCTCGTGTTGATGGAATGCCATGACAATCCATATTACTACCTTGCTACTATATGGATTGTCATGGCATTCCATCACCATGACACTACATTTCTTTTGGTTGTCTTTTGGTGGTACATGATAAAAGATAGCCATCATGAAGAAAAGACAACAGTTTCAAAATGACAAATGACAGTGAATTCATTGAAAGAACAATTTTTCATTCTTATGGCAACGCTCTTGCATATCAAATTGAAGCTGAAAGTGACCCAATAGCCCTTTTATTGAAGGTTGTGGTACTACTCTATGTGCATGCACATAAAAAATCATTACAAATCCTTAGAAGAATAATGGTTGTAGATGTTTTTCGATTAAAGGAGGAGGTTCTTGACATAGTATACACAAATTTGATGGATTATTAATCAACTATAGTCACACTTCTAGCATTACTATCAGCTAAAAGTTATAATGAAGGTGATTGTAAAAATAGAGATAATAATGAGTGTTGGATTCAATCTTTACATCTTTCTTGATTTGATAGGTTGACATTGAATAAAGTGGCAATATGATAGTCCCAAAGTGAAATGATAGTCAGGGTGCTAGAAAATCTAAGAAATGAGAGTAAAATATTAAACATAGTAAACCTATTAATGACAGTCCAAAAATCCAATCACATGAACTCAGTCAAGTACCCCTTAAAAGGCAGTTTAATGACACTCAAGCATAGAGTATTCATCATGATAATGGGTAGCTATAGAAGCTTTGAAGGTTAAAAGTGAAGAAGGGGAAGCCTATATTACTAATATTGAGACTATTAGACAAGAATATGAAGATACACAAATTGAAAACCAGTGATTGGTTCAATAGGTAATAGAGAGATGGTTATAACAACAATTTAGTATATGAGAAGGGGCATGAATCAATTATGGATAGTGATAAATTCATGAAGCATCCAAGACGTATGGTGAAGTAGAAGGTAGATCAGACCTATCATAGTGGTATGTAATGAATAGTCATCATAAGGACAAAAAGGAAAAATTTATAAAAGGAAACCTTTGACAATCTATGAGTATGACAGTCCCTTATGATGACAACGATGAAAAGAGGACATGCCATACTTCCTAGGGTAGTCCTATTAATGAAATTCATTATGGTGGTCAAAAGAACAAAATTTTATTAGACAATAAAGTCAAGGATAGTATTATCCTGAAGGTGAACATAACGAAAATAAATTCTTGATGGAGTAACAACCTTAAGAACAATCATGAGAAGCACTCTTCATCATCAAAGGTGTATGGTCAATGAGATAAAAATGGTAAATGACTAGATGCAATATAAAAGTATGAAAATGGAAAGTCAAATCTATGATAATGGTGTGATATGACTATTGAAAAGGTAGTTTTTCTATAATAATATCAGTAGCAGTCAAATAATGATGTTGATAGTCCCTACAAAGGAAGCTAGGGTAGAGTTTGAGAAGGCATTAGGTGAGGATTTCAAAGAATAGTTAAGAGAAAAAAAAATCATAATGGTTGGCTCTCAAAATCAACACGACATTCACCATTTTCAAGGAACAAAAAGGAGAAAATTAAATGTAAGCATGGGACAACCATTCCAAAAGGATAACCACCATGATCAAGGATAATCATTCAACTATCAAAGATAACATGTCATGGATAGTGTTGAAATCCAAATAAGAAGCAATGCAAAGGCTTGATATGATACAATGGTATGAATGAATAGGTATGCCAATGTTCAAGAGTGAAATGATAGAGTATAAAGAAGGAAGGAGATAAAGGAATATTTCAACACAAAGATAAAACAATGGTTTTGAGAAGGGCGGTGTCATGAAGCATATGGAGAGGTTTGTTATATGATAGACAACCTTAGGGAAAATGAAATGGGGATGAGAAGTCATAAGACAAAGACATGTGATAGTAAAAGGGGCATGAACATCTATCAAAGCATTATATAAAATGGAATTTTATCAAAGGTTTCATTTACAAGTGCCCTAGTAGACATGTATGCAAAATGTTGAAGTATATATAATGCATGTGGACTATTTGATGGAATTCCACAAAGGGTTGTAGTCATGCCTTAGATTCGAAGACAGTTCAAGGAAATACCCAAATATGGTATAATCTTAAAGTTAATGTCCAATAAGTTGTGAAGGTGTTAATCATGTCAAGAATACAATTGCTAACCTTCTAATAGACAAGGTAGATAGTAATTGTTGGTGCCAATTAAGGTGTCTTGACAGTGACAAGAGATGACTTGATAAGTAGGAGGTATTTTTCCACAACATGTCAAATTATGATATTGCTATCAGGATTCAACTGTGTAGTTTCGAGTCAAACTCATTGACCCATGTTTCATGAGTAGTGGTTCAACAAGAACCCATCTCTCATGATATCGAATGGTCCACTTAGCACTCATTGCATCTAGGTGATGCTCACAGAGGTGAAGCACTGGTCCATCCCGGGAGGTCACCCATCCCAGTACTTATACGTCAACCCTAAGACCTTGAATGGGGGATGAGAATTTTTAAAAGTGTTCTATAGACCTAATCATAGTCAACAAATTTGCTATGAAGGTTTGGGTAGCAACCTATAGTTAACAAATGAAGAATGAACATAAATATAAGGATTTATCTATGCCATATGGAAGAGAAAGATAAGAAACATGCTCCATTATCACGTGCCAACATTTTGAAAAAATGATGATCAATTAAGAGCATCTAGAAAGCATGTAGTAGAGGATTGTGGAATAGTCAAGGTAGTTTGGTAGCAGCTGGGATATCAATGAGCAGTTTGAGCTTTTTAAGGGAAATTTACAAGCATCTAGAGGCAATTAAACTTCTTCTACAAATCTAGAAGCCTCATCACCAACTAGACCACATTTCAAGGAGCTGAAGAGACTAAGTCAAACAAGGAAGCTTCTTTGGCATGCAAAGGAGGTTGGCCTAATTTTCAGCCTTGTAACTTAGTCAAAAATTCTTTCTATATTCTCTCCTATGCTTGGGATGAGATATAGAATCCCCAAGCTATAATTTTAACTTAACTCTTTCATATTTTTTAGTTGCTACAAGTAGAAATCAACATTGTAACTCATACTTTGTCAGTCACAACAACTGAGAACACTTTTGTAATGATTTTCAAGAAAGAAGGCACATATTTCAGACTTATGTATGAACATGTTAACGCTTGAGATTTGTAAACACCAATTGTAAACCTTAATTGTGTCTAACAACTAGAAGATAATGCATGCATGGAATGAAACAAACTCACCTTGAACATGGACTCCTAATATGGTTGTTTCCCTCAGAATTTGATTGCATAACCTTTCAATATTTCATTGATCTTGATCTTGAAATGATATGGTGTCAATCTTGATATGATATATGAAGGTATGTTTGAGCTGTAGATAGAAAATGATATGCAATATTTAGAAATATGAATGACCTAGGTGGATGGAAAGAAGAAAAGAATGTGACACATTGATTAGATGCAAGAAAAGTATATAAATGGCTTATGAAATTTATTCAATATGGGAGGAAAGGATATGAAAGGATACATATAAAAATGAATGGAATGGAAAGGCTATGAAGTGATCATTTTTGAGCTATAGATAGAAAATGATATTCAAGATTTAGAAATATGAATGACCTAGGTGGATGCAAAGAAGAAAGGAATGCAACACATTGATTAGATGCAAGAAAAGCATATAAATGGCTTATGGAATGTGTTTGATGTGGGAGGAAAGGATATGAAAGGCTGGATATGGAAATGAATGGAATGGAAAGGCTATGAAGTGATCATTTGTTTCATCATAAAGTGGAACAAATCCCTCTTTGTTATCGATTATGCTTTTTGTAAACATCATCGAATGGACTGAATCGATACACACACACAAGGAAGACTCATGCTCCACTCCTCACTCTCCTTCATACACAACAAGGTGTAGAGATCCTAAAGCCTCCTTAGAATGTGACAAGAAAAGAAAATATATAAAAAGATAAAGATAATGATGAAGAAAAGAGACAAGACTTAAGATAAAGCACAAGCTATCATGCATGGAAAATGATAATGAAAAATGTAAATGCTAATGCATATAATAAGGACCAATGCACAAAATAGTTATAGGATGGAAAACGTTGTGGGTTGTGACTCACTAAAGCCAAATGTTTTAGAATGTAAAAGAGATTATAACAATGATAACATAATGCTAAATAAAAATTTAAATGATAATGATAAACAATATCTTATTCCTTAGTCAAGCTGAAAACTAAAGGAGATATGGATGGACATAGATCAATGATATGGCTTAATGATAGGACATGTAGGGATACATCCTAGATGGAGGATGAAGATAGATGGATCAAGATATGGAATGCTATGGGTGGAGGGAACCAATGACAAGGGAACCCAAAATTTTTGGTCTTATACAAAGGATAAATAAAGGACCTATGGAGGAATCCAAAGATCACATGTCAAAGTAATAACATGCCCCCATGCTAAGAGGTATGACAAGTGATAATGACATGACATGACATGGATATGGAAGATAAATGGATATGAAAGGAAACATGAGATGGAGGACAAGCAATATGGAGGATGAAAGACACACATGTTATAAAGCATGCATTAGATACTTGTTCTTGTTATTTTGCCCCAATACTTTATGCAAGATCAAAGGAAGGTGGATGGATAAAGTGGATGGCATGGAATATAAATGAAGGAATATGATGGCTAAGAGAAAATATGATAATCAATAATGTATCATATGAATGGAAAATTCTTGCCCCCAAGTGTACAAGAAAGGGTACATGGATGGATGTGAAAGCTAGTGGATACAAATGGATATGAGTGGTCATGGAAATGGAAGCTCATGGAAATGGAAGCTAATGAAGGTGTATGGATATGAATGGAGGACTCAAGTGTCTCTTTGCAGAAGATAGTACCCTATTGAATAAATGTTTCTTATAGACCATGGCTAACATGCTCCCACTCAAAGACGTTGGTAGGAAAATTGGTAAAGATAATGGAATGGATAGGGGTAGGTGTTGTGCATATTTTGCACACATGCCCCACCAAAGGAAAGAACCCCCTTTTTTTTTGCTTTTTCCTTGCTCCTGCTGACTTGGTCCCTACTTGCTTGCTTCACTTTTTCCTTCATTTTTTTGACTTTGGGGACAAGTTGCCTATGGATTTGGGATTTTTTTGTGATGCCTAAAAGAACTTCCAAGGTTTCGAGAGGTTGTGAGAATTTCATTGTGGGTCATCGTCCCTCCATCGCCTTCTGCGGGAATTTCTTTGTTGGTTGTCGTTCGCGGGAATTTCTTTGTTGGTCATCGTCCCTCCGTCGCCGTCCATGAGAATTTATTTGCGGGTTGCCATCCCTTCATCTTTGTCCGCAAGAATTTCTTTATGGGTCATTGTCTACGAGAATTTCTTTGTGGGTCACCGTTGTGGGTTTCCGTGTGTGGATTGTCATTTAAAGGGCAGAAGACCCTCTGACTTCTCCCTTCCAAATCTCTGCATTTCCAAAAAAGGGTGAAAACTTCAAATTTTCATCATCTAGGGCCCATAAAATGAGTGTCTTCACATGCCTAAAGGGGTTTGCATCAAAGTTTCCATGTGTTTAGACATTGCAGAAATTTCACTATGGAAGTCCGTTTGAACAATGTAGTTGTAAAGGGCAGTGAACCCTCCGACTTCCACATTCCAAATTTCCACATTTTTCAAAATGAGTCAAATCTTAAGGAAATATTTCTTGCCACTCTTTCTACCCCTTTTCCCACGTGATAAAATTGAAAATTCTCAAATTTATTAAGTTTTGTGAAGTTGTGGGAATTTCATTGCGGGTCATCATCCCTCTGTCATCGTTCATAGGAATTTCTTTGCAGGTCATCATCCCTCCATCACCATCCACAATAATTTATTTGCGAGTCGCCGTTCCTCCGTTGCAGTCCATGAGAATTTCTTTGTAGGTCAGCATCCCTCCATCGCCATTCGCGGGATTCCTCATGCAGGTCATCATTCCTCTGTTGCCGTCTGCAGGTTTCTTTGTGCTAATTGTCATTTTTAAGGCAACAAACCCTCCGACTTCCACATTTTTCAAAAATGACCAAATCATTGAGGAATAGGTCTAGCCACCCTTCTAATGCATCTTCCATGTTCTTAATTTGGAAAAACTCAAAATTGCTAAGAGTTGTGGCTTTGTAGAACTCTGCATGTAGGTTGCCATCTCTTGAATGTCGTCACTTAACGATCGAGCTTTAACACCTTTCCACCTCATGGTGCCCGCATCCTTCAGACTCACAAGGGCATAAAAGCTTCATCTAACAACTTTAAGTCTCATGACCCATTTTCACCCTTACTTAAACATTCCTTAGGAGATTTTCCCTTTCATCACCATCCTCAGTTTTCCTGAAGTGACTAAGTCAAAACGTTATGCAGATTGATTCCTATAGGCGGCCGCATGCAGGTGGCTATTTCCCATTTCCATTCCCTAATGTCCTTACACCCCCTATCCTTCTACATGGTTTGTTCTGCAAGGAGATTTTCCCTTGCCCAATTTCAAAAGTTGCTAGCACACACGCTAGGTCCTCGAGCTCGCTGTAGGTCCACCTAAGCGGATTGCCGCCTGCGCACTGCTGTCCCTCCAATGCCATTCCTAATGGTGAGCATAAAATTGCAGCTCGGTAGCTCCTTCCCACATCTCCTAAATTGGTCAAACTTTCACACGTAGCCCTTAATGACTGAGGCACCCGTGGGTCTCGTAGTGTAGACTTCTACTTGTGGGTCACTGTGCTCTAAATTTCATTGCTTAACGACAAAGACTCCAAATGTCCTTTGACCTTCCTACACCCTCATGCCTTGGACCTGCAAATGCATCGAGCTTAACCTGGTAACTTCAAGTTCATTACAATTGATTTTTGCACATGCCAAAGCGCCTCACATGGAATTTGATCATCAAGTTAACCATGCGAAACTTTTTGCTGCGAGCGGCTGCCTGTGGGGTCTCTGTGGCCTTGGCGCCGTCTTGCTTCTAGCTGCTCTGAATGACTTCTCGCCTAGGGGAAACCCACACCCCTAAACCCACATTTATGTTTATGGTCCAAATGAGCTCCAAATGTGGAATGATGATGAATATTATGATCTTTTAATGATGCATGGATGGATCTAACAATGAGTTTGCATGATTTGACTAACATTTGCCTTGATTTACATATGAAAGCACTTATTGTACCTCTTGTGTGCAAGATTCATGGAACCATGCTAGAGGCATAGATTTTGCTATGCTTGGAGGGTGATTGCAACCACCAAAGGAGCCGCTTATCTGAATATTGACGTCAAGGGGAGTTCTACCTAATTGAATAAGCCCACTTAAGAATATGTGTCAGGCAATACCAAGTTGAGAAATGCTTTCAAACAACTGGAGCAAGAGGGAGTTGTTTTATCTTCCTCCAAACAACCATGATTGTTAGGAGTTGTCCATCCAGATTAGGAGCAACATATCTACTTCTCAAAAACACCAATTTGCAAAAAGGATGCACTTAATTGGTTGAAGGATACTGTAGATGCACCAACAAGAAGGTTGACTTTGATAGTTTCAGCTACAGCAGGGATGGCAGCCACTACAAGACAAAATTGCTATAGTGCTAGGGTCACTAGATGACAAAATAGGCTACAAGACAAAATAGGGAATAGGACAAAATAGCCTATTTTAAATTGTGAAATATTGGGGGTGGGTGAAACCCTAACTTGTAATTATTCTTGGCCACATAATGTAAATCAATCCTGGCCATTCATTCTCCTTTTGGAAAACTATAAATAAGGGATTGCCCCTCATTTGTAGGGTGTGGTGAATTGTTGTAAGAGACATATTGCAGCAATAGAAGGAAGCATTGCATTGTTTTATGGATGTTTTATTTAAACTTGCTCATTGTGCATGCATGATTCAACCTCCATGTTAGTTTTAGTTTTAGTTTCTTGAATGGCTTTAATGGTGATTGTTGCTATGGTATTTGATGGACTTCTAGCCCATACTTTTGGCACTTGTTGATGACAAACTACTGTGTAAAGTTATCCTGGGCTTGCTTATTTAATTGTTGCAACTTAGTTCAATTGTATGTTCATGAAGTGAATGCACAATCTGAAAAATCTGCAGACCTTAGGAGATCGCACTGGTTTTTTGTAATTGTAGGTTCTCTTGGTCAAGAAAATTCAGTTTATGGGAGTTTGTCTACTATAGCATCCTCCATTGTTACTGTTCATTCATAGTTTAGATTTAGAATAGCTCTCTCAACCCTTTCTCTTTTGATATTTATTTTAATCCTTTGTTAGAGTAGGATTCTAGGCACCATCACAATGTCAAACTTGGTGATTGAGGTGAGTTTCAACTTGTTTTTTTGAGTGGACAACCAGTACTCATTCATCTTCAGCACTTTGAAACTCCATTTTTAGACCCAACTTCCCATGCTTTGTAAACTATAAAGGCCACCCTATGATTACCAGCAAATCACATCGAACTGAATTATTTCAAGAATTGTCATGACTTGACACTCGAGAGACCTTGGGATATTTTCTGCAACTTGTTTTTAGGAATTATCTTTCAAGAGAGGTAGTGCACTTGTGTGCTACCTGTGTTGAGAAGTGCAAAAACACCCATCAATAGTAGGAAGAAGGGGGTTAAGGATTCATGCAAAGGATTGGATTAAAGGTATGGAATGAGAGATGAAGGTTGGATGGAAGTATGGAATGGAGTCATTATGAGGGAATGTGGGAAAGAAAAACATTGGCACACACCTTGAAGGGTGGTGAAAGTTGAAGGATTGAGATGAGGTTGGGATAATAAACTTGGGCATATAAGGACCCAAAAAAAATTTGGAGGATGACGAAAGACTTCTAATTGGATTATGAGATGGAATATACTTAGATGGAGGATTGGATGATGGTGGAATAATTGATTCTTTTGGATTAGCAAGTTAGGATACCAATTTGGATTTTTTATTTGAATGCATGGATTCTTTTTCTTTCTTTGGAACCCACATTGTTTTCACTTTTTTTTTTTTAGATTGCAGGAATCAGTCAGGTATCCATCCCCCTATAAACTACAGTGTGTATAGTAAACTTTTTTCACGTGACCAGTGGCGCTGGTGTGACACGCCCTCCGGTACTACGGGGATGGTGGGGAGACTAGACCTTGTGACCTCTTGCCTACAACAAGATACTTTGGCCAATCGAGCTAGGCCCACAACCCCACATTGTTTTCACTTTTGATTTTTCTTTATAGCCTTTTGATTTTTTCTTAATTGGCTTTTGTATTTTTTTGAAAATGTTTTGCTTTTGATTTTGGAGCATATTTTTCTTTATTTTGGCATGTATTTTTAGTGAGACATGATGATGTTTAGGTTTTGGTGGATTCTTCAATTTATGCATTTCTTGATTGGATTCCAATTGCTTGGAGAGGCCATAGAGGGATTATATGAAAAAAAAGGATTTTGAAGTGGAAGGTGTTGGAAGGAATTTAAGGGTATGTGCCTTTGTTATTCTTGAAATGACACGTAAGGATATGTATTAGGAACATATGGGCCCAATATGGATGGAAGGGTTTATGGATAAGGTCCAACAATACATGGTAAAGATGATGGAGGAGGTGGATGCATTGATCTAAAGGGAGGCATTTTGGGTTTGAAAGAGTTACCAACGTCTTGAGAAGGAGGTATGTAGCCAAGGCCATAGTAATTTAGATGTGTTTTAATATTAGGGTGTTCAAGTAAACCTTGCTCATGAAGGCGTGTGGTATTGTAGGAGAAATCCAACTTTTATAAAGGTGGATGAACCAAGCTTATATTTTTTTGGTTCATGAATGGGATCTTGTGAAATATTAGGATTATCATGAGATGTGAGGGAAATTCTTATATCTTTGGGGTCTTGAATTTATTGAATGGATGGAAATATTTATTGAAGGAATTTATGGACTAGGATTATGGTATGCAGTTGAGAGACTTGGATCATGAGATGGTATGGCGTCATGACATGGAATGGAATAATGAGATGGACTGGGATCATGAGAGGGAGTGCTTTGATCTTCACATAAAGGGGGATCTATGATGTCATGCTTTGGATCAATGAGGTCAAGTGAGTGACATGGTTGAATTTATATAGGTGCTATAAGGTGGAAAAAAATGAAATGGGTGAGGTGAATAAACATGGGATGGATGAGGTGAAAGTGGGTGGAACTAGAAAAATAGGACTAGCTTTTGTGAAATAGGATTTTGCATCGATTCTTGTATTCCTTTGAGGGTGAATTTTGGTGTTCCTTTGGTGAAATAGGATGGATGGATGTTAGTTGAACATGGAAGAAATTTTGGTTTCCCTTTTCAATGGAGGGAAAGGATGACATGGAGGGTGACATGACTTGGGTATAAGTTTCAATGGTGCATTGGATGGTGTTTAGGATCTTTGGGAATTTACTTATGTGACACATGATCATGAATTTTATGTGATTGTTAAAGTAGTTGGCAAGGAGAAATTCAAAAACATCTTGAGGTATGAGATGGAAGATGGAGGATATGTTAGGCTCATCTTGATCCATGGTTTTAGGTAGGTTTAAGGTTTTTCTTTCTTGATTAAGATTTATATCTTGAATACACATTCGTACATGGAAGATCATACACACCCCCAACCATATATACATTCTAATCAAATATGGTCTTCAATGGTATCTTTGGATGCTTGATAAATGCACAAACACAAATAATCTATATGAAGGTGAAACGACTTGCTGTAATGAGAACTTTCTGTTATATAAAATGTAACAATGTATTGAAGTTCACCTTCATATTTTCTAATAACCCTTAATCTGAGAAAACATTCCATTTCAATATCTTCATACGTATGGAATAGAAAAAGCACAAAATAGTTGCAGGTTGGAAAACACAGTGGGTTGTGACTCACTTCTTAATTCCTGTTCAATGAGCACTTTTTGTTCTGTAGACTATAGAAAAACAATGTATTGAAGTTCACCTTCATAATTTATAACAACCCTTAGTTTGAGTAAACATTTCATTTGAATATCTCCATATGTTTGTAACAAAAAATGCATATAATAGTTGTGGGTTGAAAAACACAATGGGTTGTGACTCACTTCTCAAATCTTGTTGAATGCTCAAGGGTGTAGAGTCAGGGTGGAGTACAATGTGGGGAATACATAAAAGTAACTAGATGGAGGTGAGGGCTGACTAAATAATTGGTTTTTTGTGTGTAGAGGGTTATGCAAGAGTATATGCAGGCTGTAGGTTGTATAGCACACATTATTTTCCAACATCCAATTATACATAGAGAGTATGGTTGTAATATATATATATTTTTTAGACATTAAGAATTTAATGAAAGGAACCTACAAAATTTATAACTCTTGGGTGGACTAAATTTTTGGTTTCAATTTCATCATATGATGTTAAAAAAAATGTATGTATGAATAATTGCAGGTTGGAAAACATAGTGTGGGATGCCAGTAGATGCTTTTATGAAACATGCACAAATTCTAAACATCTCCTCATTTATTCAATAAGATGTAAGTTGACAAACTTCTCCCTTCTCCCAATACAAGGTCCATGGTAGAAAATCCAATCTATCAACTCTCTTATTCTCATGTAAAGCATTACCTTTCATATGTTAATTCCAACATTTTGCAAATATTAATATTTAAAATGAAACTATAATCTTCCATTTCCTTTAGAAGGGCACCAAGTTGAGGAAAAAGTGTATTGTGATGTTCATCTTTTGTTAATGCTTCGAACTTGCACATTTGTAGCCCTTTTCCCACTCTAGCAACCAATTTAGTCAATGTATGGTGCTCATTTTTTTATGTCTATTTTCAAAAACAGAAAGATCATAGGACTTCAAGTGTAGGCAAGATTTCAAATTTGAAAGCCTCTTTTCCAATGGCAACCATGTTGCAATTTCTACTTCAATTCTTGCTAGCATGTTTTGACAAATAACATGTTGAGACTTTGCCTCAAACAATGCATGAAGGCACCTTAACAATTCACTTCCTTGCTTGTGACTTCCACCAGTAAGAAGACAACTTGGATGAAAAATGTCCCCTTCAGGAGTTATAGTTTGAGATCACATATCTCTATGACAAGGAATCTCCTTTGCAACATCTGAATTGCTGAAAACTCATGCACCATGAAATACAAATTGCATAGATGCTTCAATTTCATTTTCATATGCAACAAGAGATAGTGCCAACCTTGCATTTCCATTGCTCACCAATTTGGCTGCTATTTTTTGAGTTGTTGATGGAATTGTATAGGCTTGGATTTTGTTTAAATGGATAATTGTTACTCTTCTATGCAAATGTCCTATTTGAAGTGGGAGGTTTCCTGTCTATTCTATATACACTACCACATTACACAAATTCCCTCCTCCACCAACCTCCAATGTAGCTATTGTTGTGGAACCTTTAAATTTTATAAGTTGTGCAACAACACCTTTGAATTTTGACCTATCAAAATGCTTTGCAGGACCATTATAGGTAAATTGAACATTTCCCAATCAAGCCTTGAGGAGCTTGATATCATTCTTCAACTTGGGAATTGCATCAGATTCTTGGAAAAACTCATTTTCTAATGTCTCCATGTGTCCTTCATGGGAAACACCTTCCATTGTTGTCTTTGTTTTCTCAAATTCCTATCTTTTAGATTGTAACTCTCTTCGAAAAGCATTAAGCTCCTCTTCTTTTGACCATGACAACTTCTTCTTGTGTTTGCATTCCTTTTCTAATTGGTTAATTTTAGTCTTTAGTTGTTTTGCTCCACTTTCAACACTTCTAACTATTACTTTTGCATCTACAAATTGATCATCGATATGTTTTTCCTTGTCACCACTGCTCTTACCTCTTAACACCCTTTGTTATTCCTTTTCATGATCTTCTAACTTCTTTTTCATATCTTTTACTTCAAGCTTTAGATAAGCTACTCCATCATCAGCCCTTAGAACAACAACATCCTTTTTTTGGATATAGTTTGGAATTTCTTGAATGCTTTTATGTGCCTTTGCAACTAATTTTAGGTGAGTTTTGCAGTGTCTTTATCACTAGAGTATGCATATGTTTCTTTTGAGAAGCTCGTTAGAGAACTTGTTTTCCTTTTTAGATACGACTTTCATGCCTCCACCCAACTAATTCTCTTTTTCTACACTTAGATCTAGTTTTTCCTTTTCCTTATCATCCATTTCTAATTGTATTTTTTCCATGGAATTGCTAACTTCAAGAATGCTTAGATTCATTTATTCAACTCCACTTATAGCATCATCTCTCTATTTCTTTGCTTGCACAAATTCATATTTAATACAAAACCTTTTGAGATAATCCACTCTTGCATTGCCATTTTCCCCTTGCACATACTACACATGCTCCTTCCTCAACTTCTCATGACTAGGAAGAATCTCTTCAATCAATACATTATCTATCTCATTCACTTTGGTTTGCTTCTTCCCAAGTGTTTTTAGAGAAGATTCCTTTTCATTACATACTTTCTATTATGTCCTCTTATTTTTTATTACTAGCATCTCATAGAATTCTCATAACAATTTTTTTTGGGTTTTTGTCTAATTTGTTGCAGGAAAGGAAAAAGTTTTGAATTTATTGAATACTTTTATGTACCTTTGCAACTTCTTTTAGCCCAATTTTGAGAGTGTATTTATGATTACATAATTCATTTGTTTCTTTTAACAAGTTATTTGTAACAAGTGTATTTATGATTACATAATTCATATGTTTTAGATAAGACTTTCATATCTCCACCCAATTGATTCTCTTTTTCTACACTTAGATATGGTTTTGCAACAATAAGTGGGTTGCAAGTTTTATAACACGCAGTGTTTTCCAATCTGTAGTTTTAGAAAACAGTATTAATGTATCCAAGACCTTTTGTTTTCATAAATACACTACGACATTTATTTATTTTCTGAAGTAGTGGATGAAGCAGTAGTTGCAATTTTTTATATTTTTTTCTATGTGCCTGCATCACTATCTATTATTGATGCCTTTTTCCTTTTTTGACAGTACAACTAAAGATGTTGAACAAAAGGATTCACATCGGCCAATTTCCCACGACTCTCAAGAAAACAATGGTAGTCTGTTCACGACAGATAGGTTGCATTGTACTTTTAAATTCAATTGCGAGATTGTCAAGAATATAATTTGCAAGATCGGAAGATTTCTGATTCCCATGGAACCTGCACTCCCCTATTTCGGCACTGACATAGCATGTGGCTTCCTCTCTAACTCTATGGACCTACTCAGAAATTGAAATATGCTCCACATCCTCTGTGTAAAGTAAGTGTGGAATTATGTGGTCAATACAACACAATTGGATGGAGCATTGGACATGTATGATGTTGATGAGGGTGTATACCCCATTGGTGGCTTCTTTACACATTTCTTGCTTCAATCATCCTTGAATGTGAGGTGTGTAAGAGTAGCTTTTACTAGCATCCTATAGGATGATGGTCCTGGTTTTTTTGACCAAGCAATACAATTTCATGGTCATGTATTAGAGCCACATTTCAAAGAAGATATACGAGGGGTGTTTCATTCCCTCCACATACTAATAGACCACCCCATGCCAATGCCAATATGAGATAAAAATATTATTTAGAATCTTGGTTTAAGATGCCCCCACTGTTCAAATCAGGACAAAAATGAAAATATATAATTTGATTATGATCCATCAGATGTTTGCAAAAACTAATGTTCAATGAAAGATAACAACTTTGAATTGTATTTTGTATTACTATTTTGAAAGATTAGTATTCAATAAAAGATAACAACTTCGAATTGTATTTTGTATTATTGTTTTGAAAGACTAATGTTCAATGAAAGGTAACAGCTTCAAATTGTATATTGTATTACAACTACTGCTTCATCCACTACTTCAAAAAATAAATAAATATTGTAGTATATTTTGAAAACAAAAGGTCTTAGTTACATGAATACTATCTTCTAAAACTACTGATTGGAAAACACTGGGTGTTATAAAAAATGCAACCCACTTACTATTGTAAAACCAGATCTAAGTGCAAAAAAAGAGAATTAGTTGGGTGGTGGAGACATGAAAGTCTTATTTGAAACATATGAATTATGTAATCATAAATACACTTGTTGCAAATAACTTGTTAAAAGAAACATATAAATTATGTAATCATAAATACACTCTCAAAGTTGGGAAAAAAACAACTACAAAGCTACATAAAAGTATTCAATAAATTCAAAACTCTATCCCTTTTCCTGTAACAAATTAGACAAAATCCCAAAAAAAATTGTTATGAGAATTCTATTAGATGCTAGTAATAAAAAATAAGAGGACATACTAGAAAGTATGTAATGAAAATGGAATATGCTCTAAAAACACTTGTGAAGAAGCAAACCAAAGTAAACGAGATAGATAATGTATTGACTAAAGAGGTTATTCCTGATCATTAGAAGTTGACGAAGGAGCATGTGCAATATGTTTAAGGGGAAAATGGAAATGCAGAAGTGGATTAACTTGAAATATTTTGTTTTGCATATGAATTTATGCAAGAAAAGAAAGAGAAAGATCATGTTATAAGTGCAGTTGAAAAAATGAAGCCAAGCATTCTTGAAGTTAGCAATTCCATGGAACAAATACAATTGGAAATGGATGATAAGGAAAAGGAAAAACCAGATCTAAGTGCAGAAAAAGAGAATCAGTTGGATGGAGTCATGAAAGTCTTATTTGAAAAGGAAAACAAGTTCTATAATGAGCTTGTCAAAAGAAACATCTGCATACTCTAATGATAAAGACACTGCAAAACCTCACATAAAAAAAGCTGCAAAGGCACATAAAATTATTCAAGAAATTTCAAACTATATCCAAGAAAAGGATGTTGTTGTCCTAAGGGTTGATGAGGGAGCAACTTATATAAAGTTTGAAGAAAAATATATGAAAAATAAGTTAGAAGATCATGAAAAGGAATAACAGGGGGTGTTAAGAGGTAAGAGCGATGGTGATGAGGAAAAACATACCGATGATCAATTTGTAGATGCAAAAGCAATAGTTGGAAGTGTTGAAAGTGGAGAAAAACAACCAAAGACTAAAATTAACCAATTAGAAAAGGAATTAAAACACAATCTAAGAAGTTGTTATGGTCAAAAGAAGAGGTGCTTAATGCTATTCAGAGAGAGCTGCAATCTAAAAGACAAGAATTTGAAAAAAAAAAGATAGCAATGGAAGGTGTTGCCCATGAAGAAGGGTGCATGGAGACATTAGAAAATGAGTGTTTCCAAGAATTTGACATAGTTACCATGTTGAAGGACGATATTAGGCTCCTCAAGGCTCAATTAAGAAATGTTCAATTTACCAATAATAGTCTTGCAAAGCATTTTGATAGGTCAAAATTCAAAGGTGTTGTTGCACAACTTATAAAAGTTAAAGATGCCACAACAATAGCTACATTAAAGGTTGGTGGAGGAGGGAATTTTTGTAATGCGGTAGTGGATACAAAACAGACAGGAAAGCTCCCACTTCAAATAGGACATCTACATAGAAGAGTAATGATTATCCCTTTAAACAAAATCCAAGTACATACCATTTCATCAACAACTCAACAATCAGTAGCCAAATTGGTGAGAAATGGAAATGCAAGGATGACACTATCTCTTGTTGCATATGAAGATGAAATTGAAGTAGCTATGAAATTTGTATTTCGTAGTGCATGACTTTGTAGCAATTTAGATGCTACAAAGGAGATTCCTTGTCGTAGAGATATGCGATCTCCAACTGTAACTTTTGAAGGGGACATTTTTCAGCCAAGTGGTCTTCTTACTGTGGAAGTCACATGCGAGGAAGTGAATTTTTAAGGTTCCTTCATGTATTGTCTAAGGTAGAGTCTCAACGTGTTATTCATCAAAACATGCTAGCAAGAATTGAAGTAGAAATTACAACATGGTTGCCATTGGAAAAGATGCTTTCACATTTGAAATCTTTCCTACACCTGAAGTCCTATGATCTTTCTCTTTTTGAAAATAGACATCAAAAAAATGAGCACCATACATTGACTGAATTGGTTGCTACAATGGGAAAAGGGCTACAAATATGCAAGCTCAAAACATTAATAAAAGATGAACATCACAATACATATTTTCTTCAACTTGTTGCCCTTCAAAAGGCAATGGAAGATTATAGTTTAATTTTAAATATTAATATTTGCAAAATGTTGGAATTAACATATGAAAGGTAATGCTTTACATAACAATAAGAGAGCGATTGATGGGATTTTATACCATGGCCCTTGTACTGGGAGAAGGGAGAAGTCTTTCAACTTCCATCATATTGAATAAATAAGGATATGTTTGGAATCTGGGCAGGTTTCATAAAAGCATCTACTGACATCCCACACTATGTTTATCAACCTGCAATTAGTCAATGCATTTTTATTACCTTCATATGTTTGCAACTCCACCCCGAACTCTACACCCTTGAGCATTGAACAAGAATTGAGAAGTGAGTCACAACCCATTGTGTTTTCCATCTTGGAACTATTTTGTGCATTTTTTGTTCCAAACATATGAAGATATTGAAATGGAATGTTTTGTCAAACTAAGGGTTGTTACAAAATATGAAGGTGAACTTCAATACATTGTTTTGTTACAGTCTACAAAACAAAAAGTGCTCATTGAACAAGAATTGAGAAGTGATTCATAACCCACTGTGTTTTCCATCCTGCAACTATTTTGTACATTTTTTGTTCCAAACATATGAAGATATTGTAATGGAATGCTTTCTCAAACTAAGGGTTCTTATAAAATATGAAGGGGAATTTCAATACATTTTTTTTTGCAGTCTACATGATGAGGGCTACACTGCCTGAAACCCACACAAAACACAACAATAGATACCAATATAGAAGATGTGAGAGAGAAAATAACCCACTTTCAATTATTTTTTAGAAAATGAAATTACAGATTCAGAACTTACAATGCTACAGCCTCATGGGCTTGATTCATTACAACAAAATCAACTCTGAAAGAAAATCTATTATTCAGAGCCACAATTTGCACTAATGGAGCCACCTTCTACAACCCCCACATAACCCTTTTTGTTTTACCCAATAATCGCCCTAGAATTTTCTAGAAAGTGCAACTTTCCCTTTTGTTTTGGCGCCAAAAGTCCTGCCATTTGATTTCTTGCCTGGGAAGATATTTTAATGAAATTCACTTTTTAGTGGGGCAACTTCTCGAGGCCATAACTTTTGATTCGGTTGTCAGATTTTCAATTGTAATAGGGTAAAAGCACAAAGCTATGTCACACTTTCAGCTAGCTTATCAACACAACTGAATTTAAGTATTTCTAACTAAAAATCAATTTTGGTCAAACATATGATCTAGTAAGATTCATTCTAGCTAAGTTAGATACTCTCACAACTTTTTCAACTAAAATTGTTGGCTAAAAATATATGGAGCACCATTTTGAGTCCAATTTACCAATTTTTTTTTTTTTTTGAAAAACTTGAAGTTTCAATAACTCCTACTAATGTAAATAATATTTTTAAAAAAATATAAAATACCCTTTTGTAGATCCATAAGTGTAGTTTTCAAAAATATATTTATTTTAATAGTTTAATTATTATTTATATATATATATATATTTACTAAAAATAGGTTATTAGCACAAAATATTAGATTGATTACTGTTAAAATAAATATTCAAACAGCTCCCTTCAGGTTCCTTTTGTAATTGTGTGTTTGCCGGCCTATGCATCGCCAAGTTTATTCGACTTTCTATCAAGTTTTGACCTACCACTTTGCGCATCTCCTCTTCGCAACTTCAGGTAACGTCTTCCCTTTCGGGTCCCGAGAGGCTGTGCTGGGCATCCACATGTCACACAAACAGAATGTTTTATCTCTTGTTTCCTTAAAGGCTTCGTGCAGGTTGCGAAAGCCTTCTGCGGGGGCCATCATTTCTAAAGATTGTCAGAGGGACCTACAGCTTGCTACGTGGCGGCGTACCTCAAGTTTTTCATGCGGGGAGGAATTAAACAAATACGGGCTGCGTAATGCTTGCACAAGGTTTTCTTTTTACTTTCTAAAAGGTGTTGGGGGGCCCTACCTTCTGCTAGGTGGCAACTGTTCGTAGCTCTTTCAACACAGCAGGGAGGTGAACAACCGCGGGCTGCAAAACGCTGCCATGCGTCTTTCGCACCCAGTTGATGCAACTTTCTCTCCACTGCAACAAGGACCTCAGCCCATTGGACACGTGTTGCATCTTCGCAATCTCTCGGCAGCAATGAGAGAGGTTTTCATTCGGGCAGCGATAGGCTGCCACGTTCCTTACAACTAATCCTTGAAGCGGGTGATAGGCTGGCTGAGGGAGATTATGCTATTGGGTGCCGCTCGTCATGGTCGTTTGAAGTGGTAGGTGACACTTGTCACCTCGAGCTTGGCTGGGACCACTGCCATCATTACGAAGGGCGCGCCTGCACTTGGATGTCCAAATACTATGTTCTAACTCGTTGCCGTTGTAACGACATTGAAAATCTTCTGATTCTGGCATCATTGTAGGGGATTGTGGGATCTTTTCTGTTACAACTCTCCAAAGCGGTGGGAGTTTTCTCTTCGGCTATATATACTCTCTCGGCAATGAGAGAGGGGTCCAAGAAATTTAAGGAGAAAGGATACTGGTTTTAGCAAGAGACACTAGGCCTCTTTTACATGTTTATTTGTAAGAAACTTTCAGACTGTGTCAACTATTCGGCCTTTCTATTTTTCATGTTTTGATTAAACTGTAAACTGTGCTTTATGATACTGTCTTAAGCATTTTATTTGAAAGAACTTCTATATATTGAATACAAGCTTGCTTATCTAAATCATGTCTAAATGACTCTTCTTAGTAGTAAGTATGTATGCAATACTATTTTATGTCAATAAATGAATTGTATATGCTACAATTTTAGGTCTCTGACGTTTTGGAACGTGACAACACCATTCAGGCCCCTAAATCTATGATTTATCGTGCCCATCAACAAATTTTGGCGCATCACCTTAGATTAGACTTTGCTTCATTATATCTGTTTCTTTTTCCCTTTCCAAAACCCATTATAGAAGAAGCCAACTTCTTTAAAACTCGGAGGTCACTCAGTTTGGCGCAAAGGGGTCCCCCTTGAACTGAGTTTCCCATAAGGCACTGTTACCTTGTCAATTTTTGGCGTCAATAGTTTGTCCTTTTTTTGGCATGCTCGGTGGGACCCGAATTAATGAACTTGCCTTATAGAAGGGTGTATGAGCCATCGGCCTGTAACTAGATCCCAGACTGCAAGTAACCCAGGTTTACTAGTACCTTCGTTAGGGACAGTCCATGCCACAAATCAGCTGGTAACCATTCCATTCCCACCACCTTTTCCTCTCACCATGTTGCCAGTCGCAAATAGGAACTACGTGTCATGGGATGTTGGAAGCCCCCTGGTAGCACCGGTAGCGCCAGCTGTTTGGGGCGCTATCCCAGTTTCGGCCCTGAAAGCTATTCCCAAATTTGCTGGAGACAACACAAAAATGCCAGCAGAATATTTGCAAAATGTAGTGGATGTTTGTCTGGTACACGGTATTACAACGCAGAATGTAGCCCTGAGGCTCCTTGCCGCGTCCTTCAAAGGCAAGGCCCTGGATTGGTACCAGACGCTGACTCCTAATTCAATTCGCACCTGGGATGAACTCAGAGACCCATTTTATGAGAGGTTCTCAAATGACGGAGATCGTTCTTCACTATATCATCAGCTATCCGTCATAAGACGAGCCCCCAGGAGGCTCTGACGGACTTCAATGCCCGATTTCACTCAAATTGGCAGAAGATTCCTGTGACTATCCGCCCGACTCCGGAATTGACATTCATATTTTACCTGAAGTCCATTAATCCTGACATTTCTGTGATGATCAAGTCTTTGGGAGGAGCCACTCTACCAAATGCTTATGTTACCGCTATCAAAGCTGAGAATCATTTAATAGATTGTGGAAAATTGCCTCCTCGACCTATTATGCCGATATTTCCTGAAATATCAACCTCTGCACAAGAGGCCGCATCAACTAGTGCGCCATCAACTGCCCAGTCGGTGTACTCATATGCGGCCGCTCCTGAAAGATTGGCTTCCACATCGGGTTCTTCCAAAGATGAAATAAGCGACCTCAAGGAGATGTTACGAACTATGGCAAATGACATAACAACTCTCAAGTAGAACCAAGCAACGCCCCCGCGGCCTGCATATCAAAACTATCAAGGCGGACGGTCTATTTACCAGCAAAATCAATATCAGAGTGCGCCTCGCACTAATACACCAACGCCGACTACAAACCAAATTGTTCCGGTGCCTACGCCGCTGGCAAGTGCGTCGCCAAGCTCAAGTAGAGAATTAACTGCGGGACAAAACAATCTTATTGATGACATCAATCCATGGTGCTTCCCCTGCAACGATGCGCATATGCCCCGAAATTGTCTGCGTGGCAACCTACAACAGAAGGTAGCAGAGCAATGTAGTCAAGGTACTACAATAGAAAATGGAAAATACATATGTGCCTCGGCAATGGAGAATGCGGTCCTTACTGCGCAAATGCAAGGAATGTCCTTAGAGCAAGAGTCTGATATTGCTCCTGATCATGCACTCTTCTCCTGGATAGAAGACGAAGAAACGGTGTTTGCCAATGACACATCCGTAGCCGAAACGCCGCAGGTACAGCCTGACTACAACACATGCTCAAAGAGGAGATTCACTGGTGAGCCCGTTGTTTCACTTCCGGACAGCCTGCAACGCAAGGGCATGTCCGATCAAATTCCCGGCGCATCAACCATCCCTTCACTTTCTCAACCACGAAAGGAAATTACTATAGCAAGAAGCAAGGAGCAGAAATCTCCAAGTCTACCACCTTTCAATGTGGTGGAACAATTGAAGAAATCATCCGCAAATGTGTCTTTATGGGACATTCTAGCTATCCCGGAATAGAAGACTATATTACAGAAGGCGTTTCAGCAAGAGATCAACTCAGCACCAATAGAGGCGTCTGCTAGTACAGAGGTGGTTTATCAAATGCCACTAGCTAAGGTTCTTACAGACAAAGCGAATGAACCCCATGTGGAAGGCGAAAGTAGGCTGAAACCTCAACCCTTCTTCTTGACTCTCATTGTAGGGGAAAAGCTATTACACAATGCTATGATTGATTCTGGTGCTAGTACAATGGTTATGCCAAAAATGATAGCCAAAGCCTTAGGTCTCAGCTACGAACCTATGAAGAAGGGGGTGATGCAGCTAGATGGAAATAAAGTTGATACTGTGGGTGTCATCAAAGCACTTCCGTTAACTCTATTTGCCTACCCAAGTATCACAGTCCCGCAAGATACAATAATCATAGATGTTCCTCCTATGTTTGGTCTCTGTCTATCCCGAGAATTTACTTCAAAGGTGGGTAGATATTTGTCCTTGGATTGGTCACATCTAATACTTAGGACCAAGCATGGCGCAAAAATGAAGATAGAATCGGAGGCTCTACATTTCGAACACGTGGCAGATGAGGCCCTGATCAATTTTGAGGCCGCACATACCTCTATCACCAAGCAGGAAATGTATAGTGTTGAAATGCTAGAGGAAGAAAAGGTGATTGGAGACCGTAATGATAAGGAAGATGCTCTATTGAGCGAACACATAAATAATGACCCTTTTGGGAATTATCATGCTACGGGATTGGGCACATATGTGATTTATGACGAAGGCCAGGTGTTTCCAAGGGTCGCCAAAGAATCCGACAGTAACCAAGCAAATGAGCTATGGACATTGTATTTTGACGGAGCAAGAAGCAAAGTAGGTGCTGGAGCAGGGGTATGTCTAATATCCTTGTAGAATGAAAAGTTGTTGAGGTCTTTCTGATTCCAATTTGCCTATTCAAACAATGAAGCTGAATATGAAGGGTTAGTCCAAGGCCTAAGCCTAGTGGAACGAATGGGTATTAAGCAATTAATTGTGTTCAGAGATTCTGAACTAGTAGTTAATCAAGTCCGAGGAATTTTTGCAGCAAAGAATGTCCAAATGAGATCCTATCGGCATCGAATCTGGGACCTGATTGAGGGTTTTGAAGCTTTCAACATCCTGACTGTTCCTCGAATGCAGAATAGCGATGCAGATCGCATGGTGGTGATTGGTGCTCAGTTTGATCCTGTCTCTGACTTGCTTTAGAATGAATATTTAGTACAAGTGCTTGTTCGACCAGCGATCCCTGACAATGATCAGAGTTGGCAAGTCTTTGAGAGCGATGAGCACATCGCCTCATTTATCCAGCACTCAGGAGAATTTGCTGATCAGCTTCAACCAAAGATTGCCGAGGCCTATGAAGGATAGATTATGCAGCTCAAATTAAATAAACTTCCGAAAGGATTGGTTACTCTAAAAAACTTTTTCAATTGTAATGACGCCCGAAATGATAAGCGGAAGTTCGTGGCAGACAAAGGTGATTATGAAAACCTTCGGGTCTCCGATGGCAGGAATCTCTGGGTCGGAAAAGATGTCCCACAGCGAGATAGAGAAAGGCTTATCAGTTTTTGCGAAAAATATGGAGTAGTGGCCTAGTCCTACGATGATCTGGAGGGTTACGATCCTGGCATCATTCAGCACACTATTGAACTAACAGAAGATGTGAAGCCAGTCTGATAGAAACAGAGGCCAGTCAACCCTAAAGTTGAGGCCCTAATGGCACAAGAGCTAACCAAGCTCATTGATTCACGCATTGTCTTCCCAATCAAACATAGTACTTAGGTATCAAACCTGGTACCAATCAGAAAGAAGAATGGCGATATCCGCTTATGCGTGGACTTCTGAGACTCGAACAAAGCATCTCTGAAGGATCACTATCCATTGCCTTCTATGGAGTCAATCCTCCAAACTGTCGCAGGATCGGAAATGTTCTTGTTGCTGGATGGCTTCTCTGGCTATAACCAGATTCAAGTTAAAGAAGAAGATCAGCACAAAACTACGTTCACCACCAAGTGGGGAACATTTGCATATGCTAAAATGCCTTTTGGTTTATCCAATGCAGGGGCAACTTTTCAGCGGGCGATGGACGTCGCATTTAGCGAACTGATCAATAAGTTTATTCTAATCTATTTGGATGACCTTACTATGTTCTCTAAATATAAGGATGATCATTTTGATCATTTATAATTGGTTTTTCAAAAGTGCCAGGAGTTTGGGGTTTCCCTGAATCCAAAGAAATATGTATTCAGAGTACCGCAGGGTAAGCTATTAGGGCATGTTCTGTCTAAACAAGGTATTTCAATTGATCTTGAACGAGTAAAGGCTATCAAGGAGCTTCCCCTTCCAGTAAATAAGAAAAGTGTCCAGTCTTTTTTGGGCAAAGTAAATTTCGTCAGCAAATTTATTTCTGATTTCGCAGGAATGATTAGGCCGATCACCCAAATGCTAAAAAAGGATCAAATTTTCAAATGGACAACGGAAGCTCGGGAGGCTTTTGAAAAGGTCAAGGAAGCGATCTCCACAACCCCGGTGTTGATTAATCCAGATCAATGCAAAGATTTTATAATGTATGCCTTCAGTAGCAAGTCTAGTATTGCTACTATTCTGACTCAAAATGATAGTGAAGGAAAGGGAGAGCATCCAGTGATGTTCTATTCCCGAACCCTAAAAGAATATGAGGTGAATTATAACTTCGTCAAAAGACAGGCCTTTGCAATAGTAAAGGGACTTAAAAAGTTCCGCCATCTAATTTCCTGCAAAAAGGTTCTGGTATATGTCGCACATTCTAGTGTGCGTGAATACATCATGGAAGGAGAGATCACAGAAAAAAGGGCTAATTGGATTACCAAGATCCTGGAGTATGACATCGAGGTCAGGCCTACTAAGACTGTTAAAGGTAGAGGACTGTGTGAGTATATGGCACAGAACGAGGAGGTACCTGCTAAGGAGGAACAACTAGAGCTCGTCCTGATAAATGAATCAGGATCGGAAGACGATTGGCTGGCAGATAGAATGAACTTCATGCAAACCGGAAGGTATCCGTCAGGCCTCTCATCCCAAAAAAGAAGGTATTACCGACTTCAGAATTGTTGATATACGCTAATAGAAGGAGTCCTTTTCAGAAGAAATTTTAATGGTTTGCTCCTGTGATGCGTTACTTCAGGGGAGGCGCAGAGGATCCTTGATGCATTTCACAATAGCGACGAAGGTGGACATTTCTCCGCCAAAACTACTGCCATCAAGGTCCTGCGAGCTGGATATTACTGGCCTACACTTTTCAGTGACTCCCACTCTTTGGTAAGGGCTTGTAAAAAATGTCAGTTCTTCTCTGACAGAAGGAAGAATTCAACGATGCCCCTCAAACCTATAGTAGCAGACGAACCGTTTGCGCAATGGGGCTTGGACTTCATTGGAATGATCAACCCAGTTTCTAGCGGCAGACATAAGTGGATTCTAACCACTACGGACTACTTCACAAGGTGGACGGAGGCTGTTCCCCTTAAAGGCGCAACAGAGACAGAGATTGTAGATTTCCTTGAAGCATTGGTGACAACGTTCAGCCCTCTGAAGACAATCATTTCGGACAACGCCAGAGCATTTCTAGGTACAAAGGTATGTCACTTTGCATTAAAGAATGGCATATTCCTTAAAACATCATCAAACTATTATCTGCAAGGAAATGGTCTAGTCGAGTCGACAAACAAAAGCTTAGTTCGACTCCTAAAAAAGGTTGGCTCAAAGCACTAGAGGGAATGGCATAAAAATCTTCGAAAAGCCTTCTGGGCAAACCGCATAACTCCTAAGCAAGTCCTTAAGACTTCACCTTATGAGCTGGTATATGGGAAAGAGGCGTTGTTACCTATCTCTATGGAGATCCCAGCAATACAGTTATTGAAGTCCTTTGAGATAGAACAAAATGAAGCCATGGAGGTTCGACTCGCCGAATTGTTGGAAGTACAAGAAAAAAGGGAAAATTCCTTAATAGCAATGACAAGCCGTCAACAGGTGGTCAAACGATGGTTTGACAAGAAGGCTTCTGACTAAGGTCTGAAAAGTGGAGACTTAGTGCTAAAATATGACAGCAGGGTTGCAAAGCCAGGTCAGCACGGTAAGTTTGATAGCCTATGGGAGGGACCCTTCAAAATAATTCAGTGCAGGCAACACAACATTTTTGAGCTGGAAAATATGGAACAAGAGCCGTTAGGAATCCCGGTCAATGGGATTCATCTTAAGTTGTTCCATTAGGCATTAAGCTTTACCTTGTATAGATGTAAATAGCGCTTTTATTTTCTTTCTTGTGTTTGGCCTGTTCTTTTTCTAAAATTAGTTGTCTTTCTACACATGTGCTCATTATCATTTCCGGGTGAAACACCAGAGTTGCCTTACACAAAATACACTCATGCACGAAGAAATAACATACAAAACTTGCAAACCCAGAAAATTTTAAACACAGAAACAAAAGGAGCATGGATTTTCCTTAAAACGAGAAGTATATATTTATATATATGTTCTTTGGTTACAAAATGGCTGGGAGGCCAATTTTCAAAATGTACAAGTATCAGGGTATATTATATACAATAGCCTTTTATCAGGCTTATTTAAAGCAGGAGAGTTACATTTTGAGCAAGCAGAAAAATGGGTTATCTATCCAAAGGCATGACTGGCGGCAATCGACGCATTCACTGTAGCGTCCACTTCTTCCTTGTCCACGGGCTCCTCAGCGGCACTGGTAGCATCATTTGGCGCAACCGCCAATGGCGGTGGAAACACCAGGTTCCTGAAGTCTGTGTACCAGTCTACATCGTAGAAAGGTATCACATTGTAGCTCCGAAACATGAAGTGTAGGGCCTGAGTAACCCTTTGCTGGTGCTGGTCACGGGTCTGCAGGTGGAATCCGCTGAGAAATGGCAGCCAAACGATGACAGCTTCTTCCTCAATAAAGTGACACAGGTCACTGGCTGTTGGCAGGCCTATCCCATATGCAGCATGTGCAACAACCTCACCAAGCCCATTCAGCTATTTCTTTGGGAAGATTTCTTTAACCAGCTTTAGGATAAGTGGTCGGGGAACGCAAATGTCCAGTATTGACGCTACAAAGTGAGAGCATACGTCGGTATTCACCCTATACTTATCCTCGTATTCTATGCAATCCTTGCCTATGACCCACTTAATAACTACCAAAACCAGAGAGTGCTTGTTCTTCGTCATCCTTTTCAGCCTCCTAGTGGAAATCTCACCTAAGAACGCCGTCTGTGACTTATACGAGGTTAGACGAATTGGGGTATCCATTGTTCTGACACTGTCCTTAGTCTTCTAAGATAATGCCAAATTTTCTCACCACCTAACCTATGAAAGGACTTGCCCAACACTCTGCTACTGACCTATCACCTCCTAAATGCTAAGTATGTTTTGCTCACTATCTACTGGCCTATTTATAGAAAAATTGGCAAGGCACATGCCAATTCACCTCTAAAAAACGTGATGATATGCTAGCTGCTATCTCGAAAGCCGAGTCTGCGTTTGTTCACATTTCTGGGCCAGTACATCCATGATAGCACGACTTAAGGCGTGTTTAATTAAATGAAGTTGATTAATTAGTTTTAAAAAGGTGGCGCTTGTTGGTGAAGGGACGTATGGCCGTAGGCTATTATGTCATCTCTCAAGTGCGTCCCAAAGCCCAAGGCAATACTCATATCTTTTCAGGCGGTAATCGTTTGTTTGGCGTAATCATTCCGGCCAGGATATTAATTGCCAACGCATGCTAACGCAGGGTTAGAAGGCCAGTTGCAAGCTCAATTTCCAAGGAGATCAGGGCGTATCAAGTGATCGCCCAAATGTAATGATGAAATCCGGCCGCCTCGGAATAACAATCAGTTCATATTGCACGAGATGCAAGATTAACGGTACATGCCGAATTAAATGCAAAAGGCTTGCTCTCGCCTACCACCTTGGGAAATGTTGCTATTATTGCATGAAAAGGCTTAATATTTTAAAAGGCTTTTACAAACGCAAGGGAAGTGCAGAGTTGTTTTCTGTTTGTCTATCTAGAGCAAGCATATTCGCAGGCCAAGAGTTTACGAAATCTTCAGAGAAAGAAAAATGTCAGAATCTTCAGCTCAGCTGATGCAAGAGGAGATTAGCCAAGAACTGTTCACAACTATTCGTTCCTCAGTTGAGGTATATGTCTACGAGGATGTAGAGTACGCCATGCCTGGTATACCCGCGAAGATGAGAAGAGCCCACATGGAAGAGCTGGATAGACCCAAGGAATGGAGTAACAAGAAAAAAGTTGGAGAAGAATGGAACAATATTTATGACCCAAAGCTTGCGAAGAACCCTAAATCCCTAAGAGAGGCAGCTTGTGCAAGGTTATCAGCAACAAAGGTGGACCAATCCACGGCAAGTAGAGTCTGGTATAGTGGTCTCCCATAATACATGGTCCCATTGGTGCACTATTGCCCAGAAGTGGTTGATGCGGCTATTCAGCGCTATAATCTAGATACCCACTACATTGAAGGTTGCAATTTAAGGGTTCATATCAGCCCAGAAGCCATTTGGCACATGTTATGTATCCCAGATCCGAGTAAAAGGAAGGAGACTATCGAACCTTTTCGCCTAAGTAAGGGGAGAAAATATGGAGGAAGATGAAAACCAGCTCTGAGTTCTTGATAGAAGAGACTGGTAAGAAAGGTATCACATCCGCTAAAGCACCAAGTATTCCATTATCGCATGGTTCATTCTGCGATGATCTCCAAGACGCCATGACCATGTTGACATTTGTTTGCGGCCGAGACTCTGATGAGAAGATAGAGGCTTTTTAGCTGGGACCTGCAATACAGTTTCGCAAGCAGCATGAACTCTTCTGGTATGATTTTGCTGAGTTCATGGTTGAAGAAATGAGACAACAAATTGAGAATTATCAGGCGGAAAAGACTTGTTTAGATTTCTTTCCTACCTGGTCCACATGTTCCTGCATCAGAATCTAGATTTCTTCGCCTAATTTTTTCCGCTATCAATTTTTGATGAGCAGAATAAAAGAAAGCCGGTGTCTACATGGACGCCTTTCCCTTCCGCATCATATGACTATTATGCATTCACGGACTATTTCATAGCCATGATTTTGAATGATTTAATCGGCGAAGGTGATATCATCCAGCTCACCAAGGAGCAGACTGGATTTATGCAGAGCTACACCCCTACTTGTGACTGGTTCTTAGGCAGGGATTTTACAATCCTCTGAATGTGGGGTTTTACTGGCAAACCTTTCCTACTCCCAGCTTGCGTCATGGATAGAGTGCTTGTGCTGGAAGTTTTTCTGCAGGTGTGTGTCATTGATTTCACTTTCTGTAGCAGCGGAAGGGTCAAGAAGAAGGGATTCTTCTCTTGTCCGAAGAGTTTCAAGTCGGTAACTTTGATTAAAAAACAATCACACAAGTTGTTAGAAGAGAAGCTGGCACATCTAGGGTTGGTACTAGTAAACGATAAGTGGGAGTACAACCCTTTCAACGACTAACCAGAGCCACATATGAAAGTTACCCATGTTTCTCGACCATACTAGGAAAAACGGCTTAATCCACGGACCGATAGAGATAAGGATTTTGTTGAATTAGCGCAAATCCCTACACCAGACACTAGAGGCCCATGGCACAAATTCTATTTTCCAGTGGCTGTGGCCAAGGATAATGTTTCGATGGAATGCAGCATGTACAACAAGTTAAAGAAGAGGAATGGAGCGATGAAAAAATAAGAGCTTTCTGGAAATATCGCCAGGAAATAGCATAGTTGGATGCTCCTTATAATCAGCTGAAGAATGACCAGGAATTTGATAGATGGTGGAAGGAAGGCCACCCTAGCCCGAGCTCTAGTGTTGACAGGAGCGAAGAGGGAGAGGGATCCGAGGAGCATGAAGAAGAAGCCGCGACATCGTCCTCCTCAACGCAAAAGGACAAAGCTTCCAAGCAGGCCGCCTATGTGGCCACGAATGATGCTTTAATATATCAAGAGGCTCGCATACACGCACTTGAGCTGCTAAGCCGGCCAGGCTAACGCCTCAGTAGAAGGATCCGACTGCCAAAGTTAGTGAGTGTCCACCTGCAAAAAGACAGCGCACGTAAAGTATTATCAGAGGGGTTCTGCAAGAACTCGCCGGAGGAGAAGCGCCCACTGCTAGCCAGATACCGAAATTTTCGGGAGAGTCACGAACGATCCTGGAACCACCGCCGACTAGTCAACAGGTATTTTTAGTTCCTTCTTCTCTTACATCTCATTCCTTCGTATCCGCCCCTGCTTTACTAGCAACTCCTGCCATGGGTCCAAGCCCTCCACCTTCTGCTTCTGGTCCAGCTCATTCAGTTGGATTTGCCTAGTTTTCACAGGCCCACCCATTTATAATTACTCCTCCGAGTATGCTCATGCCTACCAATGCCGCTTAGACTTTCCTCATCTCGCTTTCAAAAAAATTTCCCCCTGTTGCCCCCCATTCTTTTTCCGTTATGCTTACTGATCCCCTTCCATTGCAACAAGCTGATACCCAGTCAGCAACTCCCCTTCCCCGGCCAATGAGCCTTACAACTGAGTCCCTGATTCAGCCGTTACAAATGCCTAGCCCTGCTGATAGTTCTCAGGTCAAGCTGTGGAATGTGCCACACTTTTCTCCACAAACAGTCACTCTCCAGAAGAAGCAAATGCGTGCGCCTATGAGAATTACCTATCCCTATGCCCCGCCTTCTGGTGTTCCTTTTGCAGGTGGGCTAGTTTCATCACCAGTCGAATTCATAGTACAGATAGATTGTGGAAAAGAGGCACGCACAAATAGAATGAGGCAACGCAAGGCAAATGATGACAATGCTCCCGTCGAGTCTAGAGTACAAGCTTCGTATGACGAGGCCTGACAGGAATTAAAATTTGCGACCATGTACCCAAGGATAAGCAAACCTCAGGGAGAAATGCAACCCGAAGACTATGAGATCTATGTTGTTGGACTAGACATGAAGGTAGCCTGACCACAAAATAAGGTCGAAATCATGAAAGAGACACAACGGGTGGTCACTTCCGACTTCCTCAAAACTGGTCGCCAGTTAAAAAAGAAGGATGAATAGCTCAGGGCAGCCAGAGAAAGGGTGAGTTTTCTGGAAACAAAGGAGAAATCCTTAGAGGCAGATATCGCCTGAATGACTGAAAGGGTGCTGACAGCAGAGAATGAGAAGAATAGACTTCAAGGCGAAATTGCAAAAACCCAGATTGCTGACCCAGGCTTAGTAAAAGAATTGCAAAGCCAGAACCAGGCAGCGCGACAGAGCCTACAGTTAAAAGAGGAAGAGCTTGAACGCGTCCGCCTTGAGTATAGTCAAGGGATGGCACAAAAGGGTGAGGAGTTGGAGCGCCTACAAGAGCAGTGTGAGCAAAGAATACAAGGGAAAGAGGCCGAATTTAAAGGTCTGAAGACTAAACTAGAGGAGGAACTCCGAGAGACAAAGGCTTCTCTGGAGGAGCAATCAGTGAACCACTCCCGAGCCGAACAGAATTGGAATAAAGAAATGAGCAGCTATGTAGAGCAGTTGGCTTCCGAGAAAAAGAAGAAGGCAGAATTAGCCGAGGCCCTCATTTCAAGAGACACGGAGATTTCTTCGCTTAAAGCCTCTCTCTTCCCTGCCCTTGCCCAACCTGATGTCATTCTGCTGGTTAAGCAATTGTACATTTCTCATTGGGAAAAAGTCAAGACCTTTTGCTTAACACTGTAGCCTACCCTCTGATTTATTGACAAGGCATCAAGGCTTAATCAGGAGGCCCACGACACAATTGAGCAGTTCCCACGTTTCATCCTGGAGAAGGTTCCTGAGGCAAGGGACTTGCTCAACAAGCTATACTCAGTCTCAGATGAAATCCTGGCCGGGGCGGGTATCGAAGATCGGGACACTGCTACTTAAACAACAAATAAATTCATTCATTGTCACTCCGCTTTCCAGCGCACTAAGGCAGCGGTGGATTTTCTAGGTAAGGCACTGAATGACATTCAGGGAAGTTTTTCTGAGCTAGGCAAGCTGGGGTTGCCATCCCTGTTCTTCGAGGATGGCTCCATTACCACAACTATACAGATTGCTGAGGTTATTAAGCAGAAGGAGAACGACCCGAAGGCATTCATGGAGTTCGGCAGCTCCCCAACGGCAGCAGATATTGAGGTGATCATTCATCCACTCTCGCGGCTACTTTTCCATATCCAAACAGGCACCGGCCTACCTGAGGTGCTGCCTCACAAGGAAGCTATCGATCTCTGCGGGGCACAAGAAAATTTGCGCAGCATGGCAAAGCCGTCCGAAAGTGAATGGTCGCCCTTGCAAGCCGCTCTTTCCAAACTCTGACTCCATTCGCCCTATGGATAAAGCTCTGGTTTGTAGAACTAGAGAGTTTTTGGGTTCTCCGTTCCTTGTCCGAAATGCCCCTGATAGTCGCCAAAAACTGTTAAAATAAATATTCAAACAGCTCCCTTTGGGTTCCTTTTGTAATTGTGTGTTTGCCGGCCTATGCATCGCCGAGTTTATTTGACTTTCCATCAAGTTTTGACCTACCACTTTGCGCATCTCCTCTTCGCAACTTAGGGTAACGACTTCCCTTTCGGGTCCTGAGAGGCTGCATTGGGCGTCCATGTGTCACACAAACGAAAGGTTTTATCTCTTGTTTCCTTAAAGGCTTTGTGCGGGTTGCGAAAGCCTTCTACGGGGGCCATCATTTCTAAAGATTGTCAGAGGGACCTACAGCTTGTTATGTGGTGGCGTATCGCAAGCTTTTCATGCGGGGAGGAATTAAACAAATACAGGCTGTGTAATGCTTGCATAAAGTTTTCTTTTTACTTTCTAAAAGGTGTTGGCGGGCCCTACCTTCTGCTAGGTGGCAACCGTTCGCAGTTCTTTCAACATAGAAGGGAGGTGAATAACTGTGGGCTGCGAAATGCTGCCACGCGTCTTTCGCACCCGGTTGATGCAACTTTCTCTCCATTGCAACAAGGACCTCAGCCCATTGGACACGTGTTGCATCTTCGCAATCTCTCGGCAGCAATGAGAGAGGTTTTCATTCGGGAGCGACAGGCTGCCACGTGCCTTACAACTGATCCTTGAAGCGGGTGATAGGCTGGCTGAGGGAGATTATGCTATTGGGTGCCGCTCGTCATGGTCGTTTGAAGCGGTAGGTGACACTTGTCACCTCGAGCTTAGCTGGGACCACTGCCATCATTACGAAGGGCGCGCCTACACCTGGATGTCCATATATTGTGTTCTAACTCATTTCCATTGTAACGGCATTGAAAATCTTCTGATTCTGGCATCATTGCAGGGGATTGTGGGATCTTTTCTATTACAGCTCTCCAAAGCGGTGGGAGTTTTCTCTCCGGCTATATATACTCTCTCGGCAATGAGAGAGGGGTCCAATAAATTTAAGGAGAAAGGATACTGGTTTTAGCAAGAGGCACTAGGCCTCTTGTACATGTTTATTTGCAAGAAACTTTCAGACTGTGTCAACTGTTCGGCCTTTCTGTTTTTCATGTTTTGATTAAACTGTAAACTGTGCTTTATGATACTGTCTTAAGCATTTCATTTGAAAGAACTTCTATATATTGAATACAAGCTTGCTTATCTAAATCATGTCTAAATGACTCTTCTTAGTAGTAAGTATGTATGCAATACTATTTTATGTCAATAAATGAATTGTATATGCTACAGCTTTAGGTCTCCGACGTTTTGGAACGTGACAACACCATTTAGGCCCCTAAATCTATGATTTATTGTGCCCATCAACAAATTTTGGCGCATCGCCTTAGATTAGACTTTGCTTCATTATATTTGTTTCTTTTTCCCTTTCCAAAACCCATTATAGAAGAAGCCAACTTCTTTAAAACCCAGAGATCACTTAGTTTGGCGCAAAGGGGTCCCCCTTGAACTGAGTTTCCCATAAGGCACTGTTACCTCGTCAATTTTTGGCGTCAACAGTTACCATGCCAACGAAAAATACTAAAACTTATTAAAAAAATAAAAAAAATATGATGCATTAGATAAAACAATCTATTTCAAGGTGGTATAATTTTTTTTCCATTTTAGATAAATATTTAATATGAAAGTTGACGTCCAATGGAAACAATTTTTTTATTCATGCACATTTTAATATTTATTTAAAATATATATATTTATCAAAATTGGAAAAAAAAATATTTGTGCACTAAAGCTTCAAGTTATAAATACATAAAAAATTTGAAAGAAAAAAAAAAAAATTACTATAAAAAGTCTGGCGTCTCATGCAACTTCATTTTTCAACATTTTATCAGCAACTAAATTATAGTGTTAATTTATTAAAAACTACTTTAAAATATTTTTTAATTTTTTTAAAAAAATACAAACATAAAATATACTAAAAAATACATATTTTACTAGTTTATATCATTTCAAAATTTAAACATATATGCCACTTTTTAGCGATTAAGTTTAAAAGTTGGATCAATGTTGGTTGTTTCCTTTATAAAAGGTGACACAACTTTGTGTGTTTAACCAATATATCGTTGGAAAGCTTGTGAAGAGATCTACATCCATCTTTTGTCACATCTAAAATATCAGAGATTTTGCACCCTATTCTGGGGCTCTGAAGGGCCTCAATTTTCAATTTTAAACTTCATTGGAGAAATTCCCCAAGATGAAAATTTAATATCTTCCAAACAATACAAAATTTTGAGACGACTCTTTCACCAAAAACCTTATTTTCCAATTTCACTCCTTGGGGTCGATTTTCATGTCTATGCGACCCAAATAGGCCGACTTACTAAAAATAATTGTTTGAATTTTTAGATTTGATTGTGTGAATATTTTTTGCATCAACATTTTGGATCACGCTCTGTGATCCGTCATCAGGATGATAATGAGAGCAAAAGGATAAGAATGATAATTAGCAGACCAAGAAAGCCTAAAAAGGTGAGAAAGGAAGGATGGAGAAGGGTAGCGCACCAAACAAGACACAAGAGGGCCAAGACTTGACATGAGAGAAAAAATAAATAAATTAAGAAGAGAAACAAAAAAGGAGAAATTAAAGAACTACAAAAACTAAGAATAATAATAATAAATAATAAATTAATCCTATTAAGAACAAGGAAAATCAAATCAAATAATGCCAAAAATGAAAGAAAGAACAAAAGATGAGAAGAAAATAGAAGAACCAAAAATAAAGACCAAGTACACAAAGAAAAAGAGAAAACCCTTAAAAGAAATAAATATAATGATAATAGATAATGTTATCTATTGTCATTAAATAAAAGACCAACCTAAAAATTCAAATAACATAATTCAACTAGAAGGAAAAGGAAGAAGAAAAATTAAATCTAATGACAATAAAAAATCATAAAAAACAAACTCAAAATCAAAAAAATTAGAGAGATAAAAGGAGATAAAATAATAAATAGAAATTATTATTATTTTGGTTGGTAATAGAGTTAATTTTATTATTAATAATAGTAAAAGATTACAAGGCTATTCTCATTACAACTTCATTTAAAATCCCTTCCAAACCCCACCAATTCCTATATAAGCACCCCTAATCCTACCACCAATTTATGTTGTAGTCAACTTCATAGATTACAAACAAAGCTTCACTACATCTGACAAACAGGCTTAAAACCCTCAACCCCTAAAGAACCTATTAACAGGTCAAAACTTTTGGGTATTATTTGGTCTTCCTTTAGTCTACGATCAGATGACCATTTCAAAAGCTTTCTTCTTTTCCTTCTTTACTTTCTTCCCTTTGACTGTTTGCCAACTGTTCTCCACCCTTGCAGCTTCCTTCTGCCATTCCAGTGAATTTTCACGGGGACTCTTCCAAACACCATTCCCATTACTAAATGCTTGCTGACTCTGACCATCAGCCTTTCGTTTCCCAACACTTTTCTCTTATGGCCTCACCACGCCTTTTTTCTCCTGACACTCTAGTGTTGTAGCCCCATTTTTGAAGTTCAACTCCTTTTCACTTCCATTTAAAACAAAATTTTCATTGATCCCAACCAAACTCCCTTCTTGTGTTGAGACCACACTAGTCTATTGCTGATCCTATTGGATGTTGTGGTTTTCATTGATGTCAACATGATTAGCATTTATTTATTGAAGGCTGTATATGTCGAGGATATTGAGAAAATTGTTAAAGGAAAGAGTTGTTGGTTGCCAGTGGAACAATGAAGGTCATGAAGGTGTCTTGATCCATACATCGTTGATCAATTGTTGTGGACTAAAGGGTTTATTGTTGAGAGTATTTAGTTTATCCACCAAAAGTTTTAGAGGTCCGCATGTAGTTTTGGTCGTGTTATGAACAGTTGTATTTTGACAGTTTTTCTGTGGTTTTAGTTAGTATTCCTAAGTGAAGTTGATATGATTCTAGTAGTTTTAGTTGTTGTAGATGTTTCTATGTTGGTTCTTGTTGCATGTGGATGCTTCTAGATCATTCTCTATCTTCATCGCATGTCTGCGTTGACTGGTGTGTTCGTGGTCGAAGATTTTTCTCATATGTGTTTGGGTTTTCATGTTCTTGGCCGACATGGTGGTTGTAACATGTTGTGGATCCTCAGAGATTAAAATTTGAATGTTTGGCACACTCGAGGATGTTGTTTTGGGCCACAACATAATATTGGCTGATAATGTTTGATTCACATTGAAAATTTATTTGTAAATTTGGGCTGACATTGCATATATGTTTTATATTTTCATGTCTTTTTTCCGACGAAGTTGTTGATGAAATTCATGTTGCGGATATATAAGAGCGATTGTTTGTTCGAATTGAAGTGTGTTGGGTATGCTCCTATGTGTGTATGTGTGAATATCATTCGATTGTAGAGCAGAGTGTGAAGAATTTTGAGCGAAGTGTGAAGGAGTATTTCTGTGCTTAATTGAAACTGTAATAAGGCTTTTGGAGAAGTTATTTTCTCAGTTCATACCCTGCGGATCTAATCCATATTTCTCTTTCTTGGGAAGTGAGTCCTCTTGTATTTGAGTAGTGAGCTCTAGGAAGTGTGCTTGAATGCATGTGCATTCCCATTATTATTCTTATACTTTTAACAAGGTATAATCTTGTGGACTAACATCCACCGTGGTTTTTCCCGTAATAGGGTTTCCACGTAAAAAAATCTTGGAGTTCTCTGTGTTTTTGATGTGTTGATTGTTTATGGTTCATTGTTCATGCATCAGATCTAAAATTGCATTAAAGTTAAGTTTGAGCTAAGATTGAAAAGTTTAAATAATCTGTGACAACTGATTCACCCCCCCTCTCATTTGTCTGTCCTTGTTTTTCCAACAGATCCTCCCTTCTAACTTGATTCATCAACATCTTCCCTTCCTAATTCAGAGCCCTAGATACCTGTCCCTCCCCTTCACTACCTTTCAACTGAGATCTCTCTTGCTTCTCCTCCTGTTTCTCCACTGTATAGTGCTGGGGAGCCACATCTTTCAACCAAGAAGTAGATTTTTTTGTTCTGTGTTTGGCACATTGAGTAGCCAAATGCCCAGTTTGATAACAAATTCTGCACCTAAAGCACACCAAACATACTTTTGAAGTCTAGGGGTTGCACCCAACATCCTTTTGAAGTTTTTAGCTGAATCTCCTTCGGAGGCACCTTGGACACATCCATTTCTACCAAAATATGGGCATAAGTCAAATGCAGAAGATTTGAAGATCCCTCATCCACCATTAAAAAGCTTCCTAAAGAGTTCCCTACAACCTCTAAGAAGGAATCAAACCAAAACTGTAAAGGGAGGTTAGGAAGTCTCACCCAAAGAGGAGCCCTCTCAAACACTTCAGTGGCTGGGTTAAAGGTTGGGTGCCATGGCTTTAACATCAATGTATGTTTTTCTTCCCAGTCTCAATGATAGTCATAAAGGATCTTATTTCTATCTTGCTCCTTTTCAAAAACAACAATAAAGAAGCCTTTTTCCATGGGATAAATTTGAACATACCCTTCCAGAATAGGCTTCCAGTGGTTAGAAATCCATTGGTGGAGATCAGTCAGGCTTGGCAAAAATCCCTTGAATCTCTCGATCAGGCCCAACCCAAAAAAAAGTTTTTCATTAAATGTCACTTCTTGTTCCAGCTCGCCATCTAATTCCACTGTGATTGTTTTAGATGAGAGATGGAAAGTAGAGTCCCCTCTTCCCCCTCTTGTGGTCCTTCTGGTTGGGTGCTTCGTTGTCTGAGCATGCCCAGATTGGTTCCCCCCATCTCAGGCGTCTTTGACCCCTTCACAGCTCCTTCCCCTAAAACGACCGTGCCCAGTTGTCCTCTTTTCTAACCTCCCTGTATAGATAGGCCGCCATCATCTAAAGGAAAGCCAACACCGCTTAGTCTTGCAGGCTTCTCGGTGTGTTCTTTTTGACTATCCTAACCCTCCTCTCTACTGCAGTCTCCGCCAAAATGAATACCACTACTCTTCCCCTGAGGAGTCGTTCCTAGAGGGCTCGACCCAAGCAAAACCCTAGCAGCGGAAACATTCTGCAGATGACCGCTGGCATCCATTCTCCTCCTACAATAAATAGATATTATTAAAATAAATTTAAGGACACAATTTAATTCTAAAATTAGATTATGAAAAGATAGGAACAACAAAGAAAAATGAAGAAAAAGAGAAAGACAGAGGAGAGAGAAAAGATAAAAAGAATGAAAGGAGAAGAACAAGGAAACTTAACCTAAACACAAGGACAACCAAAATAAAAAATAATTAAGAAAATTTAACAAGAAGGAAGGTGAGTAAGAAGGGAACAACCAATTAATAGAATAAATCAAATGAGTCAAAGAGGAAAATATGAACTTAAAAAGATGAAAACAAAGAATTATTAAATAAAATGTACAAATTTAAAATAAAGAAATGAAAAAGAAAATAAAAGAGAAATAGAACCAAAGATGGGCAAAAAGAGGAAAATGAAAATACTACAAGCTAGATCTAGAGGAAAAAATTATACAAAAAATTAGAAAAAAGAACTAAAGAAAATTAATGAAGAAAGACAATTATGAAGGAATTAAAAGATGATGAGAACAAAATACTAATCAAAAAGTTGAGAGAACTAATGCTAAATTTTTTAAGAGAAACTAAAAGAAGAAGAAACATGATAATAAGAAAGGAGGAAGAAAAAGATACAAATAGAGAAGAAACTAAAGGAAAAATAAGAAAGAAGGAAAAAGTAATTAAAACAAAAATAAAAGAGAATAAAAAAGGGGAACAAGGAAACAATATAAAGAAAAAAGAAAAACTAGAAAGAAAGCTAAGAGACACGAGAGAAAATGATGCAGAGGGTACTCCCCTCTACCCAAAAAAACTCTACACAAAAACAATTTTTACAAGAAAACTCCACCCAAGTTCAACATTCAACAGAGTAAGATCGCAACATATTCAAGATTTATTAGATGAACTCAGTTTCAATACAAGTGTAATACAAAACAAAAATACCCTCTTGGCATTCGATCTACACCTTCCCTCTCCAACTATGACTCACTATGCAATTTAATTTTCATTAACCACATTACATGGGTCTTCTTTTCACAGTTCTTTCAGCCTGCACTTCAACTTTTCTTCACGCACCCCTATAACCTCACGATGGCTTCAATTTTTTGCCCTTTTTCCTTATCGGCCTGCACTTTTCCTTTTCCACTTGGTGCCCTTAAGTGTTGTCTTTAAATTTGAAACTCTTCTCTAGTTCGGTCCTTCCTCTTTTCCACGGGCCCCCTCTATCGATCTCTCCCCCTCAACTTATTTAGTGTTTGTTTTAAATGCAACATCTTTTTTTAACCATGGGCTCTCTCTCTCTGTCAATTTCTACGCAGCCCCCTAATTATCACTTCTTCCTCCACGCGTGTCATCTCTATTCGTTGCCTCTTCATTTCCTAGCAGTTGATTTCCTTTGTCACGAAAATTGTGACCCTTTCTATTCCCATTTAGTTATACACATCTTCTACATGCCTTCAATTCATGCACCTCCCTTCCTACACTTGCTGCCATGATTCTTTATTGATACTTCTCAAGGCTTTATCGACCTCTTCACTTTCATATCTCTTCTCTTAAACCCATGATCACTTGATTTGACCCTTTTTCTTTCATTTATGATGCAAAGGCATCCTCAAACATTCATTTAAAAAAAAATCCAAATCATAATGTTATCATCCTCTTTGATCTTCCCCTGAAGTGAATATTGTTATTTTGTAGATGAAAATCAAAGTGGATAATGATTTATATCTTTGAATCCTTCAAGACCTTTGACCAAACCATTTTGTGCATTTTCTGCAATCATTACACTATAGTAGTAAATATAACATCTCACAAATTCCATTGGCTACGACAGACGCTGGCAATGTGAAGAAATTGACTTTACACATCAATCAATTAACAGTTAAACTTTCCCTTTCAACCTTCATAATTGTTTGAGTTAGCATAGAGTGATATCGAATGTGAAGATACTAAACTCAACAAAGTTGAAGATGAGAGAAGACAAACCAAAGCTACATAAAACAAATCAACAATTCTTTTTGGTGGTGTTGATCACCTGTTCACCCACGTGCTCCTACACCAAACATACCGAGTAGAAAGATTGTGAGAATGGGCTCACAATGGTGGAGTTGAGTGATAGAATCACTCTTTTGGGTTAGAGGTAACCCGCAGCGACCTCCTTCACTGAATATGTGCACAGTGTCATTTCTTCTTCCACTTTTTCCAACACCTCGCCAGAACACTTTTCACCTTCCACAGCTCCGCTCATCACCCTTCACTCCTCTCGTGGCTTTGAATCCACCATACACCATCCTCCACCAAACGCTCTCTACCCTCTTCTTCTTCCTCGTAGGCTCAAACCCACCATGGTTTGAACTCCTCCACCAAAACATCCTACCAACATCTGCAACATACACATACCAATCTGCAACATCCAGTTGCAAATCTACATCCACAACCTCACTAAAATCTGCATATACCTCATTCCAATCTGCAACATCTTCACCAAAATTTGCATACACCATTCCATATTCTTCTCCAAAACCAATAGTCAACATATTCAATGAATTCATAACAATATCATTCTCATAAGCAAACATATTTACCTTGTCTTCTTCAGTTGCAACAATTCCAACAACTACAACTTCTACCTTCTCATCCTTCACCATGGATACAATATCATCCTTCATTGTGATATCTTCCGAACCATCATTAGCTGAAATATTTTTCTCTTCTTCCTTCGTTGCAACAACAAGCTTCGTCATCCATTCTTCCTCAATCGTCAACAACAAATCTTCTTCACCATGCTTCACTGTTGCAACCTCTTCGCTGCTCACTTCCTTCTTTTCCTCCTTTTTCTCCATGCCTTCTTCCTGACATGTCTTCACTACAAATTCTTCGGTAGGGGCTACTTCTTCTTCTTTCCATCTTGGGCTGCTATCCTTATTCTTCTTCTTGCTATCCTCTTTCAAGAGAACCTTCTTCTTCTCACTACTCTTCACCATTTTCCTCTTGCTCTTTCCAACACTCTTTTCTGCTTTTCCTTGAACCATCTTCTTCAACACTTCACACAATTCCTCAAGCCTCACCTCATTCTTTCCTACTTCTTCACAAACTATATGTCCCATCTTTTCAATCATCTCATCCTCCACTTTATTACAATACTGCTCCCAAAACAGTATTCACACGAGTCTCCTCATGACCCAACCCTTTTTATCTACTGCAATCTCACCTCTCACAATCTGTCATCACTTCTCAAGTTTCTTCCATGGCTTCAAGCTCTTTCTCTCGTTGTCAGGATTCTTCACACACCTACAACAACTCTCTTGAGCTTCTTCTCTGTCACTTCACACACTTTCCACTAAGTGCGAACTACCTCCCCATCGGTGATCTGCTCACACAACACTCACAAGTCCTAGTGGATCCTCTCCACTCTTAGGACTACTTGATCTGATACCAATTGATGCATAGGGTACTCCCCTCTACCCAAAAAAACTCAACACAAACACAAGTTTTACAGGAAAGCTCTACCCAAGTTCAACATTCAACAGATTCAAGATTTATTAAATGAACTCAATTTCAATACAACTGTAATACAAAACAAAAATTCCCTCTTGGCATTCAATCTGCACCTTCCCTCTCCAACTATGAATCACTATGTAATTTAATTTTAATTAACCACATTACATGGGTCTTATTTTCATAGTTCTTTCAGCCTATACTTGGACTCTTCTCCACACACCCCTATCACCTCACGATGGCTTCAATTTTCTGCCCTTTTTCCTTATTGGCCTGCGCTTTTTGTTTTCCACTTGGCACCCTTAAGTGTTGTCTTTAAATCTGCAACTCTTCTCTAGTTCGACCCTTCCTCTTTTCCATGGGCCCCCTCTATCAATCTCATCCCCTCAACTTATTTAGTGTTTTTTTTAAATGCAGCCTCATCTCTAATGTGTGTGTCCTCTTTTTTTACCACAGACTCTCTCTATCAATTTCTACGCAGCCCCCCTAACTATCACTTCTTCCTACGCGCGTTCCATCTATGTTCGTGCTGCTTTTTCATTTCCTAGCAACCAATTTCCTTTGTCATGAAAATTGTGACCCTTTCTCTTCCCATTTAGTTATGCACAACTTCTATATACCTTCAATTCATGTGCCTCCCTTCCTACACTTACTACCACATTTTTTTATTGATACTTCTCAAGGCTTTATCTGCCTCTTCACTTTCCTATCTCTTCTCTTAAACTAGCGACCACTTGATTCAATCCTTTTTCTTTCATTCATGATGCAAAGGCATCCTCAAACATTCATTTCAAGAAAAAATATAAATCATAATGTTATCGTCCTCTTTGATCTTCCCCTAAAGTTCATTGAGCACTTTAAAATTGAATATTATTATTTTGTAGATGAAAATCAAATTTGCTGATGATTTATATATTTGAATCCTTCTAGACCTTCAACCAAACCATTTTGTGCATATTCTACAATCATTACACTATAGTAGCAAATACAACATCTCACAAAATTCCATTGGCTATGAAAAATGTTGGCAATGCAAAGAAATTGACTTTACACATCAATCAATTAATAATTAAACTTTCCCTTTCACCCTTCACAATATTTGAGTTAGCATAGAGCAAGATCAAATGTGGAGATACTTTAAACTCAACAAAGTTGAAGATGAGAGAAGACAAACCAAAGCTACAAAAAACAAATCAATAATTCTTTTTGGGTGGTGTTGATCGCTTGTTCGCTTATGTGCTCCTACATCAGAAAATAAAGACAAAAAACACGGCAAGAACGAGGAGAAAAAAGGGCCCCAAAGACTGCATGAGTCACCATGGGCCCCAAGACAACTAAGGGAACCACAAACAAATGAAAATATAATATTTTTGGGTGATGCAAGATTTCCCTTACACCACTAGATGCTCCTATATCACTACATAATAGAAAGTGCCCATTGAACAAGAATTGAGAAGTGATTCACAATCCAATGTGTTTTCCATCTTGCAACTATTTTTTGCATTCTTTGTTCCAAACATATGAAGATATTGAAATTGAATTTTTTCTCAAACTAAGGGTTGTTATAAAATATGAAGGTGAACTTCAATACATTTTTTGTTACACCTTGCATAATAGAAAGTGCTCATTGAACAAGAATTGAGAAGTGAGTCACAACTCATTTTGTTTTCCAACTTTCAACTATTTTGTGTATTTTCTATTCCAAACATATGAAGATATTGAAATGCAATGATTACTCAAACTAAGGGTTGTTATAAAATATGAAGGTGAACTTCAATTCATTGTTTTGTTACAGTCTACAGAACACAAATTGCTCATTACATGTGGTTACATTTGTAAGTAAGTTGACATAAATAATAAGACTTGAGGTGGCATTTCCTACCATTATAATTTGATGGAATTTGACATTGTTTATAATGAAATTTTACATGGCAACAAAAAGTGTCATATGAAATATGCAAGAACATAGTCTTATGTTTTTTTAATTAAGAGGGGTAAATGCTTTTGACCCGGAGCTATGAACTGACGAGGTCACAAATGGGGGACCTCATCCCCAATATAAATTTCAAAAATTACACCCAATGGGATTCAAACCTTGATGGCAAGATTAACAATAAAACTTAGCAATCGCACCATGCCACTATTGGTAGAAGACCATAGTCTCCAAACATACCAAAAAAATGTAATTCCACACCATAATTGTTCAATAATTACATGATCAAAGACAATAAAAAATGACTATTCTCAACCTCTCTCATCCTCTCTTATATTTCCTTTTATGTGCAATTGAGGAGACGCTCAAATAAAATCTTATAGGCTTCTTTGGGTCCTTGGCATTAACGATGGGGTGATTCCACTTGCATGGATCCTTGTTGTTGTACATGTAACAAGAGGGTTCCAGGAAGCCTCTAGTGCTTCAACCATTGCACTTTCAACACCTTTAGCCTATAACAAACCCATCAATATAAATTAACACGTTCAACAATTAACATATTGATATAAGGAAAAGGAAAAATAAAATCTAAGCACAGAGAAAGAGAATCAGTTGGGGGGGAGATGAAAGTCTTATTTGAAAGCGTAGACAAATTTTGTAAAAAAATTATATTTACAGAATAAAATCATTTATATGTACCTATGGAGGACAAATACAATTGGAAATAGATTAGAAGGAAAAGGAAAAATCAGATGGACCAAGAAATGTCACCAATAAGGTCAAGGCCCAATTTTATCACTTCTTTGCTAGAAATTGAGAAATTTGTAGGTTGGTGTCTAATTCAGACTTGAAAATATACCTCGTCCTAGTACATTGATGTATTGGAAATATATAATAAGGAAAAGGAAAAATAATATCTAAGTGTAGAAAAAGAGAATAAGATATTTTCTACCCAACCAAGGAACATCACATCAAATTCAAATGCATGCACACACCATTGTGTGGGATGAAGGTTTCATAAATCATGCACACACCTCCCACTATGTTTTCCAACCTACAATCATACCGAGTGTTAATGTTTGTTGGAAAACACTGGGTGTTTATAAAATGGTGCCTTCCATTACATTCCTACATAATAATTAACAAAAGCTTTTGAAGACATTCATACTATTTTGTAAAATTCCAAGTTGCAAAGCATTGGTTCTATGAAATCTACAACCCACATAATGTTTTAAAATCCTTGTCGTGGTGTTTCCTCCCATCTGTCGGTTTCGTCACTTTTATCATCTGTCTTGGCAGGGCCCACACTACACTGTCCCATAATGTTATGTATGTTTTTATGCATTTTTGTATGTACATAGGTACATTTTTTCAGGCGATTAGCTACGTGAGGGACAAGCTAATCTCCCACAAAACACACTGTTGGACAAAACACAATGGACAAAACGCACCGCTACATTGTCCCATCATGTTATGTATGTTTTTATGTATGTTTTTATGCATTTTTGTATGTACATAGCTATATTTTGTCGAGAGATTAGGTGCATCCATTGAGGGTTTTACAACATTGTGTGGGTCAAAGGTTTCATAAATCATGCACTCACCTCCCACTATGTTTTCCAACCTCCAATCATATAGACTACTAATGGTTGTTGGAAAACATTGCTAGGTGCTTTAAAAACAGTGCCTTTCATACTGTTGTGTAAAATTATAGGTTGCAAAACACTTGTTTTTCAAAATTTTCAACCCATAATGTTTTAAAACCCTTTAGAAGCAACAACCCAATCAGTTACAAACCCCTCACCTCAATTCTGTTGGTTTTTCGTCTCCCCCACTTGCAACTCCATCCCGTGCTCTCTAATGTTTCACTTTCAACCTGCAAAATGAGAAAACCCACAACACAGAGTGTTTTCCAATAACAATACTTGTTACAATTTAAAATGCATGTCTTAATCATGTTAGCTCCCCTTCTTGCCTATGGTGAATGGATAGCTTCTCACATAAGGCAAAAAAAATTGACGTTATTCGAAGTGGCGGGAAAACTGACCTGACATCACCATTAGGGGAGAAGCTAATCTCCTGACAAAAAGCACCTATTTAAGTAACACTATAACATAGCACCCCATCCCCCATCCCACATGCTGGAAAAAATGCACCGATAGAAAGACTTGATGGGAAAACCGACCTAACATTTGCATTATGTTTATTGAACTTTTACATTATTTTTATTGAACAAAAATTCCAATACAAAACATTTAAGAAGCCTAATTTCCATTTGTGTATTATTATGGTCTCGCCTTCGCATTTTGTATGGTATATTATACCGAGTAAAATCAATTTCAATAACAATGTTCCTTAATCACAACCTTATGAAACCCAACTATGCAAAGATGCTTCACAACTGAACAAAGGTACATAATTTAAATGGAGAAATACTATTAATGTAAAATGTGATGCATTATGTTCTTTTGCAAATATATCTCATCTAATTACCAAGGATACAAAGGTTCATGTTCCATTTTGGGAGATAAATCATACATATGTAGTGTTGGAGAAATCATCCTAAAATTAACACAAATCAATTATGAGGAGAATAATTAAAAGGATGTAGTATCATCGTTCACTGCTATTTTGAGCATTTCCCATGTAACACTCACACTTCAAGGAGGAAACATCCTTCATGTAAAATTTTGGGATATAATAGGCACACAATAATGTAACATTTATTTTATTTAAATTAAACTAGCAATTGTTTGCATTCACTACAGTAAGCATATCATCTAGATAAATAAATTAGAGCTTCTAAATGCAAAATAATTTTTGGGAATTTAACTAACCAATACACTTGCAATTCAAGCTATGACAACTAGAATCACCTGTATTTAGTGCAGAAGCTTCACGTCTCCTAATGTGTCCTTATCAATCCACTTGTCCTTGTTTTATTCAATTATTTTTCCTCAAATATATCAACCACTTGGAAGGAAGACAAGTGTTAGCGATAGATTAAATTGGAAAATTAAAGACAAAGAATTCATTTTATTCCAAATTTCACCAATATAGGATTATATGTTGTGGTGACTGCAAAATACCAACTTGTACATACAATAAAAAACATATTAAACTATATAGTGGGAATTTAATTTCCAATTTAACCTATCACTATCACTAGTAATATATATCAACAATTATATCTGTCATTTTTCCATTTTGCAAGAATTGTGAAGCATTGAACGTTCATTTAGATATATGAAAAACTTATCTCTCCTAAGTTATGAAAGAGGCCATAACTTGCAATAATCAATAAGGGCATAGAAGACAATCAAGAAGGATACCACGTAACAATTCAAAATTCTGTTTATATCCTATGCCTCTTAATGAACACCTAAGTGACGTATCAATATCATAACCATTGTTCAATGATATTGCAAACAAAATGATTGAAAAAATACAAATTATTGCAAGACAAATTGGTTGCTAATCACGATCTGCATCAGTTATGCAAGAATAAAGGTTAACAAGTCAACAAAAACCTTGGTGATCACCTTGATTGACCAAAAAATAGCAGCTAATCTCTTGAAAAAACACATCTATGTACATACAAAAAATGCATAAAAACATACATAAAAACATACATAACATGAAAACAAGGAAAAATAAGATGTCAGTGCAGAAAAGAGAATCAGTTGGATGGAGACACGAGATTTCTATGTGAAAAGGTAGAATTTTTTTGTAAACAACTTATTAAAAACAAAACATCTGCATTCTCTAATTAGAAAGACACTCTCAAAGCTAGGAGTAGTATTTAGGTTACATCTTTCATACCACATAGTGTTTTCCAACATGTAATTATATATAGATAACATGCTTGTAATGAAAACCTTAAAGTTTGAAGATAGCAAGAATGTACTGAACTTCATTCACCTTCACAATTTATAACAACTCTTACACAAAAAATTGCATTTCAATTTCCTCATATGATTTAAAAATAAATGTAGATTATAAATTGTAGGTTGGAAAACACAATGTGGTTTGCCATTTATTTAATTATGTACATTCAAAGCTACATGGTGGAGAGCACATGGAGGAATGTCTTGAAAAGCTTTTGTTAATTAAAAAGTAGGAATGTAATGAAAGGCACTGTTTTATAATAAACACACAATGTTTTCCTAAAACCATTAAAACTCTGTATGATTGCAGGTTGAAAAACACAGTGGGAGGTGAGTGCATGAATTATGAAACCTCCAACCCAAATAATGTTGTAAAACCCTCTACGGATGTAGCTAATCTCCTGATAAAATGCACCTATGTACATACAAAAATGTATAAAAATATACATAAAAAAATACATAGAAACATACATAACATGATGAGACGACATAGTGCAGAGCCCGCCAAGACGGATGATAAAAGTGATGAAACCAACAAACAAGAGGAAATGTCACAATGAGGAAAGTGAGGAGATAATGGTAGCATCACTTTGGTTTTCCCAACTTACCAATTAGGTTGTTACATCTAGATGGTTTTACAACATTGTGTGGGTTGCATATTTCTTAACACCCAATGTTTTCCAATTTCAATACATTCTTACTATCTAATTCACAAAAGGTTCTCAAGGAAATCACAAAACATACCAAATTGAGGTGAGGGGTGAGTAAACAATTGGGTTGTTACTTGTAAAAGGTTTTAAAACATTATGTGGGTTGCAGATTTCATAAAACCAGTGCTTTGCAACCTAGAATTTTACAAAACAATATGGATGTCTTGAAAAGCTTTTGTTAATTAGACAGTAGGTGAAAGGAAAGAAAAGTGTGCAAGATTCCTTCCTAATGCAAATCTTCAGGAGAGAGATATAGAAAACCACTTAAAACTTTGTAATTGCAGTTCATTTAAGATGCACAAGAATAACATAATAGACAATTAAAAAATCAACACAGAATGAACACTAGATTTACGTGGGAAAACCCTTTTGGGAAAAAACTCACACACCAAAGAAAAGATCACTTGTATTATAGTAAAATGATAATTACATATAAGTTACAGAGCTATGCTCTTTCAGGTGTCGATTCATAGTATCAAACCAACAACATTACATTCACTTTGATCTTTAACCAACTTCCCTTCGACCCACAGTCAATCCATTTGTTACAATGCAATGCACAATACTACCGCATGCAATACCATATATCATTACATTACAGACTTCTCTATATATTTATCTCCTCCTTCAGGTCGGCTTAACCTATGTTGTTGTAGTACCGTCTTGTCAACCAATGAGCATTGAGATATCACAGGCAGTTATATGGTTATCAGGTAATTCAACTATCGCCTAAAAGTTGAAATTGTCGAGCAAATGAACATGCTGATTCACAACAACGATGTGTAATCAACTAACAACTCCATACCATGTATTGCCATCTGACTTGTCTGTTTATCGCCATCAAGGAGATCATGTAGCAACTCCTTCCAATACCATGAAGTCCCACCGATGGAGCATTTCTAGCTACTGCCATACCGTAGACACCACCAACAAACCATTGCAGGATGGTGGTATAAACACCACACCACAACATGCCTCTTATTCCAACCATCATGGGGTGGCAAGGTAACCCCCACACTACTGCAAACACCATCCATGATCTACTGCGGGGTGGTGGTAAGGCCCCCGCTATACCCCCAACCATCACTTAAGCTGTTGCGGGGTGGCGGTGTAACCACCACACTACCACCAGGAAGCTCCATTGATCGTTGTGGGGTGGCGGTATGATCCTCATTCTACCACACAAGTAGAAGAAGATTACAGCAGGATGGCGGGTAACACCGCCAACCGACATAGTTCCTCTTAAGTGCACCTAGCGGTATTGTGATAAAGCCATAAATGCAACTCTTAGTGAAATTTGAGTTTGATGGCAACTGAGTTGGGGTTTCAATAGTGAGTTTGAGACACACATTCTCAACAATAGGAATGTAATGAAAGGAACCATTTAATAAATACCTGGTGTTTTCCAACAAGCATTGACAGTCTGTATGATTGTAGGTTGGAAAACACAGTGGGAGATGAGTGCATGATTTATGAAACCTCCAACCCACACAATGTTGTAAAACCCTCTACACATAGGAGCCAAATGAAATCCCTTGTTTTTCCTGTTACTTCAAATTATGCCGACATTTTTTTTCCTTGCGTGAGAAGCTATCTTTGCACCGCAGGAAGGAAGGTTGACATGACAAAGACATGCATTTTCAATTGTAACAAGTATTGTTATTGTTCGTCAGCTCAATATGCCAAGTATTTCCGTCAGTGCTTTTTGTTGAGAGAGTGGGATGAGGGATGGAGTGTTATGTTATAATGTCTATACATAGGTGCATTTTGTCAAGATATTAGCTTCTCCCTACTAATTGTTTAAAGTATTGTTATTGGAAAACACTCTATGTTGTGGGTTTTTTCATTCTGCAGGTTGAAAGCAAAAAGTTGGAGAGTAGGGTGTAGAGTTGCAGGTGGGGGAGATGACAAACCAACATAATTGAGGTGAGGGGTTTGTAACCAATTGAGTTGTTACTACTAACGGGTTTTAAAACATTATATGGGTTGCAGATTTTAAAAAACCAGTGTTTTGAAACCTGGAATTTTATAAAACAATATGAATGCAATTTAGAATTTTAGATAGTACAAATGTAATGAAAGGCACCTTATAACAAGTCTTACTTAGAGTAAAAATTGTGTTTCAATTTCTTAATATAATCCAAATATACATGCACAGTATGATTGGAGCTTGGAAAACATAGTGGTAGGTGAGGTGACAACATGATTTATGAAACCTCCAACCCACACAATGTTGTAAAGCCCTCTACATATTGAAGCCAAATACCTCACTGAGTGTTTATAAAACGGTGCCTTTCATTACATTCCTACGGTCTAAATAACAAAATATTTTCAAGACATTCATATTGTTTTGTAAAATTCTAGGTTGCAAAACACTGGATTTTCCAAAACCTGCAACCCATAACCCGAAACAAAACTTTTCATAATGAACTAATTGGCATGGGATAGTGTGATTTCCAACACTAAAAATTGTGATCCCACAATAGTGGTTTACAATTTTTGGCCAAACTGGACACTGAAATTATTATTTTTAACTAAATCTTCACTTTGGGGCACCTATAGCGGCTAAACCGTGAGGAATTTGAAGATGATGAAAACTAGAGTTTTGTGAAATTTTTTCTACAGATTCTAAATATATATTTTAAAAAATTTTTGGAATCAAATTGCACTTCTTTTTCCATCTCCCTTGAAAACTAGTTTTTTTCAGAAAACAACATTTTTAAAAAGTGACGCTCACCATATAACACATAATTTTTTTTCCATGAAGGATAAAATTCTAATTCTTTTGAATTTAGATTCCTAACTCTGATATCTAGTGCTTCCACTTGGTTAGATAGTTTTTTATTGAATATTTTTTCTTTAATCAAGTTTCGAGTTCAAACCAATTATAATTCAGACATAGCGCGACCGTATAATACGTAACTTTTTTTGTATGTATTGAAATTCAATTTTTTTTTCTTTGTTGGATCAAGGACTTCAATATCTGGTGCACTAATTTTTTTTTTTTTTTTTTTTGATAATCTACTATTTTTCCACATGTGCGAACAAAGAGCTTGATTTTTGAAAAACCTACATTCATGAGAAATAAAAATAAATATAATAATTAAATTAAATTTATTTAAAATTATATATTTTTGGGAAGATTATAATAAGGACTACATACTTACAAAATAAATTTTAAATGAATTCATTTGATCCCCCAAAAGATAAATCAAAAGTGGTTTTTATCAATTTTTGATAGGTGTAAAGGAGACTCCGTTATAGGTATGGTTTAAAACTAGAGGGGTTCTATCCAAGGGGGTTTGATTTAAGGCAGTTTGATCAAACCCTCTTCAATTGGAATTCTTTAAATGGAACTTTTTAAGGCTTAAATCATTATATTTTCTAAAAATATGTGATTTCAGCAAAAATCAGATCCTCCTAGGAATTGTAAACCAACTTTGTGGGATCACCCATAATTAATGCAAGCATTTTATTTGTTCCAATCAGATGAAAAAAAGAGAAATGTCATATTTACGTCACCAAAGAGTTGTTCTAAAATTTGAAGGTGGACTTCATTACATTTTTAGATCATACGAAACAAAAACTTTTCATGAGGGAATAACTGAGAGGAGATAGTGTGTTTTCCAACACTGCAAATAATGCAAGCATTTTATTTGTTCCAATTAGATGAAGAAAGTGAAATGTCATTTTGACTATAGCAAAGAGTTGTTCAAAATTTTGAAAGTGGGCTTCATTGTATTCTTGGTCATAACAAAACAAAACATTTCAAAATGAACTAACTAACATGGGAATGTGTTTTTCAATACTGCAAATAATGCAAGCATTTTATTTGTTCCAATCAGATGAATAAAGGGAAATGCCATTTTGCATTTATCCAAATATACATTATATTTTTTAATATGATGAAAATATACATACATACACAGTATGATTGGAGGTTGGAACACAGTGGGAGGTGAGGTGACAACACATAATTTATAAAACCTCCAACTCACACAATGTTGTAAAACCCTCTACACACTGAAGCCAAATACCTTACTGGGTGTTTATAAAACATTTCCTATCATTACATTCCTACGGTCTAAATAGCAAAAGCTTTTCAAGGCATTCATACTGTTTTGTAAAATTGTAGGATGCAAAACATTGTGCTTTACAAAACCTGCAACCCACTTAATGTTTGAAAACCATTTAGAAACAACAACCTTCAAAATGAAATGTCGAAAATGGAAACGTTTTGGGCTTTTTGTCCATTTGAAATTATGATTTTGAAAACCCACTGGCACATAACCCACATTGCATTTCAAATGAAAACCCCTTTTCACAAAGAAAACCCTTTATTTTCTCGTCAATGAAAACCCATCTTCTCAATGAATAGCTATTCAATTCTTCACAATTAGAATATTATAATGGAAAAATTTTAAAATCGTTAAGACAAAAACACACAAAATATCTATCTGCATATCAAATGAAAAATCCTTTTCGCAAGGAAATCCCTTTATTTTCCCATTAATGAAAACCCATCTTCTCAATGAATAACTATTCAGTTCCTCATAGTGAGAACATTAAAATGGAAAATTTTGAAAACCCTCAACACAAAAACACATAAACAACTCCACATTTGAAATAAAAACCCTTTATTTTCCTGTCAATGAAAATCCATTTTTGCAACGAATAGTCATTCAATGCTTCACAATTCCTACACAGAATGAAAAAATGGCATATATTTCTTGCAGATATACATACCTACTAGCTAGCCGCCCATGCCTGTCGAATGCATTTTGGTAGGGAGAGCCTTGGCTATCGTTCGGCCTCCAAACGTCTGCAACTCTGTTTCACCCGCACTCCCCAGCAACCTCCAAAATGCAAATGTTGAAAATGGCAATGTTTTGGGCTGTTTAGGCCTTTTGTCTATTATAATTTTCATTTTGAAAATCCTGCCGGCACTACCAACCTTTTATGACGACAAACATGTAAACGACACGCGCCTAACTGTCTGTCAACGTGGTCCATCAAGTCTTTACATCGGTGCGTTTTGTTCGACGCGTGGGATGGGGTATGGGGTTATGTTATAATGTTACATGTACATAAATGCTTTTTGTCCAAAGTTTAGCTTCTCCCTATACCTTCGGCCATTCATTTTTTCAACAAAGAAAGTCATGTCCTTTCATTTTTTTCGACCAAGCCTTATTTTAATTGATTGTCTCCTATCTTCAAAGGACGTATCACTTATAGTCGTAACCTATTCAAATACCTTTCTTTCATGACTTCTACAAAATAAGTTTCTTTCACAACCGGCATGATGAGGCTTGAAACTAAAAGAGAGTAAATTTTACAGATATTTGTTTTCGACAAATTGACCTGTCCTTAGCATTTTCTATGGCCTTTCACCTATTGTTCATTCCTCATCATGGATGCATGTTCGCATAGCTTCCTGTTCACAACATGGCAAAATTATCTATCGTACTTGGCTCTTGTTCCTACCAACAACACTGTTGCGGGTGCTCACAATGGGCTCTCTAATAACAACATGGTTAATGATGCATATCTCCTACAGAGCCTCTGTAAAGTCACTTATTTTCGAAGCTTCAGTAGGTTGAATAATCCTCATCATCCTATACCCATGATAGTGAAGATTGCTAACAAAGACTTTTCAAGAACAACTTCACAAAGTTTGGTTCTTAACGATATCATGCACGGCTCAATTTATTTTCATTTTTATAGTGACTTCCAGATTTGATCCATTTTAGTTTTAAGTGTTGGCTTACCATTTTTTTTTCTCGTGGTAAATCCCAGTCAAGGCTATGGATTGCCTTTAATGTTGTGTGAAGTAAACATTAGCCAAATTCTAGTATGGGTAAGCTTCCAAAAATGACTCTCATCTGCTTCCACAGTCGACAAACATGTTTGGCAAGCCATTCCTAACCGTGACATCTGAGAAGATCTGATTTCCAACAGTTTTTCATAATATCTATATAGCCTGTTCCAAAGCTCTCATTCTAAGAAATATTGAGAAAATACTTGTAAACGTGATGTGATAATATTATATAGAAATTCATTGCATTTGTCTAAAATAGAATGAATGCATTTTGAGTAAACATCTGTCTCTAGTAAGAATTAATAATGGCCTCCTATTCATCAATCATGCAGTTTTCTAACATAACTATTAAAATGCCAAGAAGAAGCTATTAATGAACTGCATCAACCATGTACTGCCCTGTCTATATTCAAGAACTTGGTCATGAGTTCGAATTGCAGTGTGATATGGTACTGATCTATATCATGATTTACCTTTCTCTCTCTCTCTCTCTTGCTTTGTGTGTCCTAGGACAATTGGCATTGCACGGCATCACTAAAAGTATTAAAATATAATGTAATATAAAGGCCTTATCATGTGGAATAGCTTCCATAAACATACTTAATGTGCCGAACTCAATCACAAATGGTTGCACTGAAGCTGAATAGAGATGCTTTTTTTATAGGTATATTATTTGTGTGTCCATATAAAATGTAATGCAATATGTGAAAAGATTAACTTAGTTTTCATCTGTTCTTCCGTGGAAAGAAGGGTTGAGAGTCGATGGAATCAATTCTCACCCCTAAGAGTGTAAAGATATCGAGTTTTAAAACATTCTATGTAGCAAACCCAACTGTAATTAGGAGGAATTTAATGTCTTTTAAGGTTATGCCCATGTTTAGTAATTGTCTAGAGGAGATTAAGGGAGTTTAGTGTTACAAATATAGCTAAGTGAGATTAGGGGAGGCAGTCTCTCAAGAGAAATTTATTACTTTTTGGTCAAAATGCAAAGAGAAGTTAGCAGAAGAAAAGTGATCAAAGAATAAACCAAAAAAAAATCTATTTGTAAAAGGGCTTTATAACTTTTTAAATCAATTTTCTTCGATATAAAGATAATTTTTTTTCGATAGTAGTAAAATCTATTTTTTTTCCTATATCTATTTTGTTTTTGATTAGGGGTTAAAAACAGGTTTTGATGGGGCTTGGAACCTAGTACATAACGGTTTTGAAGGGAACCGTCAACCTACCAAAGAAAAACAAGCTGCTTAATAAGATAAGTCATATAACAACAACAACCTAATAACAACTTCGAGAAGATTAACATGACAACACATGCAACATAATGCCTATATCTATTTTGTACGCCTATAACAGCCCAACCCTATATCTATTTTGTTAGTACCCTCTTGTACGAGGATTTTGTTTTTAAAAGAGTTAGTAATGGTAAATTTGGTATATCTATGCTGATTTCCATTCATTGTTATGTCTTTTTTAGAAAGTGACTTGTTATTGTACTTATTGTTAGCTAAATACAATCAATTGACATTAAAGTTTGTTTAAAGTTACATTGTGGGCCCATAACCCACAGGACCTAGAATAATTTTTTTTTAATTGGTGAAATATTAATCTATTATAATACATTGGTTAAAATAATATGATGTTTTACAAGAGAAGGAACTAAAATGTTCTCTTAGCCTTAGACATAGCCTGGCATGTCTTTTTTTACAAGGGGAGAGACCACCTCAAAAAAAAAAGTACTCATTGCTCTTTCATGGTGGAAAATGGTTATGTATAGCTATGCCATATTTATGGGCTAGATTGATCAAATATGTTAAAAACTTCATTTGATGATTTGAAGATTCTATGGTTGCAACAATATTAAAATTTAAAGTAAAAGCCTTGAATTATTTCACGAATTAGTATTCATTTATAAAGATCTCAAGGATAATCATATTTGGTAGATAGTGGTGGCATACTCAAATTGGCAACAATTTGACTACATTTGTGAATGAAATTGGGAAACCCAACAAAAGAACTTTATATGGACTCTTGGGATCACTACTATATACCTTTTTTAATGCAAGTCTACTTACATAAAGAAAGATATAATAGAAGAAATTGTTGAATGAATTTTTTGTTTTCTATCTTTTTTGTGATTTTCCTATAAAACAACAATGTCTCTAACATTCATTTGGAGGTCTCAATGGCCTTGCTAAGTCTCATCTCATGGAACATGGGCCTTGATGTGTCAACAATATTAAGAAATAATAAGGGATGGATTGGTTATAGATATTGGGTGTATTCTAGTTAATATAGTTTTTATTCTAGGTGGGTGCACTCTAGTTAATTAAATACAAGATTAGTTATAATATTATTCTCTATGAAGTGCTCTATGCATGTTAATAATTTACTATTGTTATATTCATGTTAAGATGCCTAGAAAGATTACTATGTTTTATTCTATTGTACTTTGTTATTGGACTTGATCAACCTAATAAATTTGTACATGTGTCTTATAAAGTATTGTATAGGAAAAGAGGATACTCATGTAGTTTGGAATGCATGATTATCATCCTAGAATATATTTTGAGTATATATAATATATTATAGTTCAACAATGATTAACTACATAGTATGGGCTAGGCATGTCATTCACTAGGTAAATTTTTTTTTTAAGGTGAAAGGCATTAAGCCAATATATATTAATATATAATAATAAGAGGTTACAAAAGAAGAGTTACAGTGGTTCTTAACAACCAAAACTGATATCATGATTGCTTTCATCAGACACAATTTTCAAATCCCCAATGCATGTTCTATAATGTATTCACTAGGTAAATGTTATGTCAACACATGATAATAATTTTGTAAATTTAATGTTGAAAAATATCTATTAAAGAAAATGGGTTACATGAAATTTTTTGATAAAGTTGAAATTTATGTAATTAAACATATAGAATAATATTAGTTTCTTCAGTTGTAAATTCCTGATATATATGTATGTATAGTTCTTGTCATTGAAAAATAATAATTAAAAGAAGAAAAGGATGTAGATGAGATAAATATATATATATATATATATATATATATATATAAACATTATTACAAATAGATATTATTCAATATCAATTTTTTTTTCAATTATTGATTATGTATTTTTTGAATTGTGACACAAATGCATCTCATGCTACCGAGGATAACATCTAATTTACAAGGGGAGAAATGTTGTGTGACTTTTTCTCCAAGAGAAGTGAAAACTATTAAATAACCCTTAAGGATTAAAAGGGAGATAGAAAAATAAAAATATATTATGATCTTTTGGTTAAAAGAGAGATTAATAAAGAATATGTATAAAAACTCCTTAAAATGGGAAGAATAATTTATATTTAAGTAATTATTAAATGCAACCTTTGTGAAAGGATGTGATGGTTTGTAAATCACCCCTTATGGCTTATATAAGCATTTATGTGTGACTTGGCAAGGGACATGGAGAAAATTCAAGGAGAGAAGAGAAAAAGGAAAAAGAGAAATTAAGAGGGCACAAAGGAGTGAAGGTTAGGGTCATTGGCTGATATTGAGGAATTTGGAGAAGGGGCACATAGGGGTGTGTCCAACTTGGGGTACAACATATACTCAAGAGTGTTCTAGCCAAGGTTGCACGTGAAAGCAATTTGGGTTCCATGTTTAAGAATCGATTTCCTCTGGGGGCGTTTCCTTATCATGGAGAGCTTGGACCTATAACCATTCGTCGGAGTGTCAAATAGAATTCTCTCTATGATTTTTAGATATGTATTAAAAACCATTGATTTGATAAAATTGAGAATATTGTCTATATGATTTTGATGTTAATCTGTGTGAATTATATGGATGTGTTATTCAATTTATTATGTTAATTATTTACTTTAGAATCCTTGTCTAAATATTACATATTGTAGTTTACACATCATTTTAGTGGCACGACATCTTCTAACTTATCTTAAACTTTAATATTTAATTTACTAAAATCCATTGCTAACACTTAACAACTTTAGGAGGATAAGTGACATTACATATAGACATATGTACATGAAATCTTGAGTTGGAGGCATGGAAAAACTTTCCTAACACCATAGGTATGCCTCAGAATTGATGGATCCACTAAAAAACATGGCCAAGGATAGCCCTTTGATGGAAAGGACATTTAAAATTCATAAATGCAACATGGGTGTAATGTTTCCCCTTACAATTCATGGAAAAGTAGTAAAGATCATTTTTGTGTCCTCCACATATCAAATTTGGTAGTTATCAAAGTGGTTGCAACATTGATAGTATTTTTAGTTTGAAAACATGTCATTTTGATAAATTGTAAAATTTAACACCCTTTCGAATGTCACTTTTGGAAAATGTAGAAATTTGACAACCTTTTGGATGCTACATTTCAAATTTGGGAAAGTTCTAAGAAAAAATGAGGAAGTTACATGATTATGAAACTTTGACCCTAATGTGGATATTGCAAAAGTTACACCTTGATGTGGATGTATCCTAATACTCTTAAAAATTCCCGTAAAATCCACCATAATGTGAAAAGTGTAGAAATGTGACCCCTATATGGATATTGTGGAAATTTTCTCTAATGTGGATATACCTTGATACCCTTAAAACTTCCACCATATCTAAAAGACCCCCAAAAATTCCACAATAGCTTAAATTGGTCAATTTTTACCAAATTTTCTCCAAATTTGAACTAGATATACCCATTTGGCCCCTCTATAATATAGGAAACTTGAATAAACCTCACACTTATCCATTTTTTAGATTTATCAATTCAAGGTAATTGACTAAGGACCAAGAGACTAATGTAACAACTAGAATAATAAAATCATGCAATATGGCCCAAATAAGATCTCTCATATTGGTTATAATTAATGGGCCATAAGGTGGACATAAAATGCCAACAAGAATTAATAAAATGGGACCTATAATTATTTAATTTTTGAATGAATAAAGGAGAATTAAATAAATAAATATTTGGATCTATTTATTTAAGGTTGGACTATAGAAGATGGATGATTATTGATTTAGGCTAGTAATAGGGTTGGGTGATAGTGACAAATAGTGATTTTATTAATTAAATGATAAAATATTAGTTAATATATAAGAGTATAAAAAATTGGATAATTTATTTGATCAATTGTAAATAAATTATCATGTGATTAGCTAAAATGATAATATTTCAATATTAGGTGTCTATGAGTCTCCATGAAAAAATCATATACCCTCAAGAATGTTAGCCAAATAATATGTTAACGGGCCATTTGAAAGTATTTTCTAGTCTTGTTAGGTAATAATATGCCATTGAAAAGAGCCATCAAGACTAGAGGAAAGTCCTCTACCAAGTCATTGCATCCATCTAAATATTCTTGCAAACAAGTTCATATTTTTACTCTTTAGATGACCATCTGAGTTGAAAATATCTAGAGAGATGAGACCCTTTGGCAACTTATTGTTGCTCAGTTGCATGATTTTATCTCCATATTGGTTTTACAACATAGAATAATTTTTAGTAAAAAATTATGCTTCATTTTGTATAAAAATTTGATAATTTTTTGGTCATCTTCAAAGACTTACCAATTTATTTTACTGTCTAGGATAACTTCACAACAAAAATAATGTGTTTCTCATTATTTGCAATATGAACAGGTATATCAAATTGTGCTCCAACTATTGTAATTATGTTATCATACTTGTTATGTTCTTTAGGAATGGTCTGGATGTTGAATGATTCAAAGCCCTCAATCAAGTCCCAAATTTTTTTTTTATAGGACTTGACTAGATTGCAAGTTGTGTTGTGGTTTGAACCTTAATTTGATTCATAACCAACTCACTATCATTAAAGACTTGCAAGATCTTAATTCCTCTCTATTGTGCAAGTTGGAGACCTTGTATTAGAGCCTCATATTCAACCACATTGTTGGTACAACTAAATTGAAGCATGAATGAGAAGTAATACTTCTCATCACTTGGAGATACTAGCATTACACCAGAACCAACACCATTTTTCTTGATCCATAAAAAAAAAACTACCACAAACCACCACTATCTCCCCGAGTCTTCATAAGGTTGGGGATAGGGGTGTTCTCCTCATATATGTAATATTTACCCAACCTAGCCTCATCCGCCTCATGGTATGGATCAAGCTAAAAATCATTACCCAATTCATCTAGTAGACAATTAAGGACCTCCTCCAAAGGAGAAGAAGATTCATGAATGCTACACTCTCCTCCTTCATCATGCAATGTTTAATTCATATTTATGGGGCTAGGTGTGTAACATTTATAGGCTTTGCTTGGATGGCCACCTTCACACCATATCTTGTTATAAACATGTGAGACCAATTAGAAGATAGGTACCCACCTTGTTTAGTAGTGAACTATCTAGATAAGTAGATGGAAAAGAAAGTAGGAAGTTAAATGACTAATATATCTTACAAAACTATGCAGCTTGGGCATGCTTGTAGGGTTAATTTTATATCTTTGATGACCCCAACTATCTTGATAATTGTAGCATCCATCTATACATAACCCTTTGACACTGGCTTATACTTGATGCCAAGGAGTTCAACTATTTCCTTTGGCATAAAAAAATGCTAGCCCTTGAGTGTGTCATGAAATTATGGACTAGATATTTTTTTATGATTAAAGACATAAAATGGAGGTGGCTTACTAATTTTACTTGAATTCTCCTTTTCTTTCAGTTGCATTAGGTTGACTATAGTTTTTTTTCCTTATTTTTCTGACCAACCACATGATTGATTGATTCCTTCCAAGGATTCATGTAGTAAATCCTTTTGAGATGGGATGGATAAAGCCTCCCACATGGTTAAATTTAAGTTAGTCTTCTTCATTTGATTGGAAATTTTAAAGGGAGCATGACTAACCTTTGAATAAACCTTTGTAACAACAAGGTCCACCTTTATTGATTGGATGACTTGAGGTTGATCTAGTGCATTATTACATTTTATAGTAGTCTAATTAGGTGGGAATACGGATTCCATACCTACTAAATTTTAATTTGTATCACCTTGGCTTGGTTGGGGAGTTGATGCATGATTAACCGTGGAATGTGTTCCTCCTTCTATCACTCTTTTATTTGATCTTGTGTTGTGGTCAATTTCATCAACATTAAATAGGTTTAAACCATATAAATTACCCTCATTCCAATTGACCGATGTGGAATATTGCACCATATGATCTTGCTTACCAATAACTACTTAATTTATTTCAAACTGTTTACCTAAAGGTGATGGTTCATTTTGGACCATCAAATTTTGGATAAAGTCTCCATTTTGACATACCTTTTAAATATGTGGCTAATTGCATGGGTAACACCAATTATGCTCTTGAGATAGATTTTTTTGTATTGGAATGATGGAATTTGAAGTAGTAGCGGCAATTGGATTAACAATGTTCAAGCGCCTAGCATAGTTCCATTGATTATGCCCTTGATATGGCTTTTGTTTTTGCTAATAAGATTGATCTTGGGGATGATATGGCCTATTTTTTTGATATTTTTTCCTCTTTAAGCTCACCAATTCAAATTTCTAAATATTTGAAATATAATCTTAACCTCAAGTATCTCATTTGAAGGGATAGAAGAGGTATATGGATTGTTGGTAGATGCAATGGGCATAGGAGTCATGATGGACTAGTGAGGTTGAACATCTAGAAATAAAGGCATTAGAGGCCTTGGAGCTACTTTACCAGATTGAATTAAGAAATTTCTTCTCTAATGGAATTGTCATAATAATTTGAAAAATTTATTCCATCCATTAAGTGTATCATAACAACATCACTATTAAGAACCCTCAATTGGTACAATAAAGCATTGTTTTGAGATGGTTTCACTAAGGAAAGGATTCTATCCCAAGTCTTTTGAAATCTAAAATTAAAATACCCCTAAATTCATGAGGATCTCTTTTAATTGTAGTCAATTTCTCTACAAGAGACAAGTGGTTACTTTTATCTTTAAACATCTCATAATATTTCTCACCTAGATCATCCCAATTATGTATGGAATCAAGTTGCAAACCTCTATACCACTATAGATCCTTTTCATTTAAAGGTATGGCTAGAAGTTTAATATCAACATTGTCTTCAATAATTTTATGGACAAAGAAAATGTTGGAAGTTACATCTTGAATGTACTTTATCGAGGTAATGGTTGTTTTACTAGTGAAATATGGTTCTTTTCAAACAGACTATCGATATGTCATCTCTTTGAGAAAAAACTAGAGGGCTACCAATATTTAAGATGATAAATAATTAATTTCTAGGGGAAACCATATTCAAGGTTACCACTCAATAAATTACCACTAGAAATTCAATTTATTTACTGGACTTTATATGATTTTGCAATGCCTACACATAGGTGACAACCTAGGTTTTCTCAAAGGAGTATTGGAGGTCCCAAAAGATCAGATGGTAGATCAGTGGGTAGACCTTTGTAAGTTCAATCAGTGGGATAGGATCACCAACAATAGTAAATGGGGCCACCACCTCCTCAGCCTCCTCCTGACCGAGAGGATTAAGGGAGCTCAGGGTAGATTGATTTTGTATGGATATTTTTGTATCTATATTTTGATGTAGATAGACTCTATGTATACACATTCATTGGCTATGGATAGCCTCTTTTATATTTTTAATGTATATCACACATTTGATATGTATCATGAAATTTATTTTTTAATGATATATGAGAGGAGATCATTTTGATGTGATCACAATATGGTGTTGTGCTTCTATTCTATGCATTGATCTTTTATGGTACATGCTCTTGATTATGGATGCATGTATGTATGGATGTATGTGTTATGATGTTTCATGTTTTGATGATGTGATGATGGATGTCTATTTATTATTCTTAGGATGCTTATGATATGCATGTCACTAATGATTTGTGGATGTAGGATGTATGATATGAATGATGATGTGGTCATGATTTTCTTTTATTTTTTGTATTTTCATATGATATTTGATGACCATGCAGGATAGATGATATGGGATTCTATTGATGATTTGTGGATATAGGATGGATGCATTTTTTTTTTTGTTATTATGTCATGATATTAGGATACAAATGTTAGTATGATAGAATAGAATAAATGAATGAATGATTGATTTAGATTAGAAATGAGATATAATAGAATGATGTTGATTAGGATATCAATAAATCTATGATTATTAGGATGGATTACAAGATTTTATTGGATATGCGATGATATAGGATAGATGATTTTGCTTTATCTTTTTAGATTATGCAACATAATGTAGAGCAATCCTTATTTTGATATAACAAGTAGACATAATGTACCAAGGTGTGAAGAACCAGGGTGACATTGTATCTATTGCATGGAATTTGACTCTGCAAATAGATAGGAGTATCCTTATTCATTCCTGACATATAGAAACCTTGTTTGATCATGTGAGAGAATGAATCCATCAAAGCGAGTAGATCAATACACAAAAGGTATAAAGAACCTTATATGCATTACTTGAGACTATACCTACACAGACAAGGCAAGTATTTTCTCAAGTCGTATTACAAGAACATCTAACAAACACAACAGATGAAAGCAATGACCATGCCCCATTGTACATACCCCTCTAGACATATCAAGATATTGAAGATCAAGACAGTTTCAAGTGAGCAATGTAAATTAGATAAAAAGATAAAACTAAAAGAAAAGATCGACTAACGAACACATTGATGCTATCATATCTCTTGCCAAAGAGAGTTGTTTTAGTTGATACCTAAAATAGTGTTTATTATAGAAAAGATCTATCTGCTAAGACTTTCATTGGATGTTTATTTTTAAATTTTTAGGCCATTGATATGAAAACTAGTTAACATGTTTGAAAATGATAATCTTGCGTAAGAGTTTGTGTTTCAACAATGGTTGTGTTTTCTTTTGTTTGTTTTATCAAAGATGACGATCATGATAAGTTTATTGTGGGTGACAATTTTATTGTGGACGAATAAGTAAGATGGAATGGATGAATGTTTTTTATTTTTTAGAAATTTTCAAATGTTTTTTACCTTTTTGAAATGTTTTGAGGTTGTTTATGTGCTTTCAACATTTTTTGATTTGTTTTTTGATATTTTTAATATTTGGATGTTTTTGAGTTTTGAAATATTTGAATGTTTTTTGGTTTCACATATCTAGGTGTTTTTGGATTTTCACATATTTGGATGTTTTTGGGATTTTGAATTAACCTAGGAAATATACAAGATTCCATGTTGATGACTAAGTGTAGAAGGATGCCCCCATTCATGTATTAGACTACTTTGTTATAGGTAGGACAAGTTGACCTTACGTCAATTCCAAGTAATACTAATAATGATAGATACTTGTTGAACACAAAGCCATGATAGTGGTGTAGATGAACGAATGAATGATGGATGATTTTATTATGGAATGATAAAAAGAGTATTTGATAGATGGTAGATGGTGCTTATTTATATAAGGCACATATTTTTTAGGTTTTCACCAAGGTACTTGCCCAAAGCACCACCGAAGTGGTTTTTGCTAGAGTGATTTTTCTCTTTACTATTTTATCCTCTCTTTTTTTGGATTTTTTTAGATTTTTGGAATAAGATACATCTCATGGGCTAGGCATAGAACCTCTTGAGATGACTATTGTTGATAGGTTCCTACAAGGGATCCCCTTTAGGTGTTGCTAACTAATATGATCCAAATCCATAGCTTGCGGTGATGACAAAAGTTCCAACTAGTTAGGTTCAAATTTTCCACTATTTTCTTGATCCAACTAATTTTTCTTATTCTCTTTAAAAATAAGGTCTCCTACTTGAAAGTGTCGATCCTTGATCTTCTTGTTATAGCTTCTATGTAGCCAATTCTAATACATTCTTGTAATTGATTCAGTGCTTCTAGATGATGCTTATCCAACAATTCAAGCTCATTCAACTTGGATGTCCTATATTATTCATCATTTATTAGGCATTGTAGTGAAACTCTTAGCAATGGGAGCTCAACCTCAATGGGTAAAAAAACTTCAGTTCCATAAGCCAAGGAATATGGAGTGGTACTATTGGGTGTTCTAATACTCATTCGGTGGGCCTATAAGACAAGATTCAATTGTAAGTACCAACCCCAACTAGCATCATTAGCTGTATTTTTGAAGATCTTTAGGATAGTCTTGTTAGACGATTCTACTTTATTGTTTCCTTTAGGGTAGTAGGGTATGGAGAAATGATGTTGGATATGGAATTGGTTGCAAAGTTCTTGGTCATCCTAGTTTTTGAAGGATCTTCCATTATCTGTGATAATGGCCTGTAGAACAATGTAGTGGAAAATTAGGTAGTTTAGGATGAATTTGGATATCTCTTTTCCTATAATATATGTCATGGGAATGGCTTAAATCCACTTCATAAAATAATCGGTGGTGGTGATTAGGAATTTATGGCCATTAGATGAGGTAAGTGTTATCTTCCCAATGAGATCAAGCCCCCACTATGAAAAAGGCCATGGTGTCATGATAGGTCGTAATTCCTAAGCTGGAGCATGGAGGAGATCACCATGATGCTGAAATTGTAGGCACTTTTTCACAAACTGATTAGCCTCTTGTTCCATGGTAGGCCAATAAAATATCATTCTATGCAACTTATTTACTAAGGTAAAACCACTCGAATTTGACCCACAAACACCTTTTTTTATCTCTTTAAGGTAGTTGAAGCTTCTTCCTGGTTAAGACATCTAAGTAATGTTCCATCAAGACTTCTATAAAGGATATCACCAATGATGATGAAGCGAGAAGATCTTCAGATAATTTTTTTATGGAGGTTACTGGTAAGGTCGGATGGAAATATACCATCATGAAAGAATAGGTAAATATTTTGGTACCAATGGGAACCAAGACCAACAATTTCACACATAAATTATGATTTAGGGATGTCAAAATCCGGTATGAGAAGTTTCTCTATGAGAAATTCACATTTCAAGTTGTTATGTGGCATGTCTAGTAAAGATCCAATAGTTTCCATTGCATCTGCTACTTTGTTGTTAACTCTTAGAATTTTCTCAAAGGTGATGACTATAAAATATTCTTTAAATCTATCCACCATTATTTTGTATGGTATCAACTTATCATCCTTAGTTTGGTAGTCATCATTCACTTGTCTTACCACCAGTTGGGAATCATCATAGACTTGGAGTTCTTGGATCTGTCATTGAATATACATTCTTAACCCTATGATAAGGGCCTTGTACTTTTCTATGTTGTTAGTGTATGGAAAATATAGCTTGTAAGACTTTAGAATGCAATCACCTTGGGATGATGAATAAGATACTTGCTCCTGATCCGTGTTGCATATGGGAACCATCAAAGTATAGCTTCCATGATTTTGTTGATGTTATGGTGAATATTGCCTCACCTAGAAATTTAGATACTAGAGGATTCTCAACATATATGGGAGCTTCTACTAACTAATCAATTATGACTTGTCCTTTGATCACCTTTCGGCCCACATACTCAATGTCAAACTCATTCAAAATCATTTCCCATTTATCCAAATGACCTATAAGAGTTTCCTTTGATAACAAGTATTTCAGTGGATCAACCTTAGAGATAAGCTTAATCTAATGACTAAGCATGTAGTTTCGTAGCTTTTGTGAAGAAAAAAATATTTTTAGAAAATCTCTTTCAATTGGGGTGTAGTTAAGCTCATATTCGACTAATGTCATGCTTATATAATAGATAGATTTTTCTTTACCTAATTTTTCATGTTGTGCTTGTTGTCAACTAGAAATGCACCCTATGCAAAGTTGTAAACTGAGCTTTCCAATGAAAAATTGGATCACTCTGAGGTTGTGGGTCACCTGAGATTGGAGTGAGCCTCCAAAGAAGGCCGGCTTCCTTTGTGTTATCACCTAAACTACTGATTCTTTGATGGTAAAGGGAGAAGGAAAATTCATAAAAATGGAACTAAACTTATGGTGATACACTGTATTAATAAGAAATCATGAAACAGGCACAGGAAGAACATACACTTGAAAGCCTAATTGCTATTCTCAGAGCATCTTCTTTCGGACTTAATGCTTTAGTCCTAACAGGTTCAGCCTACATACACACCTTGGGAAGGAAAGATTAATTTCACAACCTTAAGACATAAGTGCAGAATTATAAAACACAGTTAAAGACTTGCATGTTCAAAAGAAAGATACAAAAATGAGAATCAATACAAACATGAACACAAACTTCCAAGGTAAACTCTGTGTTGTATTCAGGATTCCAGTTGAGTTACAGAAAAACATACATTAATTGAGAAAGGATTGATTAAAAAATCACTAACTCTTCAAAGTGTGTAATTAGAACTATTTACAAAAAGGAAAAAAAATGCCTTATATACAGACTGTGTCGGCCCCTTAGGGCTTACAAAAAAAAAAAAAATCTGGGGCCCAAAAAATGGCCCCTTATATTTTTATTGAATTTCAAGTTGCACCCTGCGTGTCCATATTGGTGTCAAAAAATTGCCTTTAATGGACTCCCTCCTTGAACATCTTGCAACCACCGCCTTCACTTCTGCCACTCGTGTCGATCTTTGAATCTCTCTGCAGTCGAGCTGCTTTGAATGCTCCTGAGCTCCAAACAAATAACCTGTTGCCTGTCATTCTGTTGATCTTCTTCATCTGGTTGAGCCGCCACGGCTTGCTTTTGGCTTTCTCTGATTGGTTGAGTGATCTACACACAAACTCTCGAGCGGTCAAAAATTCTCCTGAAAAGAATTGCATCTCCGCGAGACACTGGAAGTGTCTCACCGATGCGATTAGGTGTCTCTATAGCTATCGACATATCATAGAACAGTCGGTGAGAGCTCATGGCGAGCTTATTTCATTTACCCCAAGCTTACTCTTCTTCATCGAGCTCTGCATTCCTTTCGCTGAAACTTTATCAAGTCGATAGGACCTCATGGTGATGCCCCATAGTCATACCGATATCTGCTTTTGTCACTAAGACACCCACACTTTGCCGAGACCTCTTGTAGATTTTTTTTTCCTTTAGCGAACTCTTCATTCGGCAAGACATCCGTCGAGACCCTTCATTATTAGCGAGATATCGGCCTGTCGGCCAGACTTCCCTTCGGGTTCCTTAACTCTTGGCGATGAGCCACTTTCTTTTGGTCGAGGAGACAACCCTACTTTTGCAAGACCCCTTGCCAAAGTCTTCTTCTCAGCGAGGCCTTTTATTGTCGGCGAGACTCCTGCCGAACTCTCTTTCCTATGCCGACGCCGCCTCCTTTGATTTCTTCAGCGTGACCTTTATCCTTCGACAAGACATTTTTCCGAATGCTTTATCCTTTGTCGAGACTTTTCATTCACCGAGACATCATAATGTCGGCCAGACATCATCCCGACGGCGAGACGTTACACCGAGGGCACCAACCCTTTCCGATAGCCTTTCCTTCATTTTAGAGAGACATTAAGCCTTCACCAAGACTTCATGGCGACTTCATTTACCTTTGCCGAAGTGTCCATCTGTCACCAAAAGTTATACCGAAGGCTTCACATCCATCGGCGAGACATTCACACTTCGGTATAACCTTATGTCGAAGCCTTCTTTCTCGACAAAGTCTTTTCATTGTCGGCAGGACTCCTGCCGAAGGCAACCACATCGAGACCACCCCTTCTTCTTTCGGCAAGACCATCTCCACTCGCCGAGACCACATGCCAATCCCTTCACCCTTTTCTGAGCTCTGATGTCGGTGAGAGATGACGAGTCGGGGAGACCCTATCTTTAGTGACGCTGCTTTCCTGTCGGGGAGACATAACCTTTTCGCTATGACCCTTCAGCGAAGCCTTAAACTCCTGTCGATATGTTCCATTCAACCTCCAATCGGTGAAACAAAGCAATTTGGCTGTGACCACATACCAATGGTATAACTTATTCCAATATAATCCTTTTCTGTCGCTGAAACAAAAGAGAATGTCACGTTGATAGATGCCTGGAGATAGATCCCGATTGTTGTGACATCAAATAAGTCTTGTTGATATGATCTTTCCTTCTCCAGTTAGCAAGAAACAAAGCACTCGATGAAACAACATGCCGATAGGGATTACCTACGTCGATGAAGCACCTCATGAGTTAGTCGGTGAGACCTAACTCATTTGGTAAGACCTCTCAGCAGTGAACACAACTCATGCTGATAGATCCTTCCACTGTCGCCAAGACCACATGAATGTCATGTCGAAAGCCACTTGTATGTAAAAAAAAATTGTTATGACATCAGAAATGTCTTGCCAATAGGCAACACAGACATTTTAGAAATAGATCGGGGGGACCCTGCCATTCTCACACCGATATATTCCCTGGTTTGAAGCATTCAGACCTAATGGAACCCCTATCACATGATATTCTGCCTGATTGAGCCTGAGGGTAAAAATTAGGTAACATTTTTGGCGACCTTTGCTAGATGTTTGCCTGCTAAACATGAAGACCAGCAGTCTAGGTTTATCCATTAGGCATGGAGTCGTTAGAAGGATCACAAAAATAAAAAATATCAGTTTTGTTGTTGGTTGCAACTCGCTTGAAATCCACAAGACACAACAAGTTGCTAGAAGTAAAACAAAACAAAGGAAAAAAAAAGAGAAAATACTATGCCAGCATAGCACCCTGGAAATAGAAAATAATTAGCCTGAAGTGTAGAAGCACTTATTGAAAACATAAACCTAAACTAATATATACAAAAAGGAAGCCCATCAGATTTGAAAACAGGGTTTAAGGTGTATCCCATTGACTGGGATAGGAAGTACTTCCCCATCTGTTGTAGCCAGCTGATAAGCATTGTGCTCCTTCCAGTCTCTGATAAGGAATGGACTTGTCCACATGTTATTGAACTTGGCGTGATGGCCTGGCTTACTTTTTAAAACATCCCATTTCAGCACAAGATCTCCTACCTTGAAAATTTTCTATGTAGCCCTCTTGTCAAATGTTCTTTTCGTTTGGAGCCAATGATACTCCAAGGCTTTCATTGCTCTGTCCCTTAATTCTTCGAGCTCCGTGAGCTCTGCATACCTCACAGACATGGGGTCTTGTTCCTCAAACATTTCCAACTAGTGAACAATGTCTAGAGCTGGAAGCTCCACAGATAGGGGTAATCTTGCCTCTTTGCCATAGACCAACATATATGGTGAATTACCAACAGACCTCTTAGGGGTCACCTTGTCTTCCCAAAGTGCATTCTTTAAACTATTGTGCTAGATCCTTTGATTATCCTCTATGGTTCTTTTAATGATCCTGATGAGGTTCTTATTTGTGCTTTCAGCTAAACCATTACCTTGAGGGTAATAATTTGAAGATGTGCTCAAATGGATGCCATGCTTAACCGCCCAGTCAGTTAATCTTAATCCTACAAATGCAAGAGCGTTATCAGAAACGATAGAGTCAGGCACCCCAAACCTAGTGACTATATCTTCATAGAAGCTCAAAACTGAAGACTCTTTTGCTTCTTTTAAAGCTACCGCTTCTGTCCACCTTGTAAAATAGTCAGTGGCTGTAAGTACCCATTTGTGACCAACACTAGAAGGTGGATTTATTGGCCCAATGAAATCAATGCCCCATCTCATGAAGGGTTGCTCCACTTGAATTGGATGTAGAGGCATAGCAGGTAGTTTTTCCTTTCCTAAAAATAAAGCACATTTGACACACTTTCTTGACCAAGAATATGCATCTTTGAACAAGCTGGGCCAATAGTAACCAACTCTCATGATTTTCCAAGCAGTAGTTCTTGGGGCAAAGTGACCTCCCGCAGCTCCATCATGAAATTCATGAAGCACCTTTTCAACCTGATCACTGTGAATGCATCTTAGTAGGAAACCATTCAGATCTCTTTTAAAAAGAATATTATTTATCAACACATATGGTATGGATTATAGTCTGAAGTATCTTCTTCTAGCTCTATTCAAACCATATGGACACTCACTAGTTTGTAAGAAATGGGTCATATCTTGAACCCAATTAGTTGTCCCCATAGGCACATCATCTTGAGCATTCTGAAACTCATTTGTATTAGTAAACACAACATCCTTTTCTGATTCAGTTTTGCTGCTTGACCCTGTAGCAAGTTGTTCACATAGACCCTTACCTCTAACCAATTTGGTGATCTTGATATCTACATCATACTCCATGACCTTAGTAATCCACCCTGCTCTTTTTTCATTCAAATCTTTATTCAACAGAAATTCCTTCACACTTGCGTGTGCAACCAGAATATGAACCTTATTGTTTGAAAGCAAAGGTTTAAACTTCTTCAAACTTATGATCACAGCAAGACCATGCTTCTCAACAAATGTATACTTCTCTTCATAATCAGCAAGTTTTTGACTGAAGAAAGCAATGGGTTGTTCTAGATTATCCCTATTCTTCTGAACCAGCATAGCAGAGATTGAACTACTACTACTAAAAGCATATAAAAAGAAATATTTAGAGAAGTTTGGGTTTACCAACGTTGGGGCAGATGCTAATGCCTCCTTGATTTCTCCAAAACTATGCTTTGCCTCCTTTTTCCAACTGAAAACTGCATTCTTATTTAACATGGTTGTCAAAGGTTATAACAGGTTTGCAACATCAGGGATAAACCTTCTCAGAAAGTTGATTCGCCCCAAAAATCTTTGCAGACCCTTCTTGTGATTTGGTAATGGTAGCTCTAATATAGCTCTAACTCTTTCAGAATCAATGGCAACTCCATCTTTTGATACTATATGGCCTAAAAGTTTACCTTCATGAACTGCAAAGATACTTTTTGTAGGATTGAGGGATATCCCATATTCTCTACACTTTTCAAAAACTTGCTTGAGGTGTGACAAATGTTCATCAGCTCTTTTGGAATAAACTATAATGTCATCTAGATAAATCAGAATAATCTTATTGATCAAGCTTTGGAACACCATGTCCATGGCCCTCTGAAATGTGGCGCCAACATTAGATAAACCAAAAGGCATCATTTTGTATGTCATGGTGCCCCACTTAGTTGTAAAAGTAGTTTTAAACTGGCCTTCCTCTTTAATCAGCACTTGATTATAGCCCAAAAAACCATCTAACAAGGAAAATCTCTCAGAACTAGCAACTACTTGCAAGATTTGTTCCATGGAGGGCAACGGTAGTGGTCTTTTAAAGATGCTCGGTTAAGATCACTGAAATCTACACAGAGTCTTATCTCACCATTTTTCTTCCTAACTAGTACAAGGTTAGAAACCCATGAAGTATGCTTAATAGGAAAGACAATACCCCCCTCAACTAATTTGGTTAGCTCTTTAATCATTAAGGGCTCAAGCTTGGGATTCAAGGGCCTTTGTTTCTGCCTTATTGGCTTGGCATTAGGTTCTAACTCAATTGTGTGCTGAGCAATATGGGGATCAAACCCTTTCAAATCTGAATATTCCCAAGAAAATATATCATAGAATTCTTGACATAAAGCAACAAAAGCTTGTTTATCTTCATGTGAACAAATTTTGCCTATCTTAAGAAGTTTACTTTTGAAAATCTCCAGTTCTTCATAGTGTTCTTCTTTGATTTGCAAGCTAGCTCTACCCTTTTTAAGCTGATCATCAGTACTGAAAATTGACTCTAAGGTAACAAGGCCTTTGGGTAATTTATTTATCTTTAGCTGTATGACTTGATCACCATACTGCTGCTTGAGTTTTGCTTGATTCACCATGGAGAACTGATCTTCCTCGAGCAAGAAAGAAAGGATTTGCTTATCACTGTCAAAAACTTGCCAGTGAATGTTGTTATCAGGAATTGATGGTCTGACCACAACCTTCACATACTGCTGCACTTTCTCTTTTCTAATGTCATTTGGAATGTCAAACTATGCTCCAATGGCTGCAAGCCTGTCAGCATGCTTGTTCTGATTTCTTGGAATAGATACTAAATTAAAGGCATCAAATTCCTCAAGCATGTTCCACACTCTATTCTTATAAGACTTCAATGTGTCATTTTTAGCCACATTCAGGCCCCTTACTTGATTAACAATTAATTCACTGTCCCCACAAACTTTCAAGCTGGTTATTCCTCTCTTCCTTGCCCACTCTGGACCTTGAACAAGGCCCTCATATTCAGTAGTATTATTGGAGCATGCAAAAACAAAACGGAATGCAGAGTAGTACCTATCACCTTGTGGAGAAATCAACATTGCACCTCCTCTTGCTCCATTCTTACTTTTGGAACCATCGAAGAACATCTCCCAAAGTTCACTTAGTGGTTGCAACAACTGATCTACACCTTTCTCCAGGTTTGGAATCTCTGTGTCAAGCTCAAGAATGACATAGTTGCCCATACTAGCATCTTGAATGAGGTCCTTAGGACTGTATAATACATTTTCAACTGCCCATTCATGCAGCAGTATGTCAGGAATAGCTTCTAATTGGAGTTCTTGAGCAGCAGCCAACTCATTGTCAGTAAAAGCAACACAACTTGCATTTGCAGCAGAAGGAGCAGCATTGATGGGACTTGGGTTATATGGCTCAATGTGATCCTTGGCCAACCTTTCAAATTTAATGGTAACCTTGGTTCCATATCTTGTTCTAAATAGCATATGTGACCAATCAGCTGACACATAACCACCTATCTTGGTTGTAAAGTCTCTTGATAAGCACAAGGAAAAGAAAGGTGGAAGGTCTATGACACATGTCTTGAAGAACTGAAAAGTTAGGACAAGCATGGAGGGTAAGACTCGGATCCTTAATGATGCCCAGTGTACTAATGGAGGTACCGTCCAATTGGATTACTCCTTTTTCTAAAGGCTGATACTTTAGCCCAAGCTTGTCAGCAATCTGTTTTGGCATCACAGAGCTACTAGCTCCACTATCTACCATACAGTTATGAACTAACTTATCACCAATAATCACTGACACATAAAAGGGGGGTGGTTTTATTTCTTTTCCCATCTCTTTGCTAGGCCGCTTATCATTTTCTTGAGGATTATTGGTCAAAACAGTCCTAACTTGACCTATTGGAGACTCATATTGATTAGACATTTTCAAATTTGACAGGGCTGACTGTAACATATCCTTTTGACCTGGGATGGATAATGAGTCCCACATGGACATTGTGACATTCATTTTTTTCATACTATCAAGGATTTTATAAGGTACAATTGGATTTACTTTAGGATGTACCTTTATACCAGTATGATCAACTTGCGGGTATGACTACTCCTTGTCTGGGAGTTGCTGATTTCTTTGCCAAACAAGAGCCACTCGAGGGGTAGATGGTTCTGTAGTCACCACCTTTCCTTTGTCAGCCACTTGACCAAGTTCAAAAGATTTCTTCTTTGTCCTGGTGTTAGCTACAACTGGAGGACTATCTTCGTTCAACCCACATAATTCTTGACCTTGCCAGTTAAGTAGGGTAGTATCATTGCTAAATTGGTCCTAGTGTTGTGGGGATGCATCACTGCTTGCACCCTACTGTGAATTTGAAGCATTTTGTACCATAAGTGCTTGGTTGATCAGTCCGTTTGAGCAAGTGGCCTGATTATGAGGTTGGTTACAAGGGTAACACCACTCATAATCTACTGCTAAGTTGTTTTGGATAGGAACCAGCGCCTTGGTCGCACTAACAGGGGCTAAAGCATAGGCCTGAAAAGGCCTTGTGTTCACACTCTGTCTTGGGCCCTAATAATTGCCTTGATATTGTTGTTTATTACCTTGATATGCTTGTTGCTGACCTGAATTCTGCTGTTGATAAGGCCTACTATATGATTGCTACTTCTCTAAGCTTACAAGCTTGTTACCAAAAGACTGCAATAGACTTTTAATTTCCTATAACTCATTTGGAGAACTAGAAGCAGCATTTTCTTGTGTTACAACAACTGGAACAACAGCTGGCAGCATTGGCACAACTAGTAGAGGTGCGAAAGGAGGTATTTGCAAAGGAATGTTTGCATGAATCTCTGGAAATATAGGCATTGGAGGCCTAGGAGCGAGTTTACCAGCTTGTATTAAGTTGTTCTCAGCTTTGATTGCTATTTTGAAAGCATCTGGCAAGGACACTCCTCCCATTGACTATATCATGACAGCTATATCGCTATTCAGAGCCCTCAAAAAGTATAAAAATGCGTATTCTGGAGGTGGCCTCACCGTTGCAAGGATTCTATCCCAAGTTCTTTGAAATATGAAGTTGAAGTCATTCATCTGCTCTTGTGGAGCCCTCTTAACTATAGTCAATTGTTCCAATAGAGATAAGTTGTCAAACCTATCTTGAAATTGTTTATGCAACTTATCTCCAAAATCGTTCCATGTTGCAATTGAATTAACTGGTAGGCTCCTATACCATTGCATAACTCTTCCCTTTAGTGAAGCAGCTAGTAATCTCACTGCAACATCCTCTTGGGTTATGTGATGGACTCCACATAATGAAGCCACATCTCTCATGTGTTCAATCAGGGTAGTTTGATCTTCTCCCATGAAAGTTGGCAGACTCTTCAAGGCTGCGATTGGAATGTCATTATGTTGTGCCAAATTCAATGGGCTCCCTCCATTAAAAGCAACAAAGGGTTGATTCCTTGGAGTGACCATTAGAGGTGGCTGAGGAGGATTTGCTGGTACTGTAAATGAAACTAAAGACGGAACAACAATGTGTGATCCCATAGATGGAGGAGTGGATTGAGTTCTTCTAGAATAGATAATTGTTGTCTCTCGCCTTCCTGTTGCTCTACCTTTCCTTCTTGGTGGTGATAGCTACAAATATTCAAAGGGACCTGAGCTGCCTCTTGTCTGAACTTTTCTCATAAACTGTAGAAGGCACTGATTTCTGGGGTTCTTCTTTGTGGAGTCACCAAGTATGCCAAAGGACTTCTATAAAGTCTAAAATTCACTGGTTGCATACTAAACCAGTAGTTCAATCTAGTTCACTATCCCACCGGGCATGCTAGAACTGTTGTCAACTAGAAATGCATCCTATGCAAAGTTGCAAACTGGGCTTTCTAATGAAACATTGGATCACTCCGAGGTTGTGGGTCACCTGAGATTGGAGTGAACCTCCGGAGAAGGCCAGCTTCCTTTGTGTTATCACCTAAACTACTAATTCTTTGATGGTAAAGGGAGAAGGAAAAATCATAAAAATGGAACTAAACTTATGGTGATACACTGTATTAATAAGAAATCATGAAATAGACACAGGAAGAACATACACTTGAAAGCCTAATTGTTATTCTCAGGGCATCTTCTTTCGGACTTAATGCTTTAGTCCTAATAGGTTCGGCCTACATACACACCTCGGGAAGGAAAGATTAATTTCACAACCTTAAGACATAAGTGCAAAATTATAAAACACAGTTAAAGACGTGCATGTTCAAAAGAAAGATACAAAAATGAGAATCAATACAAACATGAACACAAACTTCCAAGGTAAACTCTGTGTTGTATTCAGGATTCCAGTTGAGCTACAGAAAAACATACATTAATTGAGAAATGATTGATTAAAAAATCACTAACTCTTCAAAGTGTGTAATCAGAACTATTTACAAAAAGGCAAAAAATGCCTTATATACAGACTGTGTTGGCCCCTTAGGGCTTACAAAAAAAAATATCTGGGGCCCAGAAAATGGCCCCTTATATTTTTATTGAATTTCAAGTTGCACCCTGCGTGTCCATATTGGTGTCAAAAAATTGCCTTTAATGGACTCCCTCCTTGAACATCTTGCAACCACCGCCTTCACTTCTACCACTCGTGTCGATCTTTGAATCTCTCTGCAGTCGAGCTACTTTGAATGCTCCTGAGCTCCAAACAGATAACCTGCTGCCTGTCATTCTGTTGATCTTCTTCATCTGGTTGAGCCGCCATGGCTTGCTTTTGGCTTTCTCTGATTGGTTGAGTGATCTACACACAGACTCCCGGGCAGTCAAAACTTCTCTTGAAAAGAATTGCATCTCGGTGAGACACTGGAAGTGTCTCACCAATGCGATTAGGTGTCTGTAGCTATCGGCATATCATAGAACAGTCGGTGAGAGCTCATGGCGAGCTTATTTCATTTACCCCGAGCTTACTCTTCTTCACCGAGCTTCGCATTCCTTTCGCTGAAACTTTATCAAGTCGATAGGACCTCATGGCGATGCCCCATAGTCATACCGATATCTGCTTTTGTCGCTGAGACACCCACACTTTGCCGAGACCTCTTGTAGAATTTATTTTCCTTCGGCGAACTCTTCATTCGGCAAGACATCCGTCGAGACCCTTCATTATCAGTGAGATATCGGCATGTCGGCCAGACTTCCCTCTGGGTTCCTTAACTCTTGGCGATGAGCCACTTTCTTTTGGCCGGGGAGACAACCCTACTTCGACAAGACCCCTTGCCGAAGTCTTCTTCTCAGCGAGGCCTTTTATTGTCGGCGAGACTCCTGTTGAACTCTCTTTCCTGTGCCGACACCACCTCCTTTGATTTCTTCGGTGTGACCTTTATCCTTCGGCAAGACATTTTGCTAAATGCTTTATCCTTTGCCAAGACTTTTCATTTGCCAATACATCACAATGTCAGCCAAACATCATCCCGACGGTGAGATGTTACACCGAGGGCACCAACCCTTTCCGATAGCCTTTCCTTCATGTCAAGGAGACATTAAGCCTTCACCAAGACTTCATGGTGACTTCATTTACCTTTGCCGAAGTGTCCATCTATCACCAAAAGTTATACCGAAGGCTTCACATCCATCGGCGAGACATTCACACTTCAGTATAACCTTATGCCGAAGCCTTCTTTCTCGGCGAAGTCTTTTTGCTATCAGCGGGACTCCTACCGAAGGAAACCACATCGAGACCACCCCTTCTTCTTTCGACAAGACCATCTCCACTCGCTGAGACCACATGCTGATCCCTTCGCTCTTTGCCGAGCTCTGATGTTGGTGAGAGATGATGAGTCGGGGAGACCCTATCTTTAGTGACGTTGCTTTCCTGTCGGGGAGACATAACCTTTTTGCTATGACCCTTCACCAAAGCCTTAAACTCCTGCCGATATGTTCCATTCAACCTTCGATCGGTGAGACAAAGCAATTTCACTGTGACCACATACCAATGGTATAACTTATGCCGATATAATCCTTTTCTGTCGCCGAAACAAAAGAGAATGTCACACTGATAGATGCCTAGAGATAGATCCTGATCACTGTGACATCAAATAAGTCTTGCCAATATGATCTTTCCTTCTCTAGTTGGTAAGACACAAAGTGCTTGATGAAACAACTTGCTGATAGGGATTACCTACGCCGATGAAGCACCTAATGAGTTGGTTGGTGAGACCCGACTCATTCAGTAAGACCTCTTAGAGGTGAACACAACTCATGCAGATAGATCCTTCCACTATCGCCAAGACCACATGAATGTCATGCCGAAAGCCGCCTGTATGTAAAAACAAATCGTTATGACATCATAAATGTCTTGCCGATAGGCAACACAAAAATTTTAGAAATGGATCGAGGGGACCCTGTCATTCTCACACCAATATATTCCCTAGTTTGAAGCATTCAGATCTAACAAAACCCCTATCACATGATATTCTGCCTGATTGAGCCTGAGGGTAAAAATTAGGTAACAGTGCTAAGAGAGATCCTAATGTTGCTAATGTAGTTAAAATGTACAATATTAATGGTTTATTTACCACTTGTGGCATCAATACTAGTGGTGATTCAAGGTAATCCTTCAATTTTTGAAAGGATTTTTGGTAATTATGATCCCGTTTGAATGCTACACCTTTATGAAGAAGGTGTGTGAATGGATACTATACTTTGGCCAATTGTGCAATGAATCTCTGATAGATTGTAGCTTCCCCTATAGACTACAAAGTTGCTTTGTTGTTTTAGGTGGCTGCATCTCAATGATGGCTCTGACTTTTGTAGGGTCAATTTTGATTCTCCTTCATGATACTATGTACCCCAAAAGCTTACCTGAAGTGACTCTAAAGATACATTTCTTTGGATTTAGTCTCACCTGATAATCCTCTAGTCTGTCAAATATTTGAGCTAATACTTCAAGATGACCTTTTCATGTGAGATTTTTCTAATATGCCATCTACATAATCTTCCAAAATCTTATGAAACATGTCATGGAAGATTGCATTTATCACTCTCTAATATGTTGCTCCCGCATTTTTGAGACCAAAGGGCATAACATTCTAATAATAGGTTCCTCAAGGACAAGTGAATTCAGCTTTATGTTGATCCTCCTATGTTATCATTATCTTGTTATACCCTAAAAATATATCCATGAGATATAGTATCTCATGTCCAACTGTAAGATCCACAATGATGACAATTTTTGGCAATGGAAAATTGTGTTAATCAATAGCCCTTATGAAACCTGCGTCTAGCAGCTTCTGCAATTCTACCTTGACCAATAGTGCTATTTGGGGATCCATTTTGCTTAGCTTTTTTTTCACATGTTTCATATTCATATGTAGTGTTAAATGATGTACTACCAATGAGGTATTCATTCCTAGCATTTCTGCATGCAACCAAGAAAAGTTGACTTTCCTTTCTTTTAGGATTTTTTCTAGATTATGTTGTTCTTCATTGTCTAGGGATGTAGCATAGTATGTCACCTAAGGTTGTTCAGTTGATCCAACATTTACATTTTTTTTTCTTCGAAAAGAACTCTTGATTTCTCTTGATCCATAGTAACATTAGAGAGATTGAATCCTCCATCCTTAAGCACCTCAGAGAGGTTTTCACCCTTGGATACGTTCTTTGTTTTTACTTTTTCATGACTCAAAATTAGGTCACTTTGTAGTTTTCACTTGCGGATCTTATTTTCATTTGTAGATTTATTATTTTGTGACTTAAGGATTCAATCATATCCCCATAGTATTCTTGTGTATCAAGTTCAATCTCAAACCCTACTTTGTGATCACCAAACAGTATGCCTTCTCAAAGACCATGAATTTTGTGATAGCCTCATCATTTTTAAATAAATCAAGAATTGGTGCTTGTTGTTGGTCCCAATCTATGAGTTGGGGGTAGATGAGTTTGAGTTAACTATTTTGGATAGGGATATAAATGACATGGTAGTGATGGTGCATATAGAGGCGTTTTCAAATAAGTATGTTACACACATGGGTAAGTCTTTGATGTTTTCATTATCAAAAATTGGTTATACTAGGAAGAAGCTTCAACTTCCTCAGTTAAGATATCCTCAATGAGAGGGTCATATTTTTGTTCAAGCCATACCTGATACCTTTATTCTTTGGTCACTTTTCTAGAATGATTTGTTCACAAATACCTTGTTGTTTCAAGCCAAGTCCATTGGTACTTGTATAGGCCATACTTTTGATCGATTGATAGCCTTTGATACTTGGATCCAAAGGAAGAGGAGATTCTTATTTTTCTTCATGATATAATAATTTTGAGAAATCTCCTTCATTTATGACCTTGACATTTAGCTCTCCCCATCTTCCAAAGGTAGTTGGTTTGAACTTGATTTTTTTAGACACTTTCTCAATATGATGGGGTTTACCATATGTCTTAGGAGAAAGTGGTAGTTTGCCCACATAGAAGGACTCCTTGAGATTGTAGTCACCACAACCATTGTATTCTATGTGTGCTTTGACTTCAGGAAGTGTTTGTTGAGAAGATGATATAGATACAAGCGTCGATGGATCAACATAGGAAGATGAGAGTGATTACATTATTATTTAGCACTTGTAGCAATCTGTGATATTTCTCTTCGATACTCTTACAATAGTAGAAAGGTTCAAGATCACAGTGGATGGTAACCTCCTTGTCATTTTATGGAAACTTTAGACATTGATGATAGGTTAATGCAATGGCATGCATGGCATGGATCCATGGGAAAACCAAAAGGCTGGTATATGGCAAGTCAAGGTCTAAGACATGACATGTTGTCTTAGCTATTACAAGACCCACTTGTATAGGTAGATTTATTGCTCCTTATAAATCCTATTTATTATCATCATATATGTTGATGGTGATCCCTTCTCTTTCAATAACCTCCTCAAAGTATCCCAAGTGTTTTACTAATTGAAGGGTACAAATGTTTAAGCCAACACCTCCATCTATCAGGACTCTCTTCACCTTGTGCTTATGGATGTATACTTCAAGATGTAATGCACGATTATGAAATGATTGAGATGGGAGATTCTGATCTATGAATACTAAGTAGTGAGTGGATGCAATATCCCCCACCATGACTTGGAATTGTTTGGCATCTGTAATGCCCCGTCTTGTAACCTAAAGAATGTTGCATTGATTATAAAAGTGTAATATTTTTTTTTTTTAAATGTATACATGAACTTCACTAGTGCATACATTCCCTAAGATATGCGACATCACACTACTGTAAATCCCATAGATGACAAAAGTAAATAACATAGCATCTATTTAATTCACATAAACATAAGAGCATACATTCATTAACAATTAAATTACATCATTAAAGATATAAAGATCAAATATAATTATTTCTTACATTGCATTTATAATAACATTTACAATACTCATATCCAAATGAGGTAGGTCATATAAAAGTTTTCTATTACATGTTACAAAATCTCTCCCCGATAACAATTGAGGAGTGATACAAATATAAGGGTTCCACTGTTACAAATAATAAATGTGAGAAAGTACATTTTTACATACGAGCTCTCCATCCAAGAAGTACTCGTTGCCACGAACAAGAACTAGGGACCCAACGGTGTAAGGTGCACGTTCCACCCAACCATGTTGTACCCATAGGCCCACCCCCCATGCTAGGAGATAGTAAAAAGGTTCCCTAGACATAACCTACAAACTCTAGAAACAGGTGAGTCCAAGGACGATACTATAAAAGTACAAACTTAACTTAATGGTTACATTGCTTCCAGAACTAAATGATCAAATACACTAAGTACACAAGGATATTGTTATTATAGGTGGAGTGTCATCACAATTTTGCATAGGTTACCCAGGTGTTTCTTCCTAGGTTTCGGCCCCCATCTTGGGTTTCCCTAGTAACCTCTTACGAAACCCGGCCCCACATGCAATCTGTTGCAAAATCAAATATCTTTCATAAAGACTAGATATCGATTTTTCCATTCCAAGCCTTCTCGACTCATTCTCAAGTTTGAACTAGCCCTTGAGTCCATGAGTGAGGCTTAATTAATCTAGTTAAATGTTTTAGGCTACCTAACATGTTGATTTAGTTTTCACTGATTATCTAACTCTACGTGAGTTACCCTGGCACCACTTTGTGTGTCGGCCCTCATAAAGAGCCACTCCCCTAATAATAACACAAGGAAACTAATTCCACTAACTATTTGGATAAACAAGGTGCACATACACCAAAACCAACATCAAATACCAACCATAAAACAACAGACTTCACAACCTATTCATAGAACCAAGTGTCCAAAAACTGAATAGAACTATGTGCACTACCCTAGTTTATTAGAATTATGAAATCATCATAAAAATAACTCCCTTTCAAGTAACTACTTCTGGAAGACTTATATTCTCAATTAGCCCCAATTTGTCCAAACAATCATGAACAAAAGAAAACACAATTTTAAATGCAATTCAGACAAATATTTTACTAACATTAGGATTTCCTATATCCAATTATCATCTCAAGATAATAATGATACTACTTGGACCAGAACTTTCTATCTTAATACAATTTCATTTTCAAACAAATCACGTATTAAAATCTAATTGTTTACTACAATTTCCCAATAATAATAAAATAATTATCATCTTTCTCTACAAAACATTTTATTATGAAAACGACTTATTTTTTATTTTATTTTAAAAGAATATACTTTTAAAATGTACATGCACAATTTTCAATTTACTAAAATTAAATATAAAATTCTCCAACAAATATATATATATATATATATAATTCGTATATAAAATAAAAACCGAAATTTAAATTTAATATTTCAAGATTCATTTTTTTTTATAAAGTAAATTATATTTATTAAATAAGTCGCATATGAAGCGAACAAAAATTAGGAGTCTAGGGTTTGTGTTTTACACACAATTGTCGGCTCCTAACATGGGTGTCGGCTTGTGTGGGTGGGGTGGCGCTGGGCTGCTCCCACTGTGGTCTACCTTAGGGGCGGCGACTATGGGGACAACCGCAACCTTTCCCCCCACACATTATTTCCAAACATAAGTTTTTTTTAATAAGAACAAAAATAAATTTGTATCTTATATCTGCGAATTTTAAAGAATCTGCATACAGATTTCAATTTATTGAAATTTAAATTTCACAGCATAAAAATTCATATATGTATATTTGTATATATATATGTATATATATCATTTGTATGCATATATATATAAATATATATACATATATAATTTAATCGGTAATAAAATATTATAACCAGACAATAATTTTTAGAGGGGGTTTTCTAAAGAAAGTTGAGAAACCTACCAATTTAACTATTTAATCATAAATTAATAATTTCAATAACTGAGGGTTTCATTTTCAACCCAGATTCTCAAAATCTTTTCAATAAAAATATGTAGAAAAGTTTAACATAGAGGTTTTTGTTTCCTCAAACTAACCAGTGAGTTTCATTCTCAAATCTACAGAGATTTCTTTTTTTTTTCTATTGTTGTTCTATGATTTTACTATAAAGCTTTGTTTCGAAATTTACACAGAAAGGTAACAAATTTTCTACAGAAATATTTTATTGAGAAGAACAGAAGCTTCAATCAAAATTTCTTCTACAGGAAATCCTTTTTATTTTACTATTTAACAAAACTTCTACAAAATTAAATCTTTAAACATACAATCTTTTAAAAAACACAATACAACTAATTAAACAGCAAAGAACCTATTTTCCGTAGCTTGAAGAATTTGACTGTTGAAGAAAAGCTTTGCCTACTGCGTGCAACTTCCAAAGCCCTTTTTAAATTTCCACTTTCAAAAGAATGCAAATCACTAAACCAGAAACAAACCCAGATCTTCTTCCCAAAATTTTAAAATCAAAACCCCAAAAGAAAACACAATTTTTCCAACAATTCTTTTCCATGAAGTCCTTCTTACTTTTCCAGATCTAGAAATATTATTTCCGAGAAAATCCTCAACAAGAATTTGCATTTAATTCAACTAACACACACGGAAAATAAAGAAAATATCTTCTAACAAACTCACAGATTGTTTCTTCTAACATTTATCAAGAATTTATTCCATTTTATAGAATTAAAGAATTCAAAATGAATTTCATTTTTATTTTAATACATATTTAAAATTTCATTTCTCACAAAAAAGCATTTAATATATATTTAATCTATTCTCTTAATAAAAGTAAATTTAATCAATTAATTAATTTATTTAATAAAACAACTTTAATCACAATGATTAAATTATCTTACCAATAAACTAATTTAATTAATTAAATAAAATATAAAGCTTTTATCTACAATATTTAAAATTAATTTAATAAGCACTAAATTATAAAGAACATTAATCTAACATTAAATTCACAAAATAAACCTTTCATAACAAATAATCAAGACAGACACAGACGAGACAACCAAAAACACCAGACCTAACCTGACGACATACTATGACTAGGTTTGAGGCTAGACTAGGAAAAACCTTGTTACTACCTCCCAATCAACATTACTGTTGAGTCTGGACACGCTCAGACCTGTGAAGCCAGGTGGAGTCAGTGCCATGTACCTGCAATCCTGTAATCAAACAAATAACATACATATATATATATATATATAATCCATGATTCAAACACACTGTGAGGAGAAAATCGCAGAAATCACAGGGCACTCACAAGCAAGTGATGCAACTCCATTCTCACCAATACAATATCACATCAAACTGACAAAATAAATAACAATTAATCTACCATGAACATATATAGCAATAACATCTCAAGTAAACATCTATGCAAACATAAAGCATGTCAGAAATAATCACCATCAAACAGTGTATCATCACATCATAGAATAAATCCACCATCGCTCTAATGTCAGCGATCAATACATCAAAACAAGGTATCAGGGTCTATCAAAGTGAAACATACTATCTGAAAACATATGCAAAATGGAGGGGTACTACAACATCTAGGTCAGTAGGTACAAATAATGATAAAAGAGCTTTTTTTAAGATTTCTTTGTGTACGAGTGAAATTCTCAAGAGTTCTAAGATAGAGATTTGGGTTGGTGTTTTCTTCTCATGGTCTAATAGGCTATATTCTGTAGTATTTTCTTTTGATTGAAATTTTGTTGGTGTAGGGACTCTGTGAATGGTAACTTTCCCTCTTAATGTGGTGACTCCACACTTCGGATTTAGTCCTTGTATAGTGACAACGGATATATACAAGTCATCACCTTGTGTATTTCCTACGACATTGTCATAGTTTTGACTAAAATTATTGTAGGTTTTATCCTTTCCAACATTGTTTGCTTTACTATGGTTAGGCATCAGATTCTTGTATATACCCAAGTCATTGTTTCCAGAGTTCCCAAGTCTTTGATCAATGTTTACCTCACCATGATCTATAAGGTCTTGGATAATATTCTTAATTTTCATGCAATTTGAAGTTGTATGTCCTTTCATTCAATGATACTCACAGTAGTCATTATCGTTGTACCATGAGGTTTTAAATTAGGGTTCTTCATAGTATTAAAAATCAAGAAGTTTGATTAATTTTGTTTGGATTACTTTATACAAGATTTATTTCAATTGGTTCCCTTAAAGGAGTGTACTTGCATCATGGTGGGTAGTTATTTTGTCTCAGTGGTGGTTCTCTTGGAGGATTAGTGTTTTGCACATTTTTTTGTTTATTTTGTTGTGTGTTTGATTGAGATGGTGTGTTTATCACAAGTTTTGCATCTACCACACCATCATTAGTTACATTCTTGTTTTTAGCCCATATATGGGGTTTGTCACTTGAACTAGATGACTGGTTGTTGTCTTTATAGATTTGCACTAATCCTTTAGCAATGAGTTCTCTTTCAATGTTAATACCTTTTGAGATGAGTTCTTTGAAGGTTATTACACATTGCGTGCATATTTGAAAACCAAGTTTTGTGTTTAGATTACTTGCAATGATTTCCACTTGTTGTTTCTCGGGGATGGGCCATTTTTACTTGCTCACCTTATGTCTCTATCTTTATAGGAAAATGGAAAAGGTATAGTTCATTTAAGGTGACTTCTACATCAATGTTGTAGGATAAGTGGGCTACAAATTGATCTATGATCTCTTGAAATGTTTTCATTCTCGGGGGTAGATGTGAGAACCATTCAATAGCTTGTCCACCCAAATTGTGTGGAAAGAGGTGCATAAGATATGAATCATTATAGGATACCTCCATGCAAACTACATAGAATTATTGTATATTCTCTTCAAGGTTACCATGTCCTTTGTATTTTTCAAACTCCAAATTTTTGAAGTTTGGAGGAAAGGGTAACATTGTTATACTTTTTTTAAATGGGTAAGGACATAATTCTTGAATGGCATATGATTTCTTAGTCTTTCCCATTTGTATATCTTGGATCTTTTGTGTCAAAATTTGAATTTTGTGAGGATATATCCATAGGAGGAACATTTGATAGTGGATTGTAAGTGTTGTATCGATTTAGGTTTTGATATGGAGGGGGGTTCATGTTGTATGGACTATATGGATTTTGTTGAGGTTGAGGACCCGTTTAATATTGCAGAATATTTTTTGTTTGAGGAGGTGCATTGTATGACCCATATTGGTGTTGGGGGATGATGTTTAGTTGATGATTTTGTTGTGGTTTATATTGAATGTATTGTTGGTTTTTAGGGTTTTGTTGGGTAATTTTTTGTTATTATTTTTGTTAGGCAAGGAGTTGTTGTTGTGGAGTAGTGTTTTTTTTGTGGGTTGATGTATTGATGTTGTTGTTGTTGTTGTGGTGAAGGTATGTATTGATGTTGTGAGTTAATGTTTTGTGGAATGATATTTTGTTGAGTAGGTTGTTGATGATGTTGTGGAGGAATTTTTTGTTGAGCTGGTTGTTGAGCATGTTGTGGAGTTAATTATTGTTGGGGAGGTTCTTTCTTGAACATGTATATTTTGTGAAGGTGGATTTGTAAATGGATTCATCCTATTATTTGTTATATTTAGAATTTGCATATTAGGATTAGGTTGGTTTGTGTATATGGGTGGATTTTTTGTGTTTTGAATGCCTAGGTTTTTTGGAGTCCCTAGACCTTGATTGTTGTACAACGGATTGACATATTGATTTGAAAAATTGTTTGATCTAATTCCTAATACAAAGATCGTAGGATTACCTGGTACATTTGTTGAAGGGGGATCTAGTATTTGGTGTATAATATGACATGTGTTAAGGGATCATTTCATTGTGGATGATTCCTCGCTATTATACTTGAAAATATCATTTCCCTAAGTTGATCAACATAAAAGTTTGAGGGGATTTTAGCACAAGTTTGTGCAAGTTTCAATATGTATTGGTTTTGATAAAGCCTTAACATAGCATACATTGCCCTAGTAAGAGATGGGTCTTGTGACATCTCTAATATCTCTTCAGGAGTAAATTCTTGGGGCTTGGTGAACTTCTCACCTTCATTTAAGTATATTGTTTCTATTTCAATTTCTTGTGTTTGTAGTTGGGTTTTATTTTGTCTTGGAATATCATACCCTCTAGGATTGGAATCGGGCATGCTGAAGGGTTGATCACTAGTACCTGTTGTGGTAGGTACATTGGAACCACTAGGATTTTTCTCCATGTTCTTTTTTATGTTGGTATCTTGTTGTGACCATAAAACTTGTAGTTACCCTAGGAGCTATGGATGTTGAAGGTGGATGAAGATTATTTTGTTGAGATGTTTATGTTGCCTCAAATTGCGCTAGTAGTGACACCTTAAGTGATTTTAGACCAATGTTGAATGAAATTTGGGTGTATGGAGGATGTGAAACCTTAAATATAGATAAATTTTTTTTGACTAGATCTCTTGTTAAAGTGTTCTTGAGGATAATTCTTACTTGTATTAGAAAAATGATTCTAAAGCCAGGGAAGATGATAATGAGATCACAAACTTTGAAAGTAGACTAATGACTCCAAAACAAGTTAAATCATAATTTTTTGACACTAATTCAACTAAATACTTGAAAAGATATTGGTTTTCAAGCACAAAGCTAAACTAAGAGATTATATGGAGATCTAAACCAAAAAGTGAGCAATGTCAACTTTAGGTTTTTTTTATGTGATTGAGTTGATCCAATGATGACTAAAAGGTGTTTAGACAAGTCCAAGATGAACTAGTGAAATGGGATGAAGATGACCAAGGTTTTTTTTATGTTACTCTAAATGAAAAGGATGACAAAATTCCTTTTCTACATAAATCTTTAGTTTTTAGTGTTTGTTGGTCAAAATAGGAATCAATAATTTTTACGATTTTGTGTTTTTTGAACTGAAAGTAAAAAGTGTGGAGTTACAATCAAAAGTGTTGCACTGCCCTTGAGAAATGCATCAATTTTTTTACAAAATCACTGATTTACTTGCAAAATTGTTATACTATGACAATCAAAGGAGTTGAGTTACTATGTTGCTATTTTTTTGTTGGCGGACTACTCTAAACAAATGCATCAAAATGCACACAATTGTCGATTTACACATAGAAGTGATTTTTTGATAAAAATATAAGTGTCGAGATACAAATAGAATTGGTGTAGGATGACACTTAGAAGCAAAAATTTTAAAAATTTTCCAAGTACATCTATGGTTTTGATAATTCTTGGTTGTTTAGCAACTAATTTGTGTTTGTTTTCTCTGGAAAAATTATAGAAACAACAAAGAATTGCACATAGGACTAACTCAAAAGGGATTTGTTGGTAGATTTTTGTGTTTCTTCTTCAACAAGACCACTCTAATTGGTATCATGGGTAGATTTAATAATGAATACATGCCATAGATACATAACCTATTGTAATGGTAGACTGAGATTATCAGCTTATAGTAAGCCCACCCCAACATACCATCCAGTGAATGGGTGACTAGAGTATGCCAAGGTCATGTACCACCTTGACACCTCTAACCTTGAAAGGAAAATATCCTAACAAGGAATATTGATCACCTCAATAAATGTTGCCACATGGTGAGTAACTTCATGTGTTGATACATGTGCATTGCACCACTTTAAGCTGACGGTTAAAAGGTCTTGTTACCTAATTTCACGACTTGCTCAATTAGGTTGAGATTTGTGTTTAGAAATTAGGAGAGAGGTAAATTATTAATTATCTTTCTTATATTACATTCAATTGCATAAACAGAAAAATTAGAAGATTATAAAAATATAGTAATAGATCATTGCATTTATACAATTGCATATAACATAGAAAATATTTACACAAATCTTTCTAAAAAGTAATCTTTATTGATTCAAAAGTGCATATTTGTCTCACACAAGCTATGAGACTTAACTTATTCAATGAAAATGAAGAAAAGTGTATACATGAATAAGTGAAAAAAAGAAAATGTGCATATAAGGAAGGAAACCTGTCATTTCCTGAGAATGACTGGTTCATGGTATGTTTCCTTGCGTTGTTGTTGTCCCATACTGCTTGTGTCCTTCCTAGCTTCATTTTTCTCCTAGTTCATGTATCAGGCAATAGCAATGGTGTTAGAGCAATGCTCTAAGCAATGAAAAGTTTCAAACCTTACGTTAACAAACACCTATTCATATATAAAATGATCTTCCAAATGCATTAAACAAGAATGAAAACCTTGGATGTCCTAGAGAACAACGAAGTCATCAAACACATCCAAAATATGCATTTATTTTTCTAACTTATTTGCTTCATGTGCAAATATAGGAAAATTAATGTTGTTTTATTTTATCAAATTACAGCATGTGGGGTGAAATGGACTCCCACAAGGGTTGAGATCAGCATGTTGTTTTATTGTTCTTTAAAGAAGCATAGAAAGGTGTTTCATCTCTTTGTGGTTCACTCAACCAACCATACATCATCTATGATAGTGAGATTTCAGTCATTGTCATAAGTGACATATACTTGTTCAAGAAAATCATTAAGGATGCATGTAATATCATGGTATTAAAACATATTGTAAAGTACATTATAAACATGTGTATCTGATAGTCATCATGTTATGAGATAGTGAGAATCATCAAGTGACATTAGCAGTTGTCATGAGCTATAAAGAGCAATTATGGTTAAATGAAAGGCAATGAGACTCCTAGAGACACAACAATGAATTTGTTACTTCCTAAAGATCAAAGCATGAAAATAGGTAAAATCATAGTGCATAGAGATCAAATTTATAAAAGTGTGATAATCGTAAAATGATAGTGAATAGTGGGATGTTGCTCTGTCACTCTTTGAAGAGTGTAAAACTCATGAGTACAATCTACAAAAATAAAATGGATATTATATAATAGTGGCTAGTCATAGCAGTGACCTTCACAGTATGTTGAAGATTTGAGAGTAAAAAGCAACAGTAATGTCAAGATCAATGACACATCAAGGATATGCATGACACTCAAGACAAAATAAAATTAAGACAAGTGCATTGTCCATAAAGGGATAATAGGAAAATTACAATGGAAACTCTTCTAGAGGACCTTATATTCAAAGTCATATGACTGTCATGGTCTAGAGGATAGTGAGGAAGAGGGATGAATGGAAAGTTGCAAGCCAAATCACAGGTGGAAGCCACACTAAGAGCAACCAAATGAAGATTCAGAGTGAGTGAAGCATGGAAATATTGAAGCTTGGGATGGTTACAGTTTTCAGGTTATTTTTTGTTTCACAGGGCAACATTTTATTATGGAACAATCAAATGAGATAGCTCTTGTTTCGACTACCCGCCCCCTCTTGAAATCTCATTCATATTATAATCTTGCACAATAAAGACCTAGTAAAGTGATTATAATGTTGTTGTCCACAACATGAAGGAATGGAAGATGCATAGAGCCTTGAATCATACCCGTACTGTGTAATGGCATTGAATCATTTTGCAAATCATATGTTATTTGTAAGACAACATTTTTTTGTGGGACGTTGACAAAGATAGCTCTTGTTTTTATTGTCCATTATCTCATGACATCTTATTCATATGATTATCTTGCACAAAAGAGATGATTCTCATAGTGGAAAAAATAGAGATACCCATATATTTTAAAGTAAATGGAAATAGAAAATATGGCCGCAGCCTGTCTACAATGTATTTTTCTTTTTAATTTCTTTAATCTTCAGAAATAAACACAAGTATAGAAAAATGGAGAATGTAATGGGGATATAGAAATAAAAGAAAACTTTAGCCATGATAAGAGAAGCTATAGGTGAATCTAGTAGAGGTTTCTTTCTTCCAACAAAGCCCTAAAGTCGCGGCTATGGATGAAGTCTACATAATTTCCTCATTCTTTCTCAAAAGAAATGCATAAAAATAGTAGAGAAGGTAGAGAATTATGGAAATATATAGGAAAATTGAAGATTTATGTCATTCTTTTGCTCAGAAAATTGAAATATGGCATTTTTCTTCATGGGTATTGCTAATGAAGGTTTACCTGAATCTTGTTGTGACATCCCATGGAAAATGCATTCATACATCTACTTTGATTCGCCATCAAAATCTCTCTATAGCCATAGAATCCATCAAAAGTCTTTGAAACTCTAGAAAATCCTCATGGTGGCGGCGCTTTAGCTTCTTCATGAAGCTTCGAACATAAAATGAAATATTTCTTTTTTCCTTGTTTTGTTTTAGGTTTTTTAAAAGCTAAAAGGCACGATGGAGGAGAGGAAGTTTTTGCCTTAAGGTTAAGTTTTTATTAAAAACTTCATTCACTTATGCTGGGTCATGGGATATGCTTATGCCTTATGTTTTAGTTTGAATGATTTTTTTAAATATCTCATAAGACTTAGTCAAATAAGTCTTTTGTATTTGTTTAAAATTCTTTTAATTTTGCATTTGAAAAAAAAAATTGTAAAACTTTATTTGAGTGATAAATTGTAAATCACTTCAAATAAATGTTATTTATAAAATGAAAATTAAAATGCCTCTGATGTATATTTTTTAAATGTATGGTCAATTTGACCATTTCATTTTATTTTTGCATTGGAGGGAAAAATGTAAAGTATATGTTTTCATGGTGATCTTATAAACCATTAAAATCATATATCTATTCTCATGCAAATATATGATATGTACTCCTCTTATGTAGACTTGTTCAAGGAGTCCTTTAAGAGAGATGTGAAGGAGATTTATGATCTTGCAAGTATCTTGGAAGAAGTTGGAGGAGGTTGAGGTAGTTTGCAAACATGTGCCAAGGTTGTAGGAGCCTTTATTTTGCTTTTTGGAGCAAATGAGAGCTTTTAGTGGGCAGTTTTATGTGTCATCATGTTAGACCAAGTCAAGCTTTACTTTTTCACTTATTTGGAGCTCTTTGGGATGAGATCTAGTTGCTACTTTTTAGGATTTTTGGAGGCATACGAGTTCATGGAGCTTCTAGGTCCTTTTTGGTGGATCTTGATGGAGTTGGTGGATATAGTCACTTATGTGACTCATTTGTAATCAATTCTGACTTAGGCTTTTCTGTTTAGTGACTCATTTTGGAGTCCTTGGAGGAAATACAGAGTTTTGTAACTCATTTACAAACATTGTATGGTAGAGTTTCACCTTTGGAGATCAATAAAGAAAGCAAATTTTGCCTTCTCAGTTATCTATTTCATTGAGTGTGTTGGATGATTGATGAATTTACATGTGAGTTTTCTTATTCCTTGTTGATATGTCTCATTAATAACACCTTTAAGTAGAGGAGATATGTATGTTTCAGGTTATAGGTTATGCTAGTGATGCAAACAAATTTTAGTTGTGAGGAGAATTTATCATCCTTCTAGGATTGTATGTATTGTAGCTTTCTTATGAAATGTTTATGCAATAGCATATGAGTATTGAGTTGTGCATGGCAGCTTTTGTTGATTGATTGAAAACTGTGTGTGTTGACAATTGTACAAGTTTGGACAATCATTTAGGTGCATCACCATAGGAGTAGTTTTTAGTTTATGTAATCCTTATCCCTTTTCCCAGTAAAATCAGTAGTTTAGGTGAGTACCTAGAGGAAGTTGACCTTCTCCAGAGGTTGACCTCTGTTTATAAGTAACCCACAACTTTAGAGGTCTTCCCATGTTTTTTTTCTGAATTGTTGAACATTAGGTTCAACAAGGTGCATTTTCAGAAGATAACAGTTTTGGAATGTCCAGTGGGATCGAGAACTGATTTTTAGTCTCTTTTGTACTACACGGTGCTACTATTTGGTGTGTTCAGTAGTACTTTATGCCTTTAGAGGAAAGTTTTTAACATACATGGCGACTACATGCCCAAAGTAACTGGTTTCAATAGTCTAAGTGTTGGTTTCATGGTAATATGTCTTACCATTCATCGTTTCACGCAAGTGATGTCTATAAACCTTCTTACTAGTCGTATTCTATAGAACAACCTATTGTTTTTATTTCAAATGACCCTATAACAGCAAATTCCCATCATTTTCATCATGTTTCCCACCCTCCCACTCTTGCTCAAACTTTGTATCATCTAATACATGATCAAGATCAGTCTCGAGAGGAGGGTTTTGATGCTAATCAATGTGACTATTCACATAACTAGCCTCAAAATCACCTTTATCAGAGTGTATTGGTTTTGGTCAAGCATTTTGACCATATGTTGTGGAATTTGAGCCAAAATCTTGACTATATGAAGATTAATGATATTAGCAAAGTGTTCTCACACATGAATAGAATGTTGGTTGATGTCAAGAAGTGAAAAAAGACCATTATGCAGCAACAAGAAATGGCTGAGCAGGCTTATTTTTGTGACCAAAAGTTGAAGACACAGAGGATGCAATTTGAAGAGGGTCTTGAATAGGAGATAGCTGCTAAGGAAGAGAAAATGAAGTTGTTGTCTGCTCAGGCGCAGAGTACTCAAGCTTACTCAAATTATTAGCACCAATTAGCAGAGGAGTTTTAAAAGAGGCAGCTTGAGGGGAGTTTTAAAAAACAGAGAGCTACTATAGAAGAAGAGCAGAATTGTGACCAAGACAGTTCATTCACCATGGAGGAGACTAGAATTCCATTTTTTTTGCAAATGGCTTTGGAGGAGTATCAATTAACACAAAGAAAAGCTCTCCAAGATGGTGAAACTATTTTAGAATAGCAAGAAGACATTGGTGGGTTGTTTATTAATGACAACCAGCAAGATGATGAAGGCTTAACTCAGGATGAAGAGCCTGAAATTGAACCTGACACCTTCTTCCAGGATTTGAGCTTTGATGTTTTCGAGCATGTTATGGATGAAGATGCTAATCTTGAGCTTTATGAGGAGGTATTCACAAATATTATTGAATATTTTTGTTCAACATTGGATGACAAAGAGGCGGACTAGCTAGAAGTAGTTGATAATCATGATGAACTAGAGCAACAGGTTCATAAACTTGAACAAATGTTGAAACAATAGGAGGAACACAGTCCTGGCAGAGAGTTCATTCCCTTAGGTCAAGAAATCTCTCATGAACCTGATTTACAAGATCTTAGTTGGTTGCAGGAGCTTCCTTTCTATTGTACAACAAAGCTTGAAGCTGATTTATTAGATGAAAGTTTGTTTCAAGAAGCTTCTTTATTGTTTCAATTTTTTCCTTCCTTCATTGAAGAAGATAAGCCTGAGTTGGACTATATTTTGAATGATAATGAAGATCTTGAACTTGTACCAACTGTCTCTAAGATTCTTCCAATAGCTGACAATTTTGATGAGTTATTGGCTACCTTAGTGGAAGAGGATTGTTAATTGACCATGGAGGAGGAATCAACATGGCAAGTTATTATGAAAGGTGAAGGCAATTCTGTTGTTTCTAATCATTTAGATTGTCTTCTCTCTAGTTCAAACATAGCCATGAAGCAGGGCAGCCATGAAAAATGGGAAGAAAGAGAAGTAGTCAACATTGATAGTTCAAAGTTTGCTCATTCTAGAGGTTGTCCTATCAGATACTTGGCCAATATGGAGTCCAAACAAGAAAAGATAACCAAGCATGAAAATATGATTGAAAATGACATCAAGGATGCACTTGTAAATGAACAAGAGTATGTTAAACTCACTTATCCTCTTTTAAGTAACATTGCATATGATCTATTTAAGGAGGGTAGTGAATCTATTTATCTTTTTCAAGACGTAGTGCATCAACTTGTTGAACATATTTTTGTGTTTCATATGTTCTTAGCTGCTATTATGCATGCAAATCACTGCATATTGAGAAGAATGGGCAGCTACTTTAGTCTTCCGATGAATGGCTTTGTTTAGGTAGTTTTTCCTTGTTAGTGTAGGGTAGGTTTAGTTGCAAGTTTTCTTTTCCCTAAGTGATATCAAGCACGGTTAGGTAGTTTCCCTTCTTTAGTTTTCTTGTTTTCAATAAGTTTCCAGGTGATCTGATCTATTTCAAATGAGTTACAACCATGTACAAGGCTACTCTAGGTTTGTTTCTGAGTTTTCCATGACTCCATGCCCAATGGACAAGCCTAGGCAACTGGTCTTCATGTTTAGCAGGAAAACATACAGCAAATGTTGCCAAAAATCTTACCTAATTTCACTACTTACTCAATTAGGCTGAGCTTTGTGTTTAGAAATCAGGAGAGAGGTAATTTTTTAATTATATTTCCTATATTACATTTAATTGCATAAACAGAAAAATCAGAAAATTAAAAAAATATAGTAACAGATCATTGCATTTATACAATTGCATATAACATAGAAAATATTTACACAAATCTTTCAGAAAAGTAATCTTTATTGATTCAAAAGTGTATATTTGTCTCACACAATCCATGAGACTTAACTTATTCAATGAAAATGAAGAAAAGTGTATACATGAATAAGTGAACAAAAATAAATGTGCATATAAGGAAGGAAACCAATCATTGCCTAAGAATGACTGGTTCATGGTATGTTGCCTTGCACTGCTACTGTCCCATACTGCTTGTGTCCTTCCTAGCTCTGTTTTGCTCCTAGTTCCTGTATCAAGCAATATCAACAGTGTTAGAGCAATGCTCTAAGCAATGAAAAGTTTCAAACCTCATGTGAACAAACACCTATTCAAATATAAACTAATATTCCAAATGCATTAAACAAGCATGCAAACCTTGGATGTCCTAAAGAACAACGAAGTCATCAAACACATCCAAAATATGCATTTATTTTTCTAACTTGTTTGCTTCATATGCAAATATAGGAAAAGTAATGTTGTTGTTTAGTTTTATCAAATTACAGCATGTGGGGTGAAATGGACTCCCACAAGGGTTGAGATCAGCATGTTATTTTATTGTGCTTTAAAGAAGCATAGAAAGGTGTTTCATCTCTTTGTGGTTCACTGAAGAAACTATACATCATCTATGATAGTGAGATTTCAGTCACTATCATAAGTGACATATACTTGTTCAAGAAAATCATTAAGGATGTATGTAATATCATGGTATTAAAATAGATTGTAAAGTACAATATAAACATGTGTATTTGATAGTCATCATGTTATGAGACAACAAGAATCATCAAGTGACATCAGGAGCTATCATGACCTATAAAGTGAAATTATGGTTAAATGAAAAGCAATGAGACTCCTAGAGACATAACAATGAATTTGTTGTCCTGAAGATCAAAGAATGAAAATAGGTAAAATCACAGTGCATAGAGATCAAATTTATAAAAGTGTGATAATCGTACAATGATAGTGAATAGTGGGATGTTGCTCTGTCACTCTTTGAAGAGTGTAAAACTCATGAGTACAATCTATAAAAATAAAATGGATATTATATAATAGTGGCTACAAGACGGTAAAAGTCATAACAGTGACCTTCACAGTATGTTGAAGATCTGAGAGTAAAAAGTAACAGTAATTTCAAGAGAAATGACATGTCAAGGATATGCATGACACTCAATACAGAATAAAATTAATACATGTGCATTGTCCATAAAGGGATAATAGGCAGAGTACAGTGGAAAATCTTCTAGGGAACCTTATATTGAAAGTCATATGACTGTCATGGTCTAGAGGACAATGAGGAAGAGGGATGAATGGAAAATTGCAAGCCAAATCACAAGTGGCGGCCACACTAAGAGCAACCAAATGAAGATTCAGAGTGAATGAAGCATGGAAATATTGAAGCTTGGGACGGTTACAGTCTGTAGGCTATTTTCTGTTTCACAGGGCAACATTTTCTTATGGAACAGTCCAATGAGATAGCTCTTGTTTCAACTACCCGTCCCCTCTTGAAATCTCATTCATATTATAATCTTGCACAATAAAGACCCAGTAAAGTGATTATAATGTTGATGTCCACAACATGAAGGAATGGAAGATGCATAGAGCCTTGAATTATACACGTACTATGTAATGACATTGAATCATTTTGCAAATCATATGTTATTTGCAGGACAACATTTTTTTGTGGGACGTTGATTGAGATAGCTCTTTTTTCGATTGTCCATTCTCTCATGACATCTCATTCATATGATTATCTTGCACAACAAAGATGATTCTCATAGTGGAAAAAGTAGAGATACCCATATATTTTAAAGTACATAGAAATATAAAATATGGCCGCAGCCTGTCTGCAATGTATTTTTCTATTTAATTTATTTAATCTTCATAAATAAACAAAAGTACAAAAAAATGGAGAATGTAATGGGGATATAGAAATAAAATAAAACTTTAGCCATGATAAGAGAAGCTATAGGTGAATCTAGCAGAGGTTTCTTTCTTCCAACAAAGCCATAAAGCCACGACTATGGATGAAGTCTACAGAATTTCCTCATTCTTTCTCAAAAGAAATGCATAAAAACAATAGAAAAGGAAAAGAATTATGGAAATATACAGGAAAATTGAATATTTTTGTCATTCTTTTGCTCTAAAAACTGAAATATGGCATTTTTCATCATGGGTATTGCTAATGAAGGTTTACCTGAATCTTGTTGTGGCATCCCATGCAAAATGCATGCATACATCTGCTTTGATTCACCATCAAAATCTCTCTACAAGCACATAATCCATCAAAAGTCTCTGAAACTCCAGAAACCCCTCATGGGGGCGGCGCTTCAGCTTCTTCATGAAGCTTCAAACATAAAATGAAATATTTTGTTTTGCCTTGTTTTGTTTTAGGTTTTGTAAAAGCTAAAAGGCACGATGGAGGAGAGGCATTTTTTGCCTTAAGGTTAAGTTTTTATTAAAAGCTTCATTCACTTATGTTGGGTCATGCCATATGTTTATGCCTTATGTTTTATTTTGAATGATCTTTTTAAATATCTCATAAGACTTAGTCAAATAAGTCTGTTGTATTTGTTTAAAATTATTTTAATTTTGCATTTGAAAAACAAATTGTAAAACTTTATTTGAGTGATAAATTGTAAATCAGTTCAAATAAATGTTATTTATAAAATGCAAATTAAAATGCCTCTCATGTATATTTTTTAAATGTATGGTCAATTTGACCATTTCATTTTATTTTTGCATTGGAGGGAAAAATGTAAAGTATATGATTTTCATGGTGATCTTATAAACCATTAAAATCATATATCTATTCTCATGCAAAGATATGATAAGTACTCCTCTTATGAAGACTTGTTCGAGGAGTCCTTTAAGAGAGATGTGAAGGAGATTTATGATCTTGCAAGTATCTTGGAAGAGGTTGGAGGAGGTTGAGGTAGTTTGCAAACATGTGTCAAGGTTTTAGGAGCCTTTATTTTCCTTTTTGGAGCAAATGAGAGCTTTTAGTGGGCAGTTTTATGTGTCATCGTGTTAGACCAAGTCAAGCTTTACTTTTTCACTTATTTGGAGCTCTTTGGGATGATATCCAGTTGCTACTTTTTATGATTTTTGGAGGCATACGAGTTCATGGAGCTTCTAGGTCCTTTTTTGGTGGATCTTGATGGTGTTGGTGGATATAGTCACTTATGTGACTCATTTGTAATCAGTTCTGACTTAGTATTTTCTATTTAGTGACTCATTTTAGAGTCCTTGGAGGAAATACAGAGTTTTGTAACTCATTTACAAACATTGTATGGTAGAGTTTCACCTTTGGAGATCAATAAAGAAAGCAATTTTTGCCTTCCCAGTTATCTATTTCATTGGGTGTGTTGGATGATTGATGAATTTACATGTGATTTTTCTTATTCCTTGTTGATATGTCTCATTAATAGCACCTTTAAGCAGAGGAGATATGTATGTCACAGGTTATAGGTTATGCTAGTGATGCAAACAGATTTTAGTTGTGAGGAGAATTTATCATCCTTCTAGGACTGTGTGTATCATAGCTTTCTTATGAAATGTTTATGCAATAGCATATGAATATTGAGTTGTGTATGGAATCTTTTGTTGATTGATTGAAAACTATGTGTGTAGACAGTTGTAGAAGTTTGGACAATCATTTAGGTGCATCACCATAAGAGTGGTTTTCAATTTATGTACTCCTTCTTATCCCTTTTCCTAGTAAAATCAGTAGTTTAGGTGAGTACCAAGAGGAAGCCAGCCTTCTCTAGAGGTTGAACTTTGTTTATAAGTAACCCACAGATTTAGAGGTCTTCCCATGTTCTTTTTTTATTAATTCTTGAACATCAGGTTCAACAAGGTGCATTTTCAAAAGATAACGGGTCTTAAGGGCGTCTAGATAAACAAGTTTGTAGTTGGGGTCTATCGTGAATAGAGATCTCATCCTTTATGCCTGATTCAAGAGGGGTCTCCTCCCTTCTCATCACCTATACGTGTCTTAGCAGACTGAGGTTCATGAGGCTTGGCTTGAAGGATGCTAGCTACTCCTTGGGGTACAACTTTCATTCTCCCTTATTTATATAGCTTGTTGAGAAACATGCTTGAGTTCAAAACTTGGGCTGATGGGGCCCTCAAGCAAGTCTCCTACTTGAAATAAATGGTTGTGGTAGTACTTTTGATCCCCAATATCATTCTTATATGTCACAAGGGGAGAGCATACACAAAACACCACACCTCAAGGTGTAAAAAAATATTCCAAGTAAGTGATGTTTTTTATTTCCAAGATTGTATGAGGTGCAAGGAAAGAGCATATGTAACACTATCCTACCAAACACATCAAAGAATTCATTTTAGGTGAACCAAAATGAAATATGAGATTTATTTTGTTCAATTTTAGGTACACGAAAAAAAAAAAAAGTTGTATTGTTCAATTTTAAGCCCCAAAACTAAGTGTGCAATTTATTTGTTCTTTTTAGGTACACCGAAATAAAATGATAATTGTATTGTTCATTTAGGTACACCAAACCAAATGTGAAATTAATTTTAAGTGTAACAAAGATAAATGTGATTCCTAGACTAATCCAAAAACCTAGAACCAAAAATGTTAGTAGTCTTGAACTTAGTCTTCTTCCATCGATTGCCACACATTGTTAAAGTGTTAGCTTTAGAAAAATAAGATTAGAAAACAATCAAATGTTAGAGTTAGGAAAATGACAAAGATCAAACTAATAATCTAAAAATCCAAATAGGATAGAAGCATCGGGCTTCTACAAAAGCATTGCACTATTGCATAGTCAGAAGTGTTTCCCTTCTATAGATGTGTCGTCCTTTTGACATAAGCATCATAATTTCCCTATAGATAGAAAAATACAGTTAAAATAGAAGCACCAAAATATTGTGAATTTTCCAAACTTTGCACAGTCATAAGTATCACAATTCTTTAGAAGTTTTGTCCTTTTGACAGAAGCACCAATATTTCCTACAAACAAAAACAAATAGAGTATCAATCATATGCATCAGGATGCACAAAAGCGTCGAGATTTCTCTACATATGCATCAAACTTTAACAAAATTTTCACACTACCCCAGACAAAAGTGCCAATCTTCTTCAAATGTGTCTGTAATCTGCAAGTTGAAAAACACTTTATAAAAAAGGTCAAATTTGGGATGTGGGTCCTGTTGTATAGTCACGAGGATTGCACCCTAGATGCTAATCTTGAAGCTCAACAATCCCGTGAAACATGGAAACACCTTCGAGCCTGTGGGTATGCTCATAGTGAAGATGAATCTCCAGATAAAGGGTCGGTTCCCTGTGATACCTCCTACAAACTACTTCTTTGATAGGAAAAAAGATAGAAAGAAACTTGGAATTGAAACCTATTCTAAGAGGTGATGCACCAGACGTTCTAGATCTACTTGCTTATTCAAACTCACAATGTATTCAACAAATAAGCTTAAATATTTTCACAAATCAACTAACCATGTAACACATAAGTATTTCATTGGAAAAGGACTGAATATAGAGCATGTATGAAGGAAAACAAAGTATTTTCACAACAAACTACTAAAATCAGCTTACTCAATCCATGACCCGCATTAAGGGTGATCCCACAAAGATGGTTTACAATTTCTGAGAGATTCTGATTTTTGTTGAAATCACATATTTTTAGAATAATCCTTAAAAAGTTCCATTTAAAGAATTCCAATTCAAGAGGGTTTGATCAAACTACCTTAGATCAAACCCCCTTGGATAGAACCCTGCTAGTTTTAAACCATACCTATAACGGAGTCTCCTTTACACCTATCAAAATGCTAATAAAAAACCACTTTTGATTTACCTTTTGGGGGATCAAATGAATTCATTTAAAATTTATTTTTTGTAAGTATTTATTCCTTATTATAAACTTCCCAAAAAGTATAATTTTAAATAAATTTAATTTAATTATTATATTTACTTTTTATTTCTTGTGAATGTAGGTTTTTCACCGAAAATCAAGCTCTCTGTTCTGCACATGTGGAAAAATAGAAGATTATCAAAAAAAAATTTGAAAAATATGAGTGTACTAGATATTGAAGTCCTTGATCCAACAAAAAAAATTTGAATTTCGATACATACAAAAAAAGTTATGTGCTATATGGTCCTCCTATGTCTAAATTGTAATTGGTTTGACTTTGAAACTTGATTAAGGAAAAAATATTCAATAAAACACTATGAAACCAATTTGAAGCACTAGATATTGTAGTTACAAATCTAAATTTGAAAAAATTAGAATTTTATCCTTCATGGAAAAAAATTTGTGTTATACGATGAGCGTCACTCCTTAAAAATGGTGTTTACTAAAAAAAACTAGTTTTCCAAGGAGATGGAAAAAGAAGTGCAATATGATTCCAAAAATTTTGAAAAAAATATATTTAGAATCTACAAACAAAATGTCACAAATCACTAGTTTGCATCATCTTCAAATTCCTCACGGTTTAGCCGCTATAGGTGCCGGAAAGTGAAGATTTAGTTAGAAAAAATCAGTTCAGTGTCCAGTTTGGCCAAAAATTGTAAACCAGTATTGTGTGATCACCCTTAACTATGCATCTCCCTACATTCATACTATTTGAATGAGACAAAATCAAAAGATTCTAAGAATGAATCACAAAAATATCATTAGATCACTCATACACTATAACACAGGAAGTATTAAGAAGGAAAACTGTTGCTTTCTTTATTGAAAATAAAGGAATTGCTGCCATAAGTGGATCAATCTGAGTTACAAGATCAACTTCTCTTTGCATAATGCAAAGGAAAAGAAGCAAGAGCTATGAAAAATACTAAGTCTTTTCTCAATATATATAAAAAAGTAACTCCAAGAGCTAGGAGGTGGTAGAAGCAGCTAATTGGAAGTGAAAAATATCTCCAAAAACCCTCTCACGAGTAAAGATAAAAACCCATAAAAGGGGGCCCACAACTGAAGCAAAATGAGCTCAAATAGTGGGAAACTTCTCCTACATGATAGCCAACCCCAAAAGGTTCCTCAAAAGGCTCCACTAATTGAAAATGAGACTTCGAAACCCCTGTTGAACTCCACTCTCGATTTTGCATGATCAGAGGACTTCAAATACACCTCAGTTGTCTCTACCTCCCGATTTTGCATGATCAGTTAACTGATTGTTAACTCAATTTATAAATTTCTTCTATGTTCTTACAAGAATTTTGGATAATTATTAGCTTTATTTTAACAATATTAAGGTAAATAAAGGCTATTTAACCTTCATATTTGTTAAAATAACTAATAACTTAATACATTTTTTGTAACAAATATTAAGGTAAAGTCATTTCTTATTTACCTTAATATATGTTTACATATTTTATAATTTACAAAAGTTATGCTAAAGTAGAAGGAATTTGAAGTGCTTTTGCATTACATACTCTTGTTGTTTGCGGCCTCCTTAAGCATTATTAGGTCTGTTGACTTAACTCATGACCCCATGGCATATTTTATTCAAATGATTTTCATTAAAATATAAGTCAAAATATCAAGAACCCTTCATAGGCAATAGGGCACTCCCAACAAAAGAAACAAACCCTAAGTTGTTTTTTCATTTCTGCATTTCACTTCTCAGGTTTTCTTCTAGAGCTACATCGCCATGGAGGGTTTGCTCGAGCTTCTGGAGGCTTCTAGAGGTTGAGGCCGAGAAAGGTAAGATCCTACACAAAAACTACAATGATTTTTCATTCATTTTCATTTTTTGAGTGCATTCTTTGGAGGCTTTTACCTGCTAGTTTGCATGTATAAAAGTTTCTAAAGCCTCTTTAACAAATCCAGTTTGCACATATCTTGGTATCATTGCATCCCATGAGATAACAACTCATTGAGGCATTCATTCATTTTTCGTGCCTTGTCTATCTTGAACATTTTGCCTACTGCTACCAAGTCGTAAGGGCATTCTATAAAACAGTCGTGCCTTATCTATCTTGAAGGTCATGGCTTCAATGCTCACACTAGATTTCATTTATGCATTGGGTATCCATTTTGAATGAAATATCTTCTGGGTTATAAGTTTGTGGATTTTCCTCTTCCATTTTCCAAACATTTAGCTATTTTGTAGGCCACGAGCTTCCTTTCTATGCAGGCCATGGCTTGTATTTCTGTTGTAAAGAACCTTGGTACAAGATTTGAGTTGGGTCTACACTTTTAGTGCTAAGGGATTCACTTTGAAAACATTTCAAATCTTCACTATAGCTACTAAGCTCTGAAAAGAGCTAAGGCTCTGAGAATAGGAGGAACCCTTGATATAAATCTTCACTCCTCTCGTGTTGGGTTTACATTTTGTGCATGGACTTGTCTCTACCCTTATATTATCATGAGACTGGAAGTTTTTCCTTTATGCTTGACTGATTTTCATGGATCCTTTTGACAGTGGAAATGATTTATCAAATTGAAAATGAACCAAAATTGTACCTTTGTATAGTGTTGTTGATGGCTACTTGGCTATCTTTTATGCACGGTTTCCTTGAAAACTTCCTTTCAGTAGTGAGTGAACACTTGTACTCTCACATTTAGAGCACTGCCACTATCAAGGAGGCTACATAGAGGATACCTTAAAAGGACTATTGGATAGGTTTGTGCCTTCAATATGAAAATATTCCCTTTAATAGTTGCAAGCTTTATCAACTCTACACTTCCTTGTGTTCAGGAAACAACACATAATTTTTCCCTTTTTGACTATCATTGTTTATCTAAGGGACTTCCATATTATAGTTTGTAGCCATCATTCTTGAACCTATGTGCTAACATCTTTCACTGTTTATAACATTTGTCGTCCTAGTTTTTAATGGTGATTTGTATCTTCCTTATCTTTTAAGATTCATGCACTTGCTTTTTGGTCTTTGGAAGGTCTGAGTTTTACTTTTACATGTGGCTGCCTCTCTTTATAAATGACCATTATCATGTTGCAATATTCTTTATGTACCATACTATTGTCCTATTGAGATGGATTTCTCATTTCTTGAAGCTTACTTAGTATATTGCTATCCTGCAGGCCTCTCACTATCCTATCATGACTGTCTTTGATTGTATTCATGACTGCCCCTTTGATAACAGTGGCATTTATAATAACAATAGCATTTATGGTATAAAATGTCAGGATGTAATTATGCTTAAGCTTATACAACATCATGATGATGACGACGAGTAATATCAATGTACTTTATGATGCGACAGTAATAATATTAAATGAAAGTGATGTAAAATGAAATGACAACTTGTAAAATGATGTGATAGTTTTGATAACTTGAATATGAACAATAACCTGAAGTGGAAAAAATAAATACACCTTGTTCATTTGTGACTATCATTTCAAGGTGAAGGGGTTAGCATCATTGCAACCTTGACTTGATATTCATGATTGAGCAGTCCTATATTCATTATGCACATGGTAACTTGGTGATATGACTGATGTGCCTAAATTTGAATACACCTGTATGAAAACTGAAAAGACTTCCATAAATTTGAAATGTACTTCAAATCCCTCTTAAAATATAAAAGGGAAGCACACTGGGCTCAACCCTTGTGGGAGCCCATTTTCTCCAAATGTTGAAATGTCAAATAAGATGAAACATGAAATAATGAACCTATACCTGCATGCTCAACAAACAAGTTAGATAAAATAGTGAAGTTCAATGTTCTTCTTGATGATTAAAACCCATTTGATGATCTAACTTGGCTTTCTGCACATATCTGATAATGATTCAATTGAATTGATGCATCATAGTTGTAGGTTATATGTCTGTTGATTAAAACATATGATGAGTTTTTATATCCTGAGCTCTAACAAAACTTTTCAATCAACTGCAGGTGTTTCTAAAGACCGGGTACAAGAGGAGTTGAAGATAGGAGGTTCAACACCAACATTGCATGACAATGAAGGATATGAATTCTCCTTATGTGCTTTTTTCTTTATTTAATCTTCAGAAATATAGCTTGCAATCTGTCTTGTATCAATTCAATTTAGTCATTCCCACAGCTTGTGTGGGACTTTTGAGCACTTTTTAGATTTTCAATGAACAAGACAACAACATTGTATACATTTGCATTTCTAAATGAATGAAATACAGAATTATCATGCAAATTTTGATCTCTTTCTATTGTAAAATACTGCATAATAAGAACTAAACTTCGTTTGAAAGCTTCATATGCAAATGATAATGATTAGCAAAATTTATTGTAGTACCTTTCACCTTAAAAGTAGTCAATTGTTCCAACTCTACCAAAATGAGTTGTAGGTGAAATTTTTCGTAACATTTCTGGTGATTTTTGTTGAATGCTTGTCTGCTAAGCATGTCAAATCAGTTGCCTTGACCATCCATTGGTCATGGAGTCAAATTTTCCCCTCCTTAAACTCTTGAAACCATTGTAACTCAGTTGTTTGGAACCATACAATAACAGAACAAAATAGAAAAGAAACTAACATGGCTCTATTTAGGACAAAACCAACAAACATGTGCATCTACACTTCTTGGAAAACAAAACCAAACTGAAAAGAAATGTGCCTTAAGCACATATTAGCTGAAAATTCTACCCTACCCTACACTAACCAGCAGTGTTAGTGCTCAAACATGAGCATTCACTGGTTGTGAGAAATAGCTTCCCTTCCTTAACAAGAAACAATGATTTACATGCTTATGAACAACAAAAACTAGATGAAGCACAAAAGGATACTCAATAAATTGTTACAATGCTTCATAAAGAATGTAGACAAACTCACTCGTTCTTTGAATATGACCAACCATGCTACTGGTTTGGAGTGAATGGATAAGTTGGACCTGCTATCCTTTTACTAAAACTTCATTGAGTATGCTTGGTAGCTCAGTCTTGGAAAGATGCCTAATTGGGCATCCTTTTAAGATGATAAACTGATAATTCTTTTTGTTGGATTCTCCTTTGTCAGAAAAATTTCAACCACAACCTCTTTGATCGCTTGATTATGTTGATCACAAACCTTTTCCTTGAAAGATGCTAAGTTACCAACAATGTTAGATCAAAAATATTCAATGATATTTGAGAATAAATCCTCTTCATGATCAATTTCATCATGCAATGAATGCTCTAACTTATCCTCATGATGGCTTTCAAAGCTCATACCTTCAAAATCTATGATTTGCTACTTTTCTTGCTCTGCTTGAACAACCTTTCCTTGTGAATCAACCTCTTGACCTTCCAAAATATGACTCTCCTCATTATTCACTGGCTTGGGATTTTGATCACTATAAGAATTTAGTAGAGTGGTAAGCTCTCTACAAGTTAAATAGGTAGGATCTTGACAATCAAACATTGAGATAGCTTGAAAAGACTGATCATCTTCAATTAGTTCACTTTACTGCTCTTCAAGGAAAGCTTCTTTCAATTCATTCATGGTAGCCTCTTCAATGCAAAGGGAGTTTTGAAAAAACATTAGATGCTTCATCTTCATGGAGAACCTGATTTGATTTATTTTCATGTTCAGCCTGATAGCCAGTCATATCTTCATGCAAAATAGCTTGTCAGATTGCAAAATAAAACTATCCTTTTTCTCTTCTATATGGATTGAGATTGTATCTTCATCCTTGATTTCAAGGACCAGAAACTCATATAAACCTTTAATATGTTCTTGCTATTCCAAACCAACTGATAATTTGAGCACCTATATGCTCTCTTCCTCATTGTCAACAAATCCAAGTAGCTGATCAAACAAATAAATTGAATCTTCCTCCTCAAGTGATACCTTTTCTAATGAAACCTTGACAACTTGTCTTTGCAATAGAAGACTTTCACCTTGTAGCCTTTTCATCCTGCTTTCATTCATCTCATAAACAACATTAGAAGACTTCTCAAATAAATCAAAGTGCAAAGGATTTAATATCAAGCTTGAACCAACCTCCTCTACACATGCGTTATGTTCATTTTTAGCTAGGAACACACTATAAACAGCAGCAACCTCTTGCTCCACATGTGATTTTTCTGATTTGTTGGAACAAAAGGGACTGCAAGAACCTTCAACTACTGAAGTAGGATTACTAGTTTCATTATGAGGTGTTTCAAATTGCTCTTGGCTATGAATTGGTTGTTGTATTGAAGGAGCACTCCTAAAACTTGGAATTTTGTTTGGTTTGAACTCTACATCCCCTTGCTCCAAATAAATCTTTTGTTGTTCTAATTGGTAATACTCTACAGCTAAATTTAGTGGATTTATATTTCTAATATTCTCCATGATCAATGGGATATCCTGATCAATGGGCTACTCTGTAACTATACTAGGATGTACTTGATTACTTTTCTCAACTTGCAAAGGACGGAGGCCTATCAAAATTGGAATTTCAAGTTGAAAAGGCTGATTTGAAGAGTTAAGAGGCTCATTTTTCTTAAAACTTGGAATTTCATACTTACTAACATTATCTTGAAAGGGTTGATCTAGAATGAAAGGAGTTGTTTGAACCTCATGCATTTTTGTTTGAGCAAACAAAAACTTCATTTTCTCCTCTTTTGCAAATAACTCTCTCTCGAGCTTTTCTTCAAACTATATTCTTTGTGTCTCTAACCCCTTTTCATGAAGGTAGGCCTGATAATCTAACTCTTGTTCCTATAGATCATGTTTTTGGTCTTCTTTAATCTCATTTAACTGCCCTTCAATGTACAACCTTATGTCCTTGAAACTCATTTCTTGAAAGTTTGGAGTTTGATAAGGTTGATAGCCATGCTGATTGAAAAAATGAGTTTCTTGGGGCCAATTTTGAACAAATGAAGGCTGGTATGAAATTTGAGTAGGGGTGGGTGGGAGGTAAGCATGTTGAGCATGTTGGTTATTTGTTGTGATATGGGAATTTTGGTCAAAACCAGCATTATAGATATTTGGGTATGGTTGATAAGAAGGCTCATTGATAATATTTTTCATAGTACATGGGGGTGGGTATACATATTGACTATGAAAATTTGGCATTTCTACTCATACAAAGAACTGGAAATAAGAATAAGCTTGTATTTGAAACCTACAAGCATTGGATCTTGTTGAAACCAGTAGATGTACTCAGAGCCACCAAGTATAAATTGTAACCTCTGAAAGGTAAAAACACTATTGTATATACCAGAACAACATTTTTCAATTTGAATTCTTTCTCTGAAGTGAACTTCAGAGTCCCACTGGGCGTGCCAAAAATTGTTGTTACGAGGATTGCACCCAGATGCCAAGTTTATACACTCAACAATCCCATGAAACATGGAAACACCTTCGAGCCTATGGGTTGAAGGTGTTTCCATGTTTCATGGGATTGTTGAGTGTATAAACTTGGCATCCAGGTGCAATCCTCGTGACAATAGGTCCCACTAGGCATGCCAAAATGTCATAAGGGAAAATATGGTGGTCAAATGAAAGCATAAGTGATTAGAGGCTAAAAAAATTAAAAACTCAGATAATTGATATCATACAAACCTATACTTAATGAGATTAACATGCACAAGCTATCAAAGATTTAATCTAAAAAATGAACACAAATTCAAAGCAATTACACCAAAAGAGAGTGCAAACCTTCAATCCCATTTTGGATTGACGCAAATTTGTGATGTGGATTACTTAAATTGTGTATAATCCATGTTGCAAAAGCTTGATGAGAGGTGTGATTCACAAAATAGGTGTTCTAAAATGCTCAAGATTGGCTCAAGAATTCTAGAGAGTGCCTATGCTTATGAGGATTGTGAATGAATTTTATGTTTGAAAGGATTTGTTTTATAAATTTTAGGAATTCTAATCAATGGTCAAGATCAAATATGAGGATCAATAGATGAGAGGAAATCAAGGATATGAGGGAAGATCAATGGTTGAGGATTCATTAGAGCCCAAAATATCCCTATTTTCATGCAAAAGAAGTTGAAGATATTTAGATATTTGAATTTGAATTGGGAATATTCCCTTTTTGAAAAAGGAATGTTCTTGTGCAAGTTGGAGGGTTGGAGGAAAATTAGTCAATTAAATAATTGTAAATCATTTAATTGTGAGGATGAGAGGAATTAATATTGTAATTAAATAATTGGAATTATTTAATCAAAACGGGAAGTTAGCATGAAAATGATGAATTATTTATTCAAGGGGTAAACGCTTTTGATCGGAGCTATGAACCAGAATACATCCATTCAACAATACCACCCCAATGGGGTTTGAACCTTGGTGGCAAGAACAACAATGCCACCATTAAACCATCACACCATGCCAATACCAGCATGAAAATGATGAATTAATCAAATAACCTTAATTATTTAATTAATATGAGAATAAAGTGAATTTAACTAAATAATTGGATATTATTTAATTAAATAGAGGTGAAAATTCCTCACATTATTGTGGAAATGCCTTTATATTGTTAATTGTGTTCTCATTGGATATATTTGGAGGTTTTCCACCTAGAAGTGGCTTGTTATTCTCAACTATTATCAAATAATTTTAGCATATTTCATATTATATTCTTCTCTTGTACTCTTTATTTCATTACAAGTGGTATTAGAGAATGATCTTGGCATTGTGAAGGAAAGGCAATTTTTTCAATCTTGGAGATCATTTTTCAAAGTGCATGTCTTCCAAATTTTGGAAAAAAGATCCTCATTTTTGGATGGTTTTTCAAGGGCATATTGAAGCACCTTCAATTTAGATTTAACATAAATTCGAGGAATATTAATGGATCTATTTCTAAATTAAGTTTTTGGCCTTTTTTTTGGAAGAGCATATCTCTTAGATCTGGATAGATTTTTCCCTTATTTCTAAGTGGTTTCTCAGGAGAATATTGAAGAGTATACTGTTGGCATATGGCTCGGGGAGATTATTGGTATGGATTCTAGTGTGGTCATTGATGGCAACTGAAGTCACTATTGTGGTCCATAGATCCGAACCTAGTCATAATGGAAGCTAAAGTCAAGTACAGTGTATTACCAGCAGAGAACATGATGAACAGGGTATCTGGTTAGTATGTCAATATGTATGCTTCACCAGATCATCATCTTGTGTTTTGGATCCCCAGGACGGGTTGTTAAGCATGTATGGTACCTTATTGGTAATTTTTTTGATGTTGCATTAATCTATGTATGAGTGAAGAGATCCAGCAGAATGATTTTCTGTCTATTTGTTCATTAGGTCAACCTAATCAATGAAGCGTGTTGTAGATGTATAAGGGATGATTGTTTAACTGTTTTTATGTTTGAGAATTTTGTTTTGGGTCCTAGCTATGGTTTGGCCAACGTGTGTGGGCACGCATCAAAAATTATTTATGATTTGAAGTCAACATGTAGAGAATATTATATTTTGTGTGAAGCCAACATATAGTGTTTGAATTCTTGCTAGTGGGTATTTATGCAAGTTCAAGAAATTCATTTTGTGTGCATGAGATATATGAGAGCAGTTGTAGGGCAGAGAAGTTGGGTATGCGAATATTAGAAGATCAGTTGTGAGAATTTTGTTAGTACATAAGAGGATTTGGTGACAGAGCAGAAGCGAAGTGCAGATTCTGACAAAAGGTCTAGAACTTGATTTATGAGCTTCACCGAAACTGAAAACCAGGCATTTGTAGATGCTATCTTCTCAGTTCAAGATTTTGTTGTAATCTCTAACATTTTGTAAGGCAATGATCCTTCCTTGTTTTGAGTAGTGAGCTCTAGGTAGTGTGCCTGAATGCATGTGCATTCCCTTTTCTTCATACTTTTAACAAAGTATATAAATTGTGGATTAATCTCCACCATGGTTTTTCCCTAGTAGGGTTTCCATGTAAAAATATTGGTGTTATGGTGCTTTGATTATCTTGTTCATGTTCTTGCATCTTTATTTCTGTTTATGTGTTGTTAATGGCTTAAGATCTGGATTTAAAGTTTAAATTTGTGGAACACTGATTCACCCCCCCTCTCAGTGTTCCTTGAGTCCAACAATTGGTATCAGAGTAGGTTCCTCTTTCAAAGCTTAATAGCTTGAGGTGGATCTTAAAGTAGAATAGACTCTAGTGGTCTTCAATAGTAGCTTATGGTAGCACTTGATGATCTTGATCAGTCTAAAGCAGAAGTCCTGGAGTTAAAAGCAAATCTTGTGGATGCTAAAAAATCCATCCAATCATTGAAGGATAAAATCAATGAGTCAAGAGAAAAGAGGAAGGATTTGTGTGATTAGCTGAAACATAAAGAAAATAAAAGCTTAGAAGATGTTCACCTGAATTAGACCCTAAAAGAAATAACTAAAGAATGTGAAAAGCTTGCTAGGGACAATGCTACTCTAAAGCTTGAAATGGAATATGTGGTGATGAAGCTAACTAAGGAGATTGAAGAAAGAAAGAATAATGAGGAGAATCTGGCTCAGTCCTTGAAAGAGAAATATGAGGAATCCAGTAGAGTTAATAGTGGATTCATTCAGCTGGAGATTGAACTACAACAATCCAGAAGTAATGAACAAGAGCTTGAAAGATAGATAGTTATTCTCATAGATGAACTCTCTACTAAAAATGAATACAAGGAGAAGTTTAGGATCAGTTCTGCTAAGCTTGATGAGATGACTAAAGGACAGAAGGATGAAAATGATAAGCGAGGTCTTGGATATGAGAAGGAAGAAAGCTCTAGATCTAAACACAAGGATCCCAGACAAAGAAATCAAATGAACAAAGGCAGAAGGTATCCGGTAAGACAACCCAATGCTTAGAAGTTTAATGGTTACTTCTTTGCTTGTAGTAAATTTGGTCATATCGCTTCTCGGTGTAGAAGAAAAGTAAATTCAAGCAGTCCATCATTTCCTAGTCAGTGTTTTAGTTGTAATAAGTTTGGCCATAAGTCAATTCACTACAGGATTTGACACCATTTTCCGACGGTCGTTCGTCGGTCGTTCGACAAATCTCTGTCGAAAGAGCGACGCAATGGCCAAAAATTTTCCGTCGCTGTTTTTTCGTCGCAAGGACGACGAAAAAGTAAACGTCGAAATAACGGCGAAGAATCGTCGGTCGGCAGGATCGCGACATACGTCGGGATTTTGTCGAATATCGACGAAAACTTTGTTTATCCACCGACGAACTGCACTAGAAGTTCGTCGTCGGCTCGACGAAATGGGAAATATTTAGCGTGGAAACATGGAAATTTCGTCGAAATAGCGACGAAATACAAAATTAGTAGCGTCGAAAGAACACCAAAAGTTCGTCGAATATGCGACGAAATAGGCAAGTAGTAGCGTCGGAAGAACACTAGAAGTTCGTCGAATGTTTGACGAAATATTCGTCGTAGCTATAGAAACTTCATCGAGGCTTTTTGTTGATTCGTTGGTTGTTATCATCGAAATTTCGACGAAGAAGCAAAATTTTTTTTAAAAAAAAATATTATATATTCGTGGAAATGTACCATTGTGGAGACTGACGACTGATCATACATACAGACTGCATATTGGTTTGATGCTTCAAACGATGCATTTCTTATATTGAAAAGTTATTACCTTGAGCTTCTCTTTGTTTTGAGTATAGTTTAATATTCTCTACTTAACAAAGGCCAACCATTGACGATTGGAAATCATTTGGCTCCGCCCCCCTGCATCACTCTCAATTCCATGCAATCATATAGCATTAATCATTGATTCATCCATTAATAACATATAACATTCATTCATTCATCATTAATAACATATAACATTTCATTCATTCATCCATTAATAACATATAACAATCATTAATTAACATATTCACATTCATTCATTAACATATAATAATAATTCTTTCGAATTTTTGCTTATTATCAAAAATATGGTTGTCATGATATGATTACAATC